>JAITYT010001000.1:1036501-1046811 GCA_025433975.1 Liostenogaster flavolineata
TGCCCGAAGGACGTAATTTCATATTGTTATTTTTTTTTTATTTATGCTTAAAATATTTTTTTGTTTATTTATATATAAAGCACAAAGGAAAGTACAAAATTACGTTTGACGTATTTATACGTCTCGCCCGGTTAACAGATCAATATCCTTATTGTTATCGAAACTCTTTCGACGAAGAGGATTTTTGCGAAATCGTTCAAGGCGAAAGTTCATACATCCAGATTGAATGACCATCGTTCTTTCTAGTTCTGCTTTTACTTTTATCGTTGTTATCGTTGTTTATCGCGAGTTACCTCTTCTGCTATATCGCATAACCTTGATTTATCACTCGAAGGTTTCGGTTTATCTCACCGGTGGATTACGCGCCACGAATGCTTCTTTGTATCTGATTTTCTTTCGCATAATCTCTTTCATTCACGGGTAATCCGCTCCGTCTTATCCTTCGCGCTTCTTCGAGCAGGCCAACATCACTAGGGGCACGAGGATAAATATCCATCATAGCAGCTTGTCCTCTTATCGCGATCCTTTCTCTTCTTTATTCGAGGCACCTTTATTAACGCCCGCAGAATTTCTTGGACGTGGATCGAGGTGTGGCGCGACACCTGAAAACGAGCCAACGAAAGGGCGGCCTGTTTTCGACTCTAGAAAGGGCGGTGCCTTGGAAGTTCCCCCGGAGGAGAGAAGAGCCTTGGCTCGTGCTCTTGCCGATCTTCGACGCCTACGTGAAGAAAAAGAATAAAAAGAAGAGGAAGGCGTCGAAACTGACACCCCACGCCGTGGCACCAACCGAACCGAGAGAATCGCGGTTATACCTCCGAGTATTCTTCGAAGAACGGAGGCGGCCACGTTGCCAAGACCAGCTTGGCACCGTAATCCGCTCGTGAAAAGACGCGATCTGCCCTCGTTGACAGGACTTTGCGCGAATAAGTCGACAAGGATGGCCTAGCTTCGCCTGTGCGACATCGATCGACCGATTTTATTAACATTCTCATCGTTCTAACCGCTTCTGCCTGAATCTACCGACTCGAGAATAGCGTGTGTTTCTTATTTGGTCTAAATCTTTCGTCGTCCTCGACACGCGTCACGTATCTTTTTCGAGGACTTTCTGAAGCATCAACTTCCGACCACTTTATAATTGTCCTTTCGTTATTTCGTCTTGAAAAATTATTTTTTGGGACTGCATGCGCGATATTGAGGCGTGTTCTTTCACTATTTGCCTTTTTTCCGTTGTTTTTAAAGTATTGCTTTCTTCGTCGCTAGAAATACTGTGTATCGATCGTTTTTTCGAGCCTTTTACACGTTCAGTGCCACGTTAGTCATCGGTGATTGACACTAAACTTTCCGTTCGGATCGTTTCAGTCATTGGTGACTGGCAGTGTGAAATATGATATAAAACTAAAAAATTTACATTGTTTTAAGTAGTTACCTAAAATTTAGTATTTAAAATTTACTTAATTCTTATTTATTGCAAGATTCTATCATTAGTGTATTTAAATATTTCTTTCCAAAAACTTTTAATGGATTTTATTGAAACACGGTAAGCATTAAAACGATTATCCTTATCGAATAAATCTCTGCAAAGAGACGTTCAGATTTTAGTGAACGTATGTTTTCTTTTTCTAAACGTAAATATCTTCTGTTACGATAAGAAACAATGGCCATAGCAATAACGAGCATAAATCTGAAATTGTTTTATCGATACTTTACGAGATATCGATCACTACAGCCATCTACCGAAAAAATAATGGATTTCTTTTTCCCCAAGCCAATATTATATTTGATTCTACTTCGCTAGCGCACCGTTAACCCGAAATAACGAATAACAAAATTCCCTCCACTCGCGACAACGCTTCTACGATTCTTACGAGATGTCCTCGCCGCACCGGAAGTTCGCTTTTTCTTCGTAAGAAACCGCAAAGGCGCTGACTCGCGGTCAGATAATGCGCAACAAGTTCGCGAATCCGTGAAAAGAAACGGTCACTCTGGAGCGAACTCCTCGATCTAAGAAAAGCGAGCAGCTGGACGACATGGTGCGCGTCGCGACGCTTTCGAGCCTCGAGATCGAACGTCGTCATCATACGAGCGCACAATGGCTTTCGAATCCTCGGAAGAAGGCTAAAGCCCAGTCACGGGACAACAGCGATTGTTGTTAAATATTTTCGTTGCCGCGGACATCTTTGTGAGGGCGGAACGCAGCATGACGGGGGGAAACGTGGAACGATCGAAAGGTGGGAAGTGTCGCTGTTAGCTCGTTCCTATCGACGAATTGTTCACCGAAGGATGGATGTCCTGGCGTCCTGGCTGTCCATTCTGTCGTTTCTCGCTCGGCCACCTCTGATGGCAACAGCCTGGAAGTGATCTTCTTTTTCCTTCCTTGCTGCCTCCCAATCTTCCTCCCAATCATCTTCTATTCGTCCTGAGGATCGTCGTTAAAACGATTCATCTTCTGGCGTGTTGTCGAGCCGTATTGTGCCGTTCTTCTCTTTTTCGATCTCTTCGTTGACGTGACAACGATGGCACCACCTTCCTAGTTTGACCCCGATTTGAAAGTTCGCGCCGCGGGAGGATCCTTCGTTCGGTCGATCGTCCGGTAAAAGAACGGAAGCAGGAATTGGAAACGTCTCGGAGCGCCAAACGATGTCGACGAAGATGTTCCGGTTGAAAGAAGGATAAAACGCTCAGATGATTAACATCGGATAAACAATTGGATTATCTTGAGACGTTGTACTTTTTGCTGGTAAGAGGAATGAGATCTTTCACGGTAACTTCCCCTTTCTCTATTTTCATATCGCAGAAATGTATAGCTAATAGGTCTTGAAAGAAGGATTTTTTGATGGTGAACCAAATCAGGTTTCAAGTAATCCTGTAAAATAAATCTCCCAAAAGGATCGACACTGAACAAATGCAAAGGTTAAATTGGACTTTGCGCAATTGAGTTATAAATGTTTTTTTTTATCGATACAGCCTTTTTTTAGAAACTCGCGATGATTAAAAGATTTTAGAATGCTTATTAAAGTGATTTTTGTTCGGATGGATTGGCGATTCGTCACACTAGGAAGTCTCGTAAAAATCTTGATATCGGCTGATTCTTTGCATGCGCCTCTAATTTACATATTTTTGTCGTTTTTCGCTTAAACTTTCCATCACGATCGGAACGTGAGTAATTTGTTTGATAAACGAGCGTGGCTGTCGTTTTAATAAAACACGCAGTAACGATATGCAGTTATTTCGAATGTTTCGTTTTATGGCACGGCTTGAAACTTCGTGGCGTGTATCCTTGGTCGTAAAGTAGCTGAGATAAATCAGTTGAAAATCTCTCAAGGGATGTTATTCGGGAAAAAAGTAAATTTAATTAATTTCTTTTTCTATCATTGCTATTTGCAAAATCTACTACAATTATACGAATAATATTAGTTTAAAAATAGAAACACGTATTCGTATATTCGTATACAATACTACGATATATTTGTTAATTCTTTATTATTCGTTGTTACCTGATAATCCTTTTTCGTTGTTCGAGTTGCTTCGTCACGTATCTTCAAGGACTAAGAGTCACAAATCGCATATACCAATACATAACAATGGACTTTCGCTTCCTCCCATTCGGTGTCTTTCGTATCCACACGAATCTTTCATTCAAAATTATTCGACATGTGAAATTATTGCCATGACACATGACGTTAGAATTTTGAAAGAGTCGTGGGCGGGTAGGGTGCGTACGAATTGAAAGGAAATCCGTGGTATAATAAGAAATCATAGTCGCGTATCTTGCTAATCGGTCTCGGATGAAGGTTCGATAAAAATGGAATAACGTGTGCACAAATGTAAAGAGAAGTAGAGAGAGAACCCTCACGAAAAAACCTGAACGAGCATTCCTACAAATTTCTCTACCTACTAACGTACACATGATACGATACATGCATACGACGTTCTGCTGATCGATCTTGAACGAAAGTACGATCAAATCGTAGGAGGAAGTGCAAAAGAAAGAAAGAAAGACACACACACACTTACAGAGAGAAAGAGAGAGAGGGAGAGGACCCTGCACTGAACTCTGCATTGAACCCTGTATTGAACCTAAACGAGCATCTACACACCTCTCCACCTACCTGCATATAATATATACACGATACTCTCATACACGAATACCAAACTTCCTCCTTCTCCTCCTCCTCCTTCAATAGGAACTCTTCTTTACAATGACAAAGGGACGTTCGTGCGGGAGTGAAGAGGTCCGACTCGAAGGGTTTGACTGTGCCTACTTCGAGCCCCGTTTACACCCCCTGGCTTACCCCAAACAAGATGGGAGGGCGGTAGGCTTCGCGATCCTACGGGTAACCATAACAACCGTCGTGGGCTGCCACAATGGCGCTCCAACGTGGCAGTGCATCGTGCAGCCATCGTCTCGATATATTTTCCGCGAGAGCGCTCAAACACAAGCAAACACGAAGGCGTCTTCTCCCCTTCCTTCCTTCCTTTCTCCCTTACTTCGTGAACAGAGCCTTCGTGGAAAGTTCGAAAAGATGCGTTGAACGATGACCCGCGTCTTCCACTCTGCCCTTCCAGCACCTTTCTTCCTTTGCTTGGTTGCTTGATTCCCTTGCCTCGTCTCCTAGTCGGTCCTTAGATTATTTTCTTCCCTGCCCTCGTCACCTACGACCGGGGAACGGAACACTGACAACTATTTTACTCGCGAACACGTGTCGGCTTAGAAATCCATTTAACGAATACACGGAGCCGCTGACGAATAAGTTGGAACCATGGGAATAAAAGTGGCAGTGGCCTGAAGCTGCCAAGTTACGGCACCCTTGCCTTTGCCTACTTCGGCACGTTTCCTGAGGTTTGAAAGTTGCTGGAAACAGAATTCTGTAACCTGATTAGGCGAAGAAGCTGATGGTGGTTGTTGACGTCATCGACAAGCCAGTCGTGATCGTTAGGGGTTCTCCTTTTTTATGATTATCGTTTTGGTGATCTTTTTTACGCGTAACGCATGCGGCTTCCTGAAAACATTTGCGTTTCCGTAGATTTTCTCTGGGGTATTTCGAAATTGCCCGCAGCTCGAAGCAGTGAGATTTATACAGTTGCTTCTGTTTAAAGATCGTGGGCTTATTTTTGTACACGGTGATCGTTGGTGTTTAGGCAGAATCCAGTCAGCGAGCGTACTCATAAATAATATAGTATATAGTAAGCTTGAAGTAAAGCGTCACCATATGCGTGTCTCGTTATCGGCGATGAGAAAATGTACAGGAAGAAGCAAACTCGTACGAATTGTATAATTTACATGATCTGGATTAAGTATACTTTGGAACCATAGACGATATTTTCTAGAATGTCCTACAATTTTTTTGAAATTTTTCTATGCGGTAATAAAAAAGAAGAAAAGTGGAAAATTACGCTTTACCTTAAAATCTAGAGTTGAAACTTGGTACAAAAATATTTTGATAAGCTATCGAATGTTGTATTGGGAGATAAAGTTAGATCAAAGACACTTTTGTTCATCCTATCCTGCTATACCCTTTGAGAATATAACAAAAAATTAATAGAATTGCCGATGAAATAACCGACCGATTACCAGTATTACTAAGTACTGAGGAATTTCCAAATGAGACAATAAGGAATATTATCTCATCAGGAAGGTTATTCCTACTACCTTCAATTTGCATAGGAAATTACGTAGAACCGGATATCCGCCGGTAGTCTTCCTACGATTTAAATACTTATCGATCTATCAGAAGTGGAAGGATCGACTTTTATTCACTTCGAGAATAATCGAAGTGGTTTTCGTCCACGGCGAAATTATCCGTGACAACCGTTGGTCTCGAAGACCCGTCGCCGTTATCCTTGCTCGTCGATTTACGATTCGTCTTGCGAGTTTATTCGTGCCCTCGGCGAGGAAAGTTTTTCGAACGGTACGCGAGCATAATAATCGTCGTTAGAAAATTTATGACCCTTCGAAGGTAGAATCCAAGAGCATCTGCGTGAAAATCCTTAAGATACGTGCTGGAGGCTGCTGCGGGCGTATTCGCTCAGCGCCATGATCGAGAGTCTCCTCGATCTTCAAAAAACCTCTCACGGCGATCAAAGGGAACTTTCTTTGCCGAAAGGCACGAATAAATCTACAATCCGTTCGTTGAAAGCCATCGTGACGTAAGAAGTTTCGTCGTTGCAGTGAAATAATACGTTTTGATGTCATCTTCTCCACCTTTCTCCGATGATCTTTATTTCCTTTATTCTAGACGTGTCTTACGTACGATCGAATTGTTTTCATCGATTTCCTACGAGTAGAAGCCATCCTTTTGCTATTCGTAAGATCAGCTTAATTTCGTTAACCATATACGTCGAATGCTCGATCGGCTAGGAAACCTCTAACGTCAGGGTCGATTTTAACGTTGACTCGTACTACTATGTGCGGATGAAATTACGACATTTAGTTAATTTTCTCTTAAATAATTGTCGCCCTGGCGTGGCATTTAAAAGCCAATGTCATCGAAAGAGAGTGAAAAATCTCAAGGCCTAAGTTAAGATTGAAATAACAAAGGAGTGGTAAAGGGGGAACGGGAGGGCGTTCAAGTGAAAGGGAGAGTCAAGGTAGGAGGGAGACGAAGGAAAACGAATCTTACGACGTCTGGTCTGGTAGAAACGTGAAACCGGATGTCGGGATTACAGATTTGTGCGAGATTTCCAAGGATGCGAAGGTTCTTAAAAAAAAAAAGAAAAGAAAAGATAAAATAAAATAGAAGAATAAGGAAAACGAGAGAGATAGAAAAAAAAGTATTGTACGTATTTCCTGTCCGATGCACGCTGAATCTGCCGGACAACGACGAACAACGATCGTGGATGATCGCGTGGTACTTGAGAAGAGGAAGGTTGGAGAGGGGGATGGCAGAGGGGGAGTAAAGAGGCACACGGAGGAAGAAAGAAGCTAGAAACGATCGTTTCGTAATATAGTGAGCAGCGTGGACGGTCAAATTACCATGAAAATAGAGAATAGATAAAATGAAATGGACCCAGTTGCGTTCTCTTCTCCCTTCTTTCCTCTTCTATTTTGCGTGGAATCGCAATTCCTGCGAGATCGAGGGCAGGTGCGCCTTCGTATAACGTTACCCTGACCCGTGATACGCGCGTAACGCCGGTAGCAGCAGCAAAAGCGGCAGCCCAGTGGCTAGAGCCTAATGGGAGACTCGGTTAGGTCTTCCCTTCCCTAACGTTTACCATCTCCCTCCTTAGGAGGATTAGAGCAAGGATTGGATTAGATGGAAGGTCGAGGTAGCAGGTGGAGCTACGACGACGACGACGACATACCATACGGCGTGATATCATCACCTAGAGAAGCTTTTACTAAACTGTGGTTCGTAGCTCGGTACCGATTATCGGAGAAAATTTAAAAACGAAACTTTTTCGACACAATTTTACGAAAATTCGCTCATCGCGGATGTAGCAGTACAGTACTATACGTATTAGCTGCTAGTCCACTAGTGGTGTGAGTACTAGCTTTGATAGACAGATAACTCAGTCGCCCGCATGTTCGTATGTCGTCATACTCGTATATTGAAAGACCGCACTCAAATGTCATTGTCATTACGTCGATATTTGACAGATATACGAGCAGGACAGTGAGAATAAAATTAACATCTTTCTTTCCTAATTTGCGGTTGTTATGCAATGAGCGAACAATATCATCCTTCACCCTCTCACTGAAATATGTAAAACGAAATTTCCTGCTTAAATTATTATCATAATTAAAAATTATTTAAGTTTATATCGAAATTTGCAGTTTATTGAGTTTAACGAAGTCTATTAAAATAGATAACTTGATTTTGTATTAACCTATTTATCAAAAATTAAAATTAGAACTTTATGTATGATACGACCTAACGTATTAATTGCTCGTTCTTACTTTTTCCAATAGACGAATTTTTTATTTTGTGAATATATGAACGCGGTTCATTACATTCGATTAGACTTTTCGTTTTGTAGCCATTTTTAAAGCCTTTTGCTAAGGGTAAGTTAATAATTAGGATAGAAATTAATAGACAATGTAAAGACGAATCGCTAATTAATTCAAAATCACAATTAAACGTAATAATGTCTGATAATGATCTGATAAGATCTAATATAATCTCGCGGCGCGTAGATCGTTGCTAAAACTTCTCTAAAAGAGAAAGAAAAATTTATTACACGGGACACGCAATTTTAATGCTGCCCCGAAATAATGGATGACAATTCCTTCCTTTTCGCAGTTCTCCTTCGAATCAGTCAGGCTTCGCAAAATTGGGCGAATAAAATTCATTCATTACGAGAATGATCGGAAAAAGAAGCGATACTTACTGCTTCAGCTTCTCTCTCTCTCTCGGCATTAAATCGTCAGACGGCGTTACGCGCACTGCTCACCGCAGGCTTGAAATCCGAACGCAATCGGCCCCGACCGTAAATTCATCTGGAATATCCAGTTTCATCGTTAAAAACTTAAATTGGAAGAAACTTTCCGTTCTCAAATTGCGATAGGCAGGTAAAGCTCAAATTTCAATCCCCTCCGTGGGCTTCTCCTGCAACTTCAACGCGTTTTCCCTCACTACCTTCCTCACACCCTCGTTCCTCATCGCCCTTTCGCTCATTCACGTCTCGTCCGCTCCTCTTCTTCGAGCCACTCGGGTTAGACTCGGGTTGGATCGCCGTAACGCGACGTAACGCCTGTTTTTAATCGGGCGAAACCTCACGTAGTTGCCCCGCAAGGAAATTTAACTCGCGCGATTTATTAACGACGGGGAATCCCCATAGCTGCCGTCTCTCTTTTTCCAGCTAACCTTCCACGTAACGCACGACTTCTCAGTGACACGACCAAAGCGATCGCGATCGCGATCGCGTTCATCGGGTCTTCCCGATTCTGCGTTAGACCTGATGCCTCTCCTCCCTCTTCTCGTGTCCTTATCAAATGTCAATGAGAAAGAAACTTGATTGCGAGCCAACGAGAAGCCTTCCGAATGCATCCATGAGAAATTCCTCGGGTTGGAAGCTCCTCAGGCATTTTTTTCATTCTTTGGCTCCCTTTTCGTTTTTTCGTTTCATTGTCTTCTCGTTATCTATCGATATTTCGTGTATACCTATTCATACCTGTCTAAAGACTCGGCTCTAAAAAGTTATACAGTAAAATCTGCTTTTGTGCGGTCCTTTTTTATACGATTTTACTTTTGTGCGATTTTTTTTATGCGGTATATGAATTTCAACGGTGTTGGCAATATTACACCGTTGTAATGTTTTCTATCAGTGTACGTATGTACACTACAAGGCGCTGTTCATTTGTCATGAACAGTCTCACGACAATGCATAGTCCCTCTCCACTGTATAAAAAAAATTTCTCTAATATGTCGTAAAAAATTATTCCTTGTAAGCATTTATAAAATTTCTGAATATCTTTTTTGTGCGATTTCTTTTATGCAGTCCCTATCTACCGAACAAAAACAGGTTTCACTGTATCTCTTGCAATTAAAGGCGGCAAGAGTCAATTAGATGTGGAATTACATAACAAATGAAACGATTTTCACAAATCTACGATACGAATTTAGTCTCTTTTTTTATTTATATTTTAAAAATGTTAAAAAAAAGTAGTTCCACGTAGGAAATTTCAGATAAGGTTTCAACCGAATTTCTTCTAAAAGATCCTCTGTTGCTACCTTGAGGAAAAAAGAAGCGTAATTGGTGGCGATGCTTCGTCATCCGTCGTCCCTCACCAATCACTGTAAAGCGATCTCGAGATGATTTGGCAAACGGTATAAGGATGAACGGGTGTGGCAGGTAAGCATCTCCTGTCTCCTACCTGGTGGCGCTAGAAAAAGCGCATAGGTAGCTACTCAAAATCGTTTGATCCTGCGGTTCACCGCACGATGCACCTGCAATGGGCCATTCTTATGTCCGTACTCTTCGATGCCAAAAAAGTCACTTTTTCTGCGTATCCAGGAACATAACCTGGAAGAAAAACTGTGAGAAAAAAAAGAGAAGCGACAAAAGAAGAAATAGTGGAGTAGACACATTTTGACTACGACGAAGTATAAGCCTGATGTGGACGTCAGGCCTTACAATTTTTTCATCCTTGCTCCTCTCGCCCTTTTCCCTCTTTTTCATTTTTTATTTACTTTTTGTCAACCGTCGGCATTCCCACGACGTCACGTGTATCGCGTCTGCACGTGGTCAGTGGGGTCTTGGATACTCTTCTTCTTCCCCCTTGTCCCGTAACGTAAGGTTTCTTCCGAGATCCTCTTTTTACCTCGTTTTTTTTCTCCTTATGGATTTAACAGCTAAAAGGGGGGGGGGGG
>JAITYT010001000.1:1093743-1104904 GCA_025433975.1 Liostenogaster flavolineata
TGGTTCCGTATCAGCGAAACCATGCAAGTGGTAACTCAGATTTAGTTCATCTATGTCTTCACTGGATACTGTACATTTCCACTTTTCAAGAGCAAGAAGCAAAAGGATTCTGCAGATAGCTTAATTATATTAGTAAATATATATTAATACTTATGATAAATACTTATTGTTTCGTGAAAATTTTCTTCTATGAAAATTGGTAAAATACCTGCATAAGATATCTAAAATCCTTCTTCATCGCGTTTACTTTATTATACGAGGGACCAAGCACGGTTTGAAATGACCTAAAAGTGACGTCACTGTTCCCCCGCGCGTCATCACTCCTCGATGCAACGAGTTCTTAAATCTTCGAGTACAAATTTCGAGGAATAAGGAACGAACTTCTTCGGGAAACGAAGAGATAAAAAGACGGAGTGGAGAAAAAGGGGTCGACGCGCAGACACCCCCGTTCTCTTCCTTCGTTATTTTTGGCAACGGTCGCGATTTAAGGCCGTTCGCCTTAAGGTAAGGTTTAATAACGCTTCGCCCAAAAGGAAAGGGGCACCGGCGACCGGTTGGTTCGCATTCCTTCGTAAAAGAGAGACCTTTTCGCACGTAATTAATGCGCCGCGTAACGATTGAGAGCGATACCAAGAACGAGCGTAACGCGCGCGACGATCGAACGACGACGGGGGCGTCGTGGACGTTTTGTCCTCGCGTCTCTTGCGTAATCACGCCGCCGCCTCCGACGCGCACCGTTGCCCGCTTTTTCTCTTTCTCCCTCTTCGTCTGGATCTTTTGATGAGCGCTCTAGCAACGCGGCATCCCGGAAAGTCGCCGCAAATTTCACGCCGATTCCTTCTCGAGGCGCTTTTTAGCCTTCTCGAGAAAGCGGCCCATAATTCGTAATGAACGTGCGTAAACCTCCATGGAAATTAAAATTCCAATGCATGGAGAAACTCGAAAGCTTCGTTGCATTCTGGGGAGAGAATTGAAACGTCTGAGACCGTGATTCGAACGCTTGTTTTTAGAATCGACGAGTTCGAGGAAGACTCATCGATCTTTTGCTTCGTAAGAAGTGGTCGAACATAGAATTTGTAGAACGTTTAATTTAACCCTTGTGTGACGCCACTGAAAAGTGTGCACGTCGCACGTTGGTTCTTTCAACGTCACTTTGGGATTTTCTTTTTTAAGTGTACGCTTTTTTAAGAGTTACGTAACAACTGTTTCGTCATATTATATGAGAAACATGAAAATAAATATATTTTATGAATCTTCAATTATTCGCGTATTTACTGCTTTTGCTATTATTACAAAAAAATACAATTTAGGGTAGTTATATGTCAAATCGTAATTCTTAATAATTTAACTCAGAATGGTAAATTCTTTTTTACCGACGAGAGTCGGCGCAGGTCGTCGCATGGGTGTCGTAACGTGTTTTAAGTATACGTAAAGCGTCATTAATCATTAGCGTTGGCAATTAACTTATAGATGCGCGTGCCAAAACATCGCACTGTAACTCGCCGTGAGGCGTCATTTGTAACGAGAAGATAGAGTCTTACACAAAGAATTTTGCATAGATACGAATACTAATTTTGTTTATTAATGATCTTGTACAGTGTGATAGCATCTCGACGTGCGTGGCACATCTTTCCATCGCAAGTTATTAAATCATTTTTTCAATGTAACTCGTTCAGAGATTTCAAGCTTACTTCTGTTTGAAAAAAATCAATTTTTACTCAAATTATCGTGTAATAACCGAACGAAGTAAATACAATCGTTTTTGTCAATCTTGTATACATCTGCGGAATGATTTTCATAAAATTTAGCACGAATTAACCTTCTGGACTTCGAGCAATTTTTAATACGACTTTGCAGCAATTCCGAATCATGTTTATCGCAAGCTACGGACTAATTTAGGACTGTTTACGATGGTGCAAATATCTCCCTAAAATATTTCCCAACACGTATACAAATATAAAGTTGTTTCCAAATGTCGCTGCGGCGCTAACGGAATGCAAAGGGCTAATACATATGATTCGGAAACTTCAATTTGATCGATACGCTTAACGTCGGAATTTTAAGCGATAAAAAAAACGTTGTGCAGAAATTGTATTCTTCCAAAATTTAGCAAATTAGCTTTATTTTAATGAAGAGAAAAAAAAATTACTTAAAATTAATTTGTTAACCGAGCAGGTCGTATAAATACGTCAAACGTTTTAAATTTATATTACGTAAAAATAAATTACGTAAAACATAAAATTTTTTCTAAGTATAATTAGCTTATTGTAAAGCAATAATATATCAATATTAATCAAAATTAATAATAAATATAGCAATAATACGCTAATTAAGCGTAAAAAGCTGCGTAATTAAAAAGGGGATTCCCCGGTTAACAGGTTAATAAAAAAAAATGAAAAAAGAAACAAATAATCGAACGCGGAATTTATTGATTCGAAGGGAATTAACCTCGTGGACATCACTGACGCAGTCATTCGTGTTGTGTCGTGCACGTACATCGCGTGGCGTACAACTGCAGGATGCGTAATGAATGGCAGCGTAGTGGAGATTGAGGTAGAAAATGGGTCGCTCGAAATGAACGCATTAAGCCGATATCGTGTCGTCGTACACGCGAATATTGGGCGACGCCGAGCGTGCCGCCCATAGAAAAAGAGAAGAGAACCTTCGATCGGTCGGTGTGGAGCCATTTAACGTTACGTATATCGCGGACTGCGCGTAACTTCCGACTCTGCTAATTTCCGGTTGGACGGCGTAGTGCCGCTGCGTTCCAACGGTGAATTCGCGATTGCCTGGACGCCACGACTCTTTGTTCGCGCGAGTAAATTATTCCTTTTCCCACTTTGATATTTTTAGAAGGATTTAGGAGAACGTAAAAATTGGGAAAGGCTTCCGTACGCGAAGGAAAAAGAAAATCGAAGAACGTGTATATTTTCTGAATACATTGGAAATATATTAGAAATATATTAGGATTATATAATAATTTTTCACTTAACATTCAAGTATTTTAGATACGCGTGGGTTTCGTGTCGTCTTTTCCTCCTACATCGACGAATGTAGCATTTCTAAATTTTTTAAATATTTTTGTGGCTCTTTTTGTAGTATCCCTTTTTATACTTGCGGATTTTATTCATTCCATGTAGAATAATGTAGAATAATATTAAAAACATTATATTATATATCAAATGTGTATTAGAAATATACAACTTTTTGCCTAACATTTTGGTATTTCGGATACAATCGAGTATATCGTATCGTCTCTTTTTTCTATATCGATTGGCGTAGAACAAACGAAACGTCCTTTTGCGCTGGCACGTGTTACCTTCGAATTTTTTTTAAGCGAGGAGGAGGTCGTGATCGCTACTTGATAAATCGCCCCTATCTTCCTTTTAATCACGATGCGACGATCGTCGGATCGAGTTTTTTTATGCGTCGAGAGATTAACGACAAGAAAGTACGACGAAGTGAATTTATAAATGTAATAGAAAAAAAATGGGGACGACACGATCAATTTTCATTAAGTCGAAATTCGAAAGCGGGCCACGACTGGCATGGTTTACGAACGTTGGCCCGGAGCAACCGATCGATTTAAAACGCTGATTTTATAGGATAAGCTTGCGGCGTGGCGCAGCCAGTGATTACAAAATCCCAAGGCCGTAATTTTGACTTGTCGTTATCGACAGCTCGAACCTAGTGAAAACAAGTGGAACAAGAACGGTAGATATTCATTTAGAGGACGTAACATTTTTAATGTACTTGTCGTCATTCCTCTTGTTGGATGATATTTCATCGTAATCCTGTGATCGCGATGCAGCTGACTTCGAGTCTCAAACGATGGAATTCACTTCGACTAAAAAATACACACATATACACACGCACACACCTTCTTCTTGGTATTTCTTCTAAAATATAAATAAGGGCAGAAAAAGATTTGTTAATAGAGGAAACGACAGTCGTTACACCGCAACAGTTAAGTTTAAGCGCTAACCGAACGCCTTTGTTTTCTTCATTTTATTGATAGTTAGCTACAGGAAGCGGTGTGTAAGGATTATAAGAGCTCGTTAGAGTTTCCTTAACTTCTCCTCTTTCCTTTCAAGAAACACGTTACTCGATTTATCCCCAAAAAGAATTAATTCGCGCTTAAAAGGTTTTTTTTTCATTGCGAAAGAAACGCTCATTACCTGTAACTACGTAATACGGACCACATTTAGTACGGTCTTATCTGTTTTTGAGGCATATTATATTTTATTACGACGGAATGTAGCTTCATAATCGACGCGATAACCTGTTATGTTGCCACGAGAATATCTGTTTATAACGGTTATGACGAAAAAATGATTAGGTTATTAAATTAGTTGTTTCGTATAATAGTTCCACATTACGCGTTTCCTATCCGCGAGAGCAGAATTTAGATCGTAGTTCTCTCCACGGAGGAACGAGGGGTTGAAAAACGGAGAACTCCATCGTGAAGATTTATTGTCGTGAGTGTGTTCTACATATGAAAAAAAATCTCATTTCGTTTCATTTTACTTTCGTTATTAAAAAACACTAAAAATGGCATCTAATGACTGAATTAGTAATATCTATACCTCAAAATAACGTAATCCCTATGCATCGATTGAAAATGTACCAGCCGTGGTGCAAACCATCCTGAACGTGTTACGATCGAAACTCGTGAAAATTGCAAGGCCCTCCGTGGTCAGGGATTATTAGAACATGGCACGAGTGTTGCTTGCTTGTCTTAAAAGGTCGTAAAAAAAATGTCTCCCCTCCCTGTCCTTCTCTCACCCACCGTCGCTGCGTGACATTCGCTGTCGTCACTTTCGATTCGTTCTTGGTCTCCATTTGAAATTCAACCGCCTGCAATTTTCCACGTGCTTCCTGTTAAACCACTCTCCGCTTCTCCTTAGTGGCGTAGTGGTGCAGGTTAGCGATAGGTCAGGCAAGGAATCTTCCAAACGCGGCCATTGCCACGATGCAGTCCAAAGCTCTACGTTCTTGTACGCGACAACGCACACAAGATATATAGATAAATAACTAAGAACGTACGCATTGGTATATACAATTTTATTAATTCTCTCGATTCTCAGTTTCGTGGGATTTGGCCAACAAGCGACTCGATTTATTATCAAACCGACGCCCAATCGTTTCAAACGAAATTCTACCCTTTTGGAATCTCATCAGTCGATATTCCTGGTAGTATTAATAAATTGTTCAAAAAATTGTTGTAACAAAAATGAAATTACGAGTAATTCAATGCGTACCACCGGTGGTACATGAAATGTGTCATGTGTTCGTCAACGTTTTCAAGCACGCGGAATTTTCAAGCCTCTTCGATGTTGTTCGTGGTTGACAACTTGCCAATAACGTTTCGATTTTCGTGCGTGGAAGCGCCGCTTTTCGAAATTCAGTCACTCGATGCCTCGAGACGCGGCGAACGGCTACGACGCATGCCTGCCCCTAGTCGAGCTTTTCCCCAATCTCCAATCGAAACTAAGCGAGGCGACGCTTGCGCGACGCTCGTGGGCGTCTCTGTCTATTTTCGTCCAATCGGTTCGAGTCGCGTTGGGTGGACTTGGAGGGGTGGTGAAGCGACGGAGGGCGCGTCGGCGTCGCGACGCCGTCTAACCTCTCGTCGACTTCTGCTCGCCTGGCACGATTCCTCGTCGTAACGACGCCCGACGTAGAGGCGTCGCGCCGCGAAATGAAATCATCAATTTTATGACCGGCTCAAACTGAACCGAGCATCGAGGCGCCACTCGACGCTCGTCTTTCTTCTTGGTCGCAAGCTCGGAAGTGTTAAAAAAAAAACAGCAAATAGAAAACCATCGTGGGTTAAATTGTTAATGATGATGTTCAATCTATCATTTTTGATTCAATGTCTCAACAGTAGAAAAAGATTCCAGGTGATACCGACCATGTTTTTTTATTTTTAATTATCTTCACCTTTCAGAAACTCCGAGTCATTTATATTACGAGCTACCAACTACTCCAAGACCATTTACAAATGCAAATATCTCTGAAATAGCGGAGTGTATGCATAGGATTGATTTATGTAGGATCGTTAAATCAAAATTCCTCTCGGTTTCTAATCGAGATGAAAGCCGATGAGAATTACGAAACGTTATTACAAAATAACTCGAATTATTATAATCGATCTCTGTAGTTTATTCAAGGATTAAAGAGGGGTTGTTTGATGAGAAACGCGTGCCAGGCTGGAGAACGAAATTGTTTGCATCGATTCTTCCGTCTATAGCGTATCAGGCTCTCTCTTTCCTTCTCACAGGAACGAAAGAGACGAAGAGGAAGAGAGAAAGCGCGGAAAAGCGCGGAAAAGCGTCGTGAGCGCGTCGAGAGCGAGCCTAGCCTCCAGGTACCTCATGAGTTCCTGTCGCGGTGGTACGTCGGACGACGTCTTCTGTTTTGACGCGCGCTCTCGTCAGACGTCGTCGAAGGCTCGCGTCGATCGATCGATCGCCAGTGGCGAGTCTCGCGACGTCGCGACGCCTCATGCTAGCCTGATATAGCGTCGCGACGCTAGGGCGCCGCAGAGCTTTCTCAGGGGCTCGCTTTCGTGACGTACGATCACGTCGCTCGACTTTCTCCCACGCGAGGGAGACTCGTTTGCCTTTTTGGAATTTTTAACATTTCTTTCGATCTTCTCAATGTCTGTCGTCTGTGTCGTCTCTGTCGTCAGTGCCGTCGGTGTCGTCAGCGTCGCTGCATCTATCGAAAGTAAGGACAATCGACCCGTCGACGTCTGAAAGCTTACGACGCTTGATGGGATTTTTCAATCTTAGACGAGTCTGTCTAGCATCAATCGAACATCCGCATTGCTTGGTACAGTCACTCGATGTTGATCGACAAAGTCCTAGGAATTTTGGAATCGTGGGTTGTTGCTCGTTATGCTCATAATTCGTAATCGGTACGTCGATAGAATCTGAAACTACAGCCAAGGAAAGATTTTATCGCACCCCTACGATTGATCAATGCAGAAGGTAGGACGCTCGCAATCGTTGGAATTGATTAAAAATCGTTGGCTTGAATTAGCCGTGTATTGAGTCGACGATTCGATGATAAACCGTTTCGAGAGAATCATCGAACGTCGATTACAATTAGAGAACGATTAAAATACAATGATCAACGCCATTGCAATTGCAAGCTGGGTATTCTTATATTCGAGGCAAAGCTCCTTTCAAGGTCGCGATCCTTCTCCACCCTTTACGTAGCTTGGGAATGGTCAGTGGCGAGGGTCGACGCACGGCCCGGCGACGTCGTGGGCCTGCTGCGGTGGCTTGCTCTCCTGCTCGCGCGACGCGAACGAGCTTCTATCGGCGCCACGGACGCGCCTTTCCACGCCTTTCAAGAACAATGGTCACGACTCGTGTAATTTCGAGCACGACTGTCTATGTACGAAGGCCAACATATCCATTGTTGGTTCCATGGCGCTAAACAGACGCAAACTAACTTCTACGTGAACTTCTCGATACCTTTCAAGAATAGGAATCGCAACATATATATCCACGAATTGATGTATTATAATATGTGCTCATAATTATGAAAGTGGTCTAAGTCATACATTTCTTGTTTTGAGATATTTAATGATTTGCATTTGAATAAATTAAAAAATATGTTTACATTGTGCAACATTTTAATTTAAAATTTTATTAGTCTTGATTAATGGATACTTGTTATGTATATAACATTTTGTGTGAATACATAATTTCTTTAAATTTTTGGCTTAGACCACTTTCATAATTAACATTAAGTGAATTACATATAATGTTGAAATTACAATCAGTATCTAATGGTTCATTTCTGACAATATCGTAAAAATTACACTGAATTAATTTAGTTTAAAGTAATTTGGCGTGAATTAACTGATAAACTCATTTTTTTTAAATTTTGACTTAGACCACTTTCGTAATTAAGGGCTCACATGTGTGGTATTTTTTATCGGCGAAGACTTTCCGAACGAGCCAATAATTTCAACCACGATTGTGTGTCTGTGAAGATCAATATAGTGTCAGACACGAACGAGCTTCTACGTGTACCTCTCGACGTCCCACGAAAACGACAAGCAAGATATATTTGGATTCGACCTCGATCGTACGTGTACGAACACCAACGAGCACCACGACGACAATACGGGCGCCGCCACTGCGAGCTTCACGGAGGCGCCGAACTAGCGTCGATCTTCTCGCGTTTCTATTCTCCTTGGCGTCGAACTCGTCGAGACCGCGCCGCGACGAGCGATTGACCGACAGGTGGGCAGTTTCTCGTCCTCCGGAACATCATCGAACGCCTCGAGGCCCGTCACGGGCGTCACGACGACGACGACGACGACGACGACGACGATGCCGGCGTCGGTCTCGACGCCTCGAGTCTCTCGCAGTTTAGGCGAGAGAGTCGGCGCCATTCGATGGGGCCCGCAGAAGCTTGCTGGCGGTAAGGGTTATTGCGATCGATTCCAGATGGAGAGGGAGTCTCTAGGGATCTGTAGCAGGGCGGTTCGAAGGAGAAGAACGTGATAGGACCTTGAGAGCTTGCGAATGGAGGGTGTGAAACGAGGAACCGACCGATCGATCGAACGTATTGTCAACGCCTCGAAGTGGCCCACGTCGAATATTTCACAATGTAGCCGCGAGTTGGTGTCGTTCGATGGCGTCCGTGGTAGCGTGCCAGAGAAGAAGGGTTGCTGTGATTGATATCAGATGGAGAGGGAGATTGTAACAGGACAGTTCGATGGAAGAGCTCGACTCGGTCGCAAGAATTTGCATATTGTTGGTGACAATCGAGGAATCGGCCGATTGACCAACAAGTGGGCAATTCCCCGTTTTCCGGAACCACCTTTAGCACAGTCTTGAATTTTTCGACGCTTCTAAGTGACCCACGTCGAATCTCTCGCAATGTAGCCGCTAGTTGGTGTCGTCCGATGGCGTCCGTGGTAGCGTGCTAGTGAAAAAAGGTTGCTGTGATTGATATCAGACGGAGAGGGAGATTGTAACAGGACAGTTCGATGGAAGAGCTCGACTCGGTCGTAAGAATTTGCATATTGTGGGTGACAATAGGGGAATTGGCCGATTGACCAACAAGTGGGCAATTCCTCGTTTTCCGGAACCACCTTTAGCACTGGCACGAATCTTTCTACGCCTCCAGGTGACTCGCGTGAAACTTCTCGTAATGTTGGCACGAATTGGCGTCTTTAGATAGCATCCGTGATAGCGTGCTGCTGAAGAAGGATGGAGGGTGAGAAACAGGGAACCGGCCGATTAATCAACAGGTGGGCAATTTCTTGTTTTCTGGACAGTCCTCTAACACCGTCACCTTCGTGAAATCTCTTACAATTTAAGCTTGAGTTGGTGTCGCTCGATGGCATCTTAGACAGGGTGTCGGTGAAGGGTTTTGCCGCGGTCGATTCCATACGGAAAGGGAGTTCGTAACAGGGCGGTTCGAGGGAAGAGCTTGACTTGGTCGTAAGAGTTTGCATATGGACGATGAGTCGTGGAACTGGGTGATTGATTAACGGGTGAACAATTTCTCGTTCTCCGAGATATTGTCGAGCGCCTTGAACACCGTCACGAGCCTCTTACAGTTTAGGCAAGAGTTAGTGTCGCTTGAGGACATCTGAGACAGGGTATAAGTAAGGGGTGTTGCTACGATCGATTCCAAACAGAGAAAGAGAATCGAGTAACTGGCCGAATGTCCAACAGGTGGGCAACTTCTCGTTCTCTGGAACATCGTCGGGCGTCTCTACGCCTCGAGGTGACCCACGTGGAGCGTCTTACAATTTAGGCATGAGTTCGTGTCACTCGATGGCATCCGAGGCAGGGTATCGGTGAAGGGTGTCGCCACGATCGATTCCAGACGGAAAGGGAGTGTGTAACAGGGCGGTTCGAGGGAAGAGCTTGACTCCGTAAGAGTTAGCGAATGGAGGTCGTGAATGGAGGAAATAAGTATAGTCGAGGTAAGTAGAATTTGTCGCGTGGTGGTGATAAAATGGTGAGAAGGTGGTGAAGCGGGAGGGGGAAGGGAGGACGTCGGAAACCGTGCAAAGGGCGGCACACCTGTACGAGGAAGGAATCGCAGGTCGGTAGACGAGCTGGCGCCGCACCAGGCGCTTATCAGACGACGTCGGACGTCGCGACGTCCCTCGACGCGCTCAGGGCCGTATCGTCAACTCGCAGGTCCTACCTCTTAACTTTGTCGAATATTCTTCTCGAAATCTCGTGAATTTGTCGTCTTTAAGGGGTCATTTGCAGGACCACGCGCATCTAAAAATATCAAATAACAATATCGAAAACTAAAGTAAAATTCTCGACAGTATCGAACAATGATATACGCCAAAAGATACGTGGAAGTAAATTGCTAAGCATTACGTTTTGGAAGTTCCATCTACCAGTGAAAATAGACAAGTGAATACTTTAATCGAAGGCGAAACGGTTTAATTACCTGTCGTAAGAAGGGAGCTCGTGAGAATTGCGTGCACGATATGGCGACGCGTTATTGTTTTTTTCCACTCGTGGTACGAATGGTAGAGAAAGAATGAGATAGAGGCAAGAGAGAAAAGAAGGATAGAAACAAAAGAGTGTGGATGAAGCTGTCTTTATCGCGGAAGCTCCGCTCGTTTTGTACGAAGGTGACAGCACTCCGTCAGTCTGTGATCCAACCACCGGGCCAACATGAGCCGAGAAGAAGAGGTTCGAGGTTCACAAGGATTAACGACGGCTTGGCGTTGGCAAGCTTCCAGTGACGTAAACGACCTCGAAGCCAGTAATATACGACGTAGTTAGTAGTGTATGTAATATTTATGTATGTATGTATGTATGTAAATATGTATTTATTTATTTATTTATTTATATATTCTCTGCTCTTCTCTAAGGGTTGTTCGTATCATTTACCAACTCCCACAATCTTACACATTTCTTACATCTTTACTTCTACTATGCCTGACTTCTAACTTAACCTCTAACTTATCCGATGTAATTATAAGAAAAAAAGAGAGCTCGCATCTCGCACCTTACCACACAGCAAAATTTCTCCACCACTTCGTCTTCCACGCCTCCTTTACACTCGCCCACTTATCTTAACCTTACTCCTCGCTCTTCTTGTTTTAAACCTTTCGATGCGAGAGGCGTATATATACGCTCGCTAATTTTTTTTT
>JAITYT010001000.1:1114693-1127510 GCA_025433975.1 Liostenogaster flavolineata
ACTTCTTTTACTTTCTTTTCTTGTAAAGCATCGCGTCCAGTTTGAATTTTGGCGCGGAACGAACGCGTGCTTCTTTCACGCAAGACGTTTCGTTTCCTCAGTTCCATCCGTTGTGTTAACATGCATCGTATAAAGACGCGTCGTGCTCGTTAGAGCCAGCCTATAAATAGAACGCGCGTTAGAATCGTATAAACGCGGATCGTGCTTAGAACCGCCTATAAACAGGATACGCATTAGAGTGGCATAAACGCGTGCGTCGCCCTCCAAACGATACGCGAGCCGGTGTACACGCGCGTCGATACCTTTACCGGAACGATTAACAGCGGAAACGATTTGTTCTCGTTGTTGCCTCACTCGAATGCGTAAATCTGCACGCTCGTTTCGCTCGCGTTCGATCGAAGCTTCTCCTTCTCGATCGAGGGGTGTACTTACGTCGAGCGTAAAAGCATCAAAGCTTCCTTTGGAAGGAAGGAAGCGATAGAAAGAGTACAATATCCTCTCTGAAGCGGGAAACTTCGTCGTTACATCGGTTTCGTCCTTCCTTCGTTCGTCCAATTCTGTTTTCCGTCGTACGACAGACATGTCGCTTCTATCGGCTTCTTCGGAAAGTCTCCGCCGATTTGCAAAATATTTCATTAATTCTTTAATTACAGAATTTTTTTCAAATTTCACCTTGCATCCTTCCTTGTGCTTTCTTGCATTCGTCCGATTTGTTTCGTACGCACCGAATCACAAAATTCCCTTTCGTGGGACAGACCTGTCGTTTCTATTCTGGAGATTAGGCGCTATCGTTATCTAGCAGACAAAGGAAGGCTCTAATAACGGGTCCGTTAGGTTCTTCCGCTGCGTCGGTTATCCGCCGTTTCCGCCGTAAATTATCCGTACTTGTTTTGCGCGGGGTTAGCCGCTCGTTCTTAACGAAATAATTGTTTTCGTATGGAATTCTTCTTTCGAACGGCGTACGCTCGCCTTAAGAATCCACCGTCTAACGAGATAAACACGTCATGATTTCTTTCTATTTCGAAGCATCCTCCAACACCTGCTTTTACAATATTTATTCTTCGTAGCTCTAAGAGACTGTCGGAAACGTAACTCGATGTTAATTTTTCTTCCATCCTTTTTTGGGTATTTTCTCTCTCTCTCTCTCTCTCGTGCTTTTTTATTTCTTGTTCTCTCGTACTCGTTGCTTCTTCCTTCCGATTTTACGGCGCTTTCCCACGGATCTTCCTTCACGCCTTCGCGAATACGCAGAAAGCGTCACGCAATTACGGTCGGTTCTTTTAGCAGGCGCAAATCGTCCAGAAAGGGCGTAAGAGTCCGTTAGGTACCTCGCTAATAAACGTTGAAAGATTCAACGACGGTGTAAATGAGACGCGTGATTGCAGGCTGTCCGTAAGTAACCGACGACCAAGAGAACGACAACGGTCGAATCCTGCAACCGAGGGGAAAAGCGTAATGCGGGCGGAAACACGAAGGCGAGACGAACGTAGCGCTAATGCTTACATGTACACGCACGCAACTCAATCTTCTTTCTTTCCTTCTTTCCTTCTTCGCTTCTTCCTGCCTTCGGCCCCTTTTATTCCTCTTTGCTTCGTGAAAGAAGAAAGTGACGCGATAAAGTACCCACCGACCGGACGATTCCCACGTCGAATCAACCCGTAGTAAAAAGACTCGCTACTGATTTCCTTACCTTTACGCCTTTCTCTCTCGTACCTTCTGTTTCTTTCATCCTGTCTTTATGATTTTTTAGTCAGTTTAGAAAGACATAAACGAACGAACGAATAGATGGACGAACGAGTGAACAATCGCAAGAAGATATTATACAATATGGAATATTACAACAATGTACAATATTGTATAACCTGGTACCGATGCGTGTCTAATGTAAATAAAAAATAATCAAACAAAACAGGAGAGTGTCGCGATCACGTGGGATCAAAAGGTCCAGTCTAAAAGACATAAAGCGAAATAAGAATCTCGATCTATTTATAGCGTACAGGCTAATTGGCGACATTCGAGGCGGATAACCAAAACGACCAGCACGTAGGGTGCAATTGACGATTCAAGCCGATCTGATTGCTTCGGATCTGATTTACGACGTTACGCTACACGGAATGGCATTATATGATAGGTCGTTAAATTTATGCAATCTAACGTCGTCGTATCGTGAGTAAACAAATATAACAGGAGTTCGTGTTAACTTATCTGCAAATTGTCAAAACACCTTTATCGCATTTTAACCGCATAGTCGCTTCCTTATCAATTTTCGAAACTGTTAGATCGTGTAATATGAAATGACGAATTATTCGAAGAAAAAGAAAAATTGATTTTTAATACTTCTTCGACTCTTAAACATACATCTAACTACTTCAGCAATCGATTCGCAGCTCCATTCAATTTAAGCTAGTCCGTAGCGGTAGAAGAAATATTTACGAAACTTATAATACTTTCTTTTAAAAAGGGTCGAATATTATATTACAAAATAACTTCCCAGTCTCCCTAGTATTTTGGCAAAGCAAATAAAAGCGATCGAGAAGTTTCATAGATCGAAGAAAGAAGAGTAAGGTAAGAAAGAAGAAGGTGAAGGGGAGAAAAACGGCAAAAAGGCAAAGAAAAGCGAATCTTATAATCTTACCCACATCCACGTCTAAAGGAAACGCTCGAGGCAGTCGCTTTACGACCTCTACGACTCGACGAATCGTTTTGTTCGTCACCGACGACACAGGTGTACATACCGATCACAGCGAGCGACCGAGCGTGTTTAGCGATTGTCCGGGAAATTGATATTGGTTATAATTTCGCGTCGTTAAACGCCGCTATGCCAATAAGCTGATAATAGATTATTATCACATTCGTGATTACAGGATCGACGCGTCGTTGATATTTCGTCACGTCGTTTGCATTTTTCCCCGCATCGATGACGCGGATGACAGCCACTTCAACATGGTTACCCATTTACGCTCGTCCTTCTTCTCGTGTAGCTCCATCCTCGGTTTTCTACGTGGCCTTCGCGAAAATCACGCACTCGTTCGAACGAGTGCGTGATTTAGTCGCGCTGCTAAAAAGAACATCGCGTCCTCCAGATTGCCATTATTATCGATTATCCTTAACCGCGTTGAAATGCGCGAAATCCAATTCCCTTCATTACGCGTTTCGAAATTTATTTGGATCGTTAAGATGGCGATAACTAGGTAAATGATAGGCAACGTTCGCGATCAGCTACCGATGGTACATTCTGTAATACATTCTGTAATACATTGTCCATCGGGCGAGCTGTGTGACCGGTGTTACAGACGGATCTAATTACAGCTCCCTTTTTGACAATAAAATTAAGAGAAAAAATGTAATCGATCGATCAATCGATACCTTAAGAAATATACCCTATTAAACGAGCGATCTTGAACTTTCGTTTAGATTTTTCTACGCACGGTCGAAGAATTCGACCACGTAATTACGATCATGATAAGAATATCCGTTCTTACCTTCGGAAAAACGCACGATTTAGGGTCCCGTCGTGAACGTGTTAAACGTGCATGTATACGTATTTGTACGTATTGCATGTAAATTCGAACATGCCCGCGATACGCGAACGATTTTATCGGCTTTATCGAACTCTATTAAACGAAAGTTATTTTCCAGAATAATGGTGAATGTAATTCTCGTCGAAAATATCTCATCGTTATTCTGTTATTATTAATTATATATGTGCATATTAAACTGTAGGATCGATTAATATCTTCCATGTTAATCATCGTGAAATGCAAGAAAAGAAAAATTCGGAACGTTGCTCCCTCGCTCTTCTTCCCTCTCATAATTCGCAATTATTGAGACAAGTGCGTGTTACGTCGATTCTTATCGGCTCTGAGCCAAATAACAAACCAAAAACGATTGGACAGCGGCAAATTCGAAAACCGCCACGACGGATAATTGCAGGTGCAACGCGCCGTGTTTCGAGGTCGCGCAAACAAATTCGTAAGGCGATTTATCGAAGAATGGAGCAAAATACGCCACCGATGAGACGCTAATACGTCTTCTTCGCTCGTAAGCTCGATGTCGAACGATAATATTTCCTCGATCGGGTACGCGTGAATTGCTACGTAAAAACGAATCGTTATATACTATATCGCTACAGTCACAAAAGCGGGGCCAAAAGTTAGATTACGTGTATATCCGTATTTTCAAAAGTTTCACGCAGAATATCATTATGAAAAAAGTTACTCTTCGACATTATGTTACGATTATGATTACTATTTTTATTTTCGAGGCAAGATCGACAAAAGACTTGGTCCCGATTGCCGAAGACTGCGCGCGCTTAATGTTTCCACTTTTGGCACGGCGCTTCGTTCTACGGGTGGAACTCCACGGCGAGGCCCTTCGTAGCGAAAGGGTTACAACGCGTTCTTTATCGCGTCGAATCGAACGTAAATTTCTGAAAAATTGAAGCCGCGAAGTACGTTCGTTTTTCATTCTTACCTATCTCGATCTGCAAACTTTCCTAATCTCTTCGAAGATACTAGTAACGCGTAAATAAATCACGAGAAAATCGCTGATCAACGCGCCATGTATTCCTACAGAAATTTGACGATCGTATCGATTTATCGAATACGAATGAAACCAAGAGAACGTTCCTTCTTTAAACGCGTGAAACACGGCAAAACGCTAATATCACGAACATCCTCGTATCTACGCGCGAACGTTATTACGTGCGTCAATCTACGACGGCTTCGATTACGTACGAAGCAAAAAAAAAATGAGAAAAAGAAAGAAAAAAGGGCGAAGGCACGGAAAGAAGGAAGGGAAAAAAAGCAACGAAGAAGAAGAGAGAGAAAGATCAGAACGTAATAGGAAGAAAAGAGCAAATTAAAAAAGGAAGGCGTCCGCGTATCCAACCGGCTAGAAGCTATCCTCCAACCTCTCGGCCAACGTACGTACTCACGCACTTATGTATTTACACACTTACGTACATAGCTATGGTTGGCATTGTACAGTGCCACGCGACCGCGTGTGCGTGACACGCTCGACTCGCGCGTGACTCTCTCTTTCTCTCTCTCTCTGGGCCGTTCCCACATCCAACTCGTCCGCCAGGCGCGTAAGTAAGCACGAGCGCGCGCACCTATAGACGGTGGCGACGTCACGACGACGCGACGCAGCGGCGGCGTGCGCGAAGAGCGTGGCGGCATGCGGCGCTGCTTCGACTTTTTGCCCGATTTCCTTCTCCGTCCACTATCGGCTCCCATCCCTCGTTCTACTTCGCTCTCGCCCTCCCCTCTTCCCCCACCACGTTCGTCATCGTCCTCGTCGCTCGGACTGCGGCACATCGCCCTTCATTGGCTGCTTCTCTCTCTCTCTCACTCGCTCGTGGTTGTGATTTTCTCTCTGTCTCGTTCCGTGTCCTTCTGTCTCTCTCTTTCCCGCTGGGGCGCTCCACGTTCGTCTTTTTCTCTCTTCTTTCCTCTTTCTTTCCTTCTTCTTCTTCTTCTTCTTCTTCTTCTTCTGTTTTCCCCCTCTAGCCGCTCGCTCCGCAAGAGTCACTCCACTCTGACTCTCGAACGCACCTGCCGCCGGTTCCCACACTCGTTGCCCTCACGCCGGACGTGACGTCACGGGACTGCGGCCTCTTCCCCTCCTCCTCCTCCACCTCCTGTTGCTTCTCGTTTCTCGTTCGCTATCTCACTCTCTCTCTCTCTCTCTCTTTCTCTCTCACTTGCTCTTTATTTTATTTCTTTCCGTCGTTGTCTCTATCGCCTCGCATCGCCTGCTTCTGCACTCTGTCTTTCTCTCTCTCGCGCGTGCGCGACGAATGATGGAGAGAGATGCGCGGACCGGGAAGAAGAGAGACAGATACGCGAATAGGACGCAATGACGCGGGACCTGTGAACGGACGCGCGTGGATGGACCTTTAAAGCCGAGCAAGCGCCAAATTCGCGACTGGAAAGCGCGAACTCGTTCGACGATCTCTCGAAAATCTGACGTTTCCGTAAGACGAAGATCGTTTCGGTCGATCGACGACAACAGAAAGGAGAAGCAGTCGGCGAGGAGATTAACACTGTGATTCTCTCCCTGGCGAAATAAGTGCTTCGAGAATTGAACTCGACGTCGATTTTTAATATTTCGTTATACGTATATACGTATACGTAATAGTTCGTGTCACGTATATGGTACTTGTAACGAACAAGGGAAACGCTTGGGTGACTTTAATTATGGATATCGTATTAATTATTTTACGATGTTTCTTTTTATTAATTTGAATCGCGAAATCGAAAGTCTTGAAAAGTTTCTCCGCGCGAATATCGAATTTCATGGCGGTACGATTTCGATTCGTACGCACACGCGTCGTTTTTACACGATTTGACAGAACTCGTAATTACGCTTGCGGGTTTCGACGTCCTACCGAACCTGATCCAATAAACGTTATTGCCCATCACTGCCAAATGTCGAAGCCGACACTTTTAAGACTACGATTCTCGATGGAATTTCATCACTCGTAATTGGTGAATATATAATAACACATATGCGCGTAATAATACGTTGACTACCGTAGAACATGACGATCGTCCTAACCCTCAATCATCGAATCACCTTTATCACTTTCGTGATATCATCGGTGCAATTTCTCTTTGATTTATGCAGTAATTTGGAATTTTTAATCGCTTACGATCGTTTATGCAGAGAAAAATTGGTGTTACCTAACGTATCGTAAAATTTCACTGACGGTAC
The DNA here is from genome assembly GCA_025433975.1 of Liostenogaster flavolineata. Taxonomy (NCBI): domain Eukaryota; kingdom Metazoa; phylum Arthropoda; class Insecta; order Hymenoptera; family Vespidae; genus Liostenogaster; species Liostenogaster flavolineata. Next base: position 1,121,411 of record JAITYT010001000.1, read on the forward strand.
TCTTAAGGGTACCTTAGGTATGACTTAAGGTATACCTTAACTGTACGTAAGAATAAAACAGGATTCGAGGACGTTACTGCCAAACAAACTGCCAAATAGCTCGTGATATCGGAAAAATAAGAAAAACCCGATGGATGAATAGAGCGAGAAGGAGCGATGAACAAGCTTCGATCGCTCGCAGCACGAACGATCGCGTGCATCAGCCATTAGGTATTCAATAAAATTCCACTTGCTGTATCCTTAAGGGTTACTGTACGTAAAAATAAAACAAGATTCGAAGACGCGAAGACGGTTTCCACATGTTCATCCGAACGTAGAACTATCAGTGATCTCGCGAGTTTTCGAAAATTCTACAGCAACGACACTCGTACTTCTTCCTAATTATACATTCCATACAAAAAAAAAGAACCGCCAAATATTGTAGTTCACGATATTCGAAAAAAATAAGGAAAAGCCGACCAATAGATAGAGCGAAAGAGAAAGAGAGAGAAAGGGCGAAAACGTGTTGACAAGATCGTATAACATCAGTGATCTCGCAACGAGATTCGTACTTCTTCCCAACTAACACATCGGCTGATAAGTTTCCGGTCTGACGGACAGATGGTGCCACAATTAAAATATTAATATCTTTTTAGAAAGTACTAACCTTCAAAAGATAGTTGTACAAATTTCTTGACGATTTGACATTTGGTTCAAAAGTTACAGTGGCGACAATGAAAAAAGAAGAATTCCGCGTGTTGATAAAAGATTGCTTTTTGATGGAAAAAAACGCCATTGAAACGAAAGCTTGGCTTGATAAGCGTTATCCGGGCTCTGCACCAGGAAAATCGACCATTATCGACTGGTTTGCTGAATTTAAACGTGATCGTACGAACATCGATGATGCGTCGGCAAACATCAAAAAGGTCCACAAAATTGTTTTGACAAATCGTAAAGTGAAGATGCAAGAGATAGCTGACGCTCTAGAGATATCAAAGGAACGTGTAGGCTTTATTTTGCATTGGCGGGCATTATTTTTAGATGGGGAACTTGTCAGCCAATGCGTTATACTTTCCGTAAGAAGAAAGAATCGCCAAATAGCTCGTGGTATCCGAAAAAGTGAGGAAAACCCGAGGGATGGATAAAACGAAAGAAAAAGAGCTAGAAGAGACGAAGGACGGACGTCGATCGGTCGCACGACAATCGAGCGCAGCACGAACGATGGTAAAACGGAGCGGAGCATTGTCGTTTCTGTGTCGAGCATCCGCCAAATTAGGGTGCGCTCGATGTGCCATCGGGAACAGCGGCGATTCGTCACGCGCCACGAGATTCCTTCGAGCGATTCGTTTTCGTCGCGATCGTCGCTTGAATTTCGACATTCCGTCCCGATCGTCATTCGTGCGCGTCGACGCGTTCTTCCGCACCACCCGCGGACTCTGCGTGGACCTCGGTGGTGCGCTTCGTTCTCGTCGACTGCGCTTCTGGCACGCGCGTACACGCTGGCCAACGACCGTCGAGAAGGAGAACGACGCTTCAATATCTCTAATAAATACGCAAAAATCCTAAGATGTGTTAAATGATCGTCCTATAGATTCGTTTAAAAATTGAGTCGCAGTATACCGAGAATATACCGAGAAGGGAACCACGAAAGGAGTCTTTTCTAGGAAATAATTTAATCTAATACTTTTCAAGCTTTGGAAAATTGCATGTAGTTTAATAGTGCTAAGAATTATGATTTTACGTTAAACATTTTTTATATTTTTTTATGAAGTCATTTGTTAATGCTAAGACACGATGGCAATGTTCGAAATTACGTTTACAGAGTGTTTGGGTGAACTTGAAAAATTATGATCGCTTTATTTATTTTGTATATTTTCTCAATACTTTCCATTTTTTTTGTTGAATTGTTTTTCTTCTTAAACTTCGAACGGATCGTGTGTATCGGACGATATCCGATTTCAAAGTGCGACGACGTTCGAGAAAATTATCATTTCGGGATCGGAAAATGTATGAACGTCGAAAAGATCGTTGATTCGCGTCATTAACTTCGGATCACTTTTTGGAGGCGTTCGAATGAATATTCAACCGCGGTCGGTCGAGTCGAAAAGTCGTTACGGATTCGGAAACATGCGACGAGTTCGTGTCCGTGACACACTTTGACGGACGATCGATGATACATTTCAAAGCGGATCGAGGAGAGCCTCCTAATTTTAAAGGAGAAAATAGCGCGATATTCCGCCAAATGGAACCAGTCTTTTAAATCCGAGCACGCTTTTTTGCTATTATCTTGGATTCTTTCGATAGGTCATCGTTCTGACACTTTAATCACTAGCTTATGAAAACGCGATACGAGATAGATATCTTACAAATTCGCAAAATACGTTAAGAACGAATTTATCAATTTTTTAAAATGTCAAATTATATTTTTATCCTGACGTCCATTCGAGGAAATTTCATTTTTCTGTTAACTTGTCAATATTTCACGCATTTCGTTTCCTTTTTATTTAAATCCGAGCATTTTTTTGCTATTTTCTCGTTTTTTTCGCATTTCTCGTTTTTTCCTTTTAAATTGAGAGTACTATTAGCCAATGTTCGTCCGACGCGTCAACCTTCTGACACTTCGATTATCGGCTTAAGGAATTGCGGTATAAAATAAATATCCTAAGAAGTGCACAGTAATAATATGCTTGTTAATACCGCGACATAGCCGGAGAAGAATTATAATATTAAAATACTAAGATTTATTAGGGGGCGACGTTTGAGTTCCAACTCGTACGACTCGAACGTAATTAGGACTCGACTAATCTTCTCATCCGGATGTCAGAGAGGAGGAGAGGAGAGGCGAGAATGGAAAGACAAAGTTCGAATTTCAAGTTTCCGGATTTCGTCGGGGGCAAAATCGAAATGCAACGGTAGACTTCCTCCAAATAATCCGATCAACACCGAACAATCCGCTTTGGGGAGATTTTAAAATATGGCAGCTTCTTCTATGTTTCTCTTAAACGTTCTTCCAAGTCGACGCATCTCTTTTTTTGCACCTTGTCAGTCGTTCGATCGAACGAACGTCGTTTCGAACTTTGTTTCGATAGGGACAGGAGAAAAAGGAAAGAAAAGAGGCCATTGAAGAAGCAGGAAGAAAGAAGGTCATCGTAGGCCGCGGTTCATTTTTCGAAGGAGCGTCGCGCGTCACGTGGAGCGCGAGTCAACATCGTCGTTGGCATACGTCGATCGGCTACCGACATGCCGATCACGTAGCCACGCGACTAGAAATTTCTATCGGTTCCGTGGACGAGGAACTTCCTCGTTGGGGTCGAGTCGAGTCGAGTCGAGTCGAAGCGGAGTGACCGTTTCATTGAGGAATCTTTGTATTCTTTACTCCTCTGCGATCCAACGATATTTAGATATTTCTAAATCTTAAAATCAGCTCGCTTCTAAATCCGAACATTTTTCAATTTCACTCAAACTCGTCGATCGATCTCTATTTTTTAAGTATTTTTAAGAAATTGCTTCTTGCTCTTGTCATCTTTGGTGTCATCGTCCAACGACAATTTATCGGATCTGTTCAAAAGATACTTGTTCGACTTGCCGCAGCAATTTTCCATCGTTACACGGTTGGGTCTAAATTCGTCGAAGATTGATTTTCTTCCTAGGAGAAATAATGTGGCTCTGTCGAGCTGATGCTAAGGTCGTTCGATGATCTTGCTTAAATCCCACCTTCAATTCGATTGGAAAAAAGTACCCTTGGAAAGAATTCCAATACAAGAATGGTTTTATTTGCTCTAACTCCATGCCAATTCAGTTAGTTTTATAAACCTACCGATACGTGTCACCTGCAAAATTATTTCAACGATCTTCGATCGTCGTACGGTTTTGCTTAAATTCGTCGAAGATTGATTTTCTTCCTAGGTGAAATAATGAGACTCGATTCGATCGATTCCATTGAAATATTCCTGTAAAATTAGTTCAACGATCTTCGATCGTCGCGATTAGAAGAAGTACCTTTGCGCGTAACAGTTTTCGTGGAGCGATGCGAGGCAGAGATCGACTCCGCCGTCTAACCCCCCTTCCACTGCCTCCCTGCATCCTTCTGCTCACCAGCAGCACGGTATAACGATCGAAGTTACCGCCCACTTTGCAAATTTGCTACAGCCACGAAATTGTTCTCACGAATTTCACGAGAGCTCGATCCCAAGAATACCAATTAGCTTTTGCGTATCAACGACAACGTCAACGACAGTCACGACATTGTGGTTGTCGTCGTCTTCGTCGTGGCACATTGCGAATGCCCTTAACGCTTATACTTCGTGGAATGGTCGGTGATGGATTTATCGCGGAGTCGACGGTCGTCGAGGAGCTCGCAAGTAGCAGAGTCAAGGGGATGAGAGCACGAGATTACTATCAATTTGTCGTTTCTTTCAACGCTGCAGTTTTCTCGAATCGAAGTCAGGAAAACGCCGATTTTTTTTTTACTATATCGACTTCCGCGCTATACGGTATTCTAATGGAATAGAATTTCCTATATCAGGTGGATCAGAATTTCTGTCATTATTTTCAGACGGTCTAGTTTGAGTTAAGTCTGCATCCATATGCGGTGAACAATAATTTACAAAATAGATGAGAAGAGGTGATGAAGACTAATGGAAATTGTATTTCGTGATTTGGAGTAATAACCTTTTTTTAATAAAGTTAAATGTTACGCTAAAAAATAATGGTCCCTTTAAATACATAGTGTTTAACGCATTAAGATTGAATGTCGCTGTTTTTCGTTTGACTTATATCAAATATGAATACTTTCGAGACGCAAAGCAAGATCTTATCAATTTTGCCAGCGGTGAATATTTGTTAAAAATATATAAATCGAGTTTTTTCCGTCGTTGGACTTTTGCAAAGAATATTTACATTTTTTTTCAAAAAAATGTACAGTTCAAAAAAATCGCCTTTTTCTCGTTCTTCTTTAACAAACGGAGGTAGCTGTTTCGATTAGTTTTCCTCGCTCGACGACCCGTGTTACGCACAGATTACATAGGGAAGTAAAGAACCTCGTCTTTATTCCTTAATGGACCGCGTGCCTTCGAGGAAAGGCGCGCGTCGTCTTAGAACGACGCACGATAACATCGACGAATTCCATGCGATCGTCCAGTCCTTCCTGAGTCTCGTCGTTATCGTCATTATTCTCGTTTCCTTTGGCGAAAGAAAAGCAGGGGAAAAAGACCGTTTTTAATATCGCGCTTAAGAGGCTTCGTCTCGTGGCGATCGTTGATCAAAATCGCGCGATTATCGAGTCACGTGACATCGACGCGACACCCTTCGTCTCTGTAATTTTCACCGGACCGATGATTGGCAGGAGACGAGTAGTCGAGACAGGAACCGACTATGGTCAAAACTGGCAAGAAGGTTGCGGAAGAGCGGACAAGCGGAGTCGTTCGTTTCATTGGAGATGCCAATAACGCGTATACGATCGTTCGTCGTCGATAGCTCTTTTCTTTTCTTCCAGCAACTTCTATCAGAAATCGTCTCTGTTGAGTTTCGTCTATAAAACGAACATTTTTCGAAAATTGAAAAGGTTGAAGAGCGCAGAATATTCCATTACGACCAATTGATGGTTATTCCATTTAAACGAATAAAGTTAATAGTATTCGACTTCATTAAAGAAAGAATAAAAAACTGTTACTCAAATTTACCAAATATATTTTTATCATTTTTCACCACCTCACTCTCTCTTCTCATCTATGTAAATTTCAATTTTCTCGTTTGGATAGAGCCTAACAGTTTTTCATAAAAACAACATAAAAAACAACGTTTTTTCATTTAAAAAAAACGAAATTATTTTCCGAACAACCTAACACATCGGCTGATAAGTTTTCGGTCTGACGGACAGATGGTGCCACAAATATAAAATTAATATCTTTTTAGAAAGTACTAACCTTCAAAAGATAGTCGTAAAAATTTCACGACGATCTGACATTTGGTTCAAAAGTTACAGTGGCGACAATGAAAACAGAAGAATTTCGGGTGTTGATAAAAGATAGCTTTTTGATGGAAAAAAACGCCATTGAAACGAAAGCTTGGCTTGATAAGCGTTATCCGGACTCTGCACCAGGAAAATCGACCATTATCGACT
>JAITYT010001000.1:1179647-1193634 GCA_025433975.1 Liostenogaster flavolineata
GAAAAAGAAAGAAAAAAAAAGTTTTATCTTTACCCTAGTTTGTTCGTGCTTTCAATCTCTTTTCTCCCTGTTGCTATCAAAAATATTCTAGACGTGGAAATTTATCGAAATGATGTTACGAAATTCGACATCAAAATTGTGTTTTATCTTTACCTAGCCTGTTCGTAATCGTACCTTAAGAAGACCTTGTCTTCGATGAACCGAACGAGTGACTTCTCTCTCTCCTTATTTCTCTTCCACTGTCTCTCTGCCCTTCTCTTTTTCTCTGTCTATCTTTGTCTTTCCACCTGTATCACCATTCAATTGCTTTAAAACCGTCTTTCACCTTTACCTAGTTGCCCTTCGAATTTCTTCGTCCGTTCGTAAACGTACCTTGAGAAGACCTTGTCTTCAATGGAAAGAACGAGTGACTTCTCTCTCTCTCTCGCTTTCTTTCTCCAGTCCCTTTTCTCTCTCACTCCTCTCTCGTGTCGCGTCGACGCACCGCAATGACGAGGTTGCGTCGGGGCCGAGCGCTCCCTCGAATCGCAATTGACTTCCCACATACTTTCACGCCGTTCTTTCCGATCGTAAAGCGCGGCTGCCTTTTCTCCGTCGCGGGACGAATATTGTCACGCACCTTATTCCCATGTTGGTACCATCGTCGTCGTCTTCGTCGTTGTCATTGTCGTCATAGTCTTCTTCGTGATGGCACAAACGCAAGGCGCGTATACGCGCGCTTCCACTCGGACACGTCCGGATGCGGGATGACACTCGCCTTTGCCACTTCGAGATAGCACCACGATTATTCTTCCTTATCGATCTCTCGATCTCAAAATTACGAGGAATTCCATAGACCGCAAGCTTGTCTCTCACCTTGTGAGATAGCTCGAAGCTTGAGCGCTGTCTAATTTAGCGCGGCTCAAACGCCCTTCGATAAACACCGATCACGTTGATCTTAGATGCGTCTTTTTATCATCTGTTAGTCGTTTTTTCGTAGTTTCATCGTATCAAGAGATTTTTAATATTTTCGCGTCGTAATCGCAGTGCTTTGGGTCGTTCGGAAAGTCTTTTCGAATATCGGAAGATATTACAAATATTTATAAATTTGAAGAAATTAAAGATATTGCGTTCTTTTTTATTTATTATTTTCCATTAAATTTTTAATACTTGAAAATGTAAAAAGACAGTGATCGGCGCGATCTATCGAAAACAGGCGGAGACTTTCCGGTCAATCTGATATATTTATTACAGAAAGAAAGAATCGAACGTTTCAGCTGCTGTCGACGAATCCGTCACCTGCGCGACGCAAAGCCGCTCGTCGAATCGTGTATGACGAGGTCGAACGCGATTTAACCAGTTAAGTGTGTTTGACGACTATATCCGTCATACGTAAAATTTTGTTACAATTTGACATCTAAATTGTAATTTTAGCGAAAACTAAATTATTTTCCTAAATTTTAATACGTTTAAAACGTTTAGAGGTCAAGGCGAAATGAAACAAACAAATAAAAATTATAAATAATTTGAGTCGGATTCATAACTTCCTGAGAGCTAACTCATAAGCAGCGCAGTAACACTGGATCTTTGATCGTCCCGATTTTCATCTTGATGTATCAGAATAAAAAAAAAACAAAGTATATTAGATTCTCTATATGCGGTGATTTTTTTTCTATTTTTTTTTCTACGTTTTCCGTTCATTACGTATAAACATATGTTCATGTTAAGCGACTGTGTAAATGTTACTAATAAAATTGTTCATTTTCTAAAATAAAGTCGTCTTTTGGACTCAATACTCGTCTATTCTAAGAGTCGTCGTGACTAAGAGTCGTCGCTCGATTATCGTTTTGCAAAGAGATCGCCACAGTTAACTGATTAAAAATTAAAATATCAAGGGAAATAAGAAGAAGTAGAAGAAGAAAGAAACGGACGATGAAAAAAAATCTCCGATCTCACCCGTAGCCATACCGAGGAGGGAGAAAAAGAGACGAGGGAGAAAAAAGGTCGGCTCGAGTCTTCCTACCCCTCGATGCTCGGCGTAGTATCGCGATATCGCGGTGGCACAACGTAGGCATGCCGTCGAACACGTGCATGCGTGCGCTCGCGCACGCATCGTCGCACACATTTACCTCGCAGTAAACGTAAAAACGACGAACGATGGTGGAGAACGGTGGAGTGGAGGATTCCTACGGTTTTCTCGGTTCCCACGAGCGGGGTGCGTCAGGTGGCTAGCGTGGGGTGTGTGCGGCATCCCTCGTTTCTCTCCCTTTCTATCTCTCTCTCTATTTATCTCTATCTCTATTTATCTTTGGTGTCCCTATACGTCTCTCTTTTTCCGAACATCAAAGGAATAGACGCGAACCTCGTCGATCTCCGTGTCCCTTTCCAATGGCTGATCATCATCCGTACCTCGTTCGACCGTAGTCTCGTTCCCGCCGCCTTTCTAATCTTTTTGGGACGCACCTCGCGTGCAGGGAAATTCCCTCGAATCCCATGGAATTTGACGAGGATTCCACGCGTGGCAACGCCACGTTTCTTCACTCTTCCTCTTTCCGGCCCTTTCTACGCATCGTCGAACCTTTACGTATTGGGTCGTGTAATACGAAATCTCGAATTCTTCGTCATTCGCGATTCGATTGCTAAGACAGAATGCGTGTTTAAATTTTCAAAATTGTCAAACCAATTTTTATTTTCCTTTGAATAATCCTTTCCTTTGAAAAATGGAGAACGAAAGATAAGTATGTAGAAATTGACTTCGTCGGCTACTTTTTTGCCTTGCAACCCTTACATATCGTATATATATATAAATATCTCGTTTAATCCTTAAAAAAAGATGATGAAAGCGTGAAATAAAATTTGGCTCCGCGTGCAACGGAGAGTTAAAAGTTTTTTTCCGTCGACGCCGCCATCGTCATCCTGCCGGTAGACTGTTTAGAAAGTTTAGCGATCGTCGTGGCAATGTTATTCTTTCGTCTGGATTAAGAGGAGAGTTGAAAGGAGGGACAGGGAGGGTATCATTTCGGTATTCGCAGACGCGTTTTTGTCCGTTTCCTTGGAGCCGTGCGTCCACGACGCGGGGGAGCGTTCCCACGAGCCAGAAATTAACAGTCGAAGAGGTCGTCCATTAAGTCGTGCGACCACGCGTCCTTCTTCTCGTTCCCTTGGTGCGTTCCCTATTCCTCTTCATCCACGGTCGTTCGTCGACCCACTTTTTCGGCGAGACGCGTCGCGACGTCGTCGATGAATAAATCGATCGATCAATTTTTGCCCTCGGCGCTCTTTTTAACACATTAAGAACTGCTCACGAGTTTTCTCGTGTTTCGCGTCCCGTCTGTTACGGATGGATCACGAAATAACCCGTGTTTTATACATCGTATCTACTTTGTGTATTTAAGTATTTACATCGATATTCAATGTATTAAACTTGGTGGTTAAATCCTTGGTCTAACGATGTATTATCTCGTGTCACGACCTTCCGCGCGGATTAGTTCCTCGTCGAAGGTGTAACACCTAAAGTGCATCTTATTTAACAATTTCTAAAAAATTCGTACACATTATTTTTTTAAGTAAAAAAGTTATTATAATTATTAAGAAACATAATCATTTTCAATAATGCCTAGAATGCATCCTATTATACAACTTCTGAAAGTTTCACAAAAATTGCTTCGTAAATAACAAAGTTTGCCCAAAAGCGTGCGGCTCCAGGCGTATGTCTTACAGATTTCTTTGCGGTTCTTAATGTGTTAATTCTTATCGCGTTTCCGTGAAAGAATTTTTATCCGTCGAGACTCCTCTGGAATCGACGATAACTCGATAGAACGAATTTTGTCGAAGAATCGAACGAATCTTTCGACGTATTTTAGACTTTCAGGGATCGACGAAAAGCGAAAAGACGTACGAGGCGCGATGGAAGGTACAAGGACGAAGAAAGAAAGAGGGAAAAGGAGAGGAAACGTTGGAAGGTAAGAAAAAAAAGAGAGGCAGAGGGAAGGAGAGAAAAGATCGGACCTAGAGGTTACACGGGCACGAGACGATGCTGCCTTCCCACGTAGGTAATCGAAACGTGCTGAAAGCGTGCTGTTCGCGTGGCCGTTACGCGAGAAGGAGGCGAGGGTAAAAAGCGACGAGAAGGAAGAAGAGAGAAAAAAAAGGACAAGTGGAACGAGGAACAACGACGGCGGCGACAGCGACGAAGGAGGAAGGGAATCGACACGGCTCCGGAGCCTTTCTCACGGGACCCAAGGAGAACGTCAGGTGCAGGACCTCCTTCAGGAAGTACAACGGTTCCTTACAAGGATTCGCGACTCTTCTACCTTCCCACGCTCCTCTACTCCTAACGGCCAGATTCGGCTGTCGCTCCCTCCTTCGACTCGCTCCTACCTCTTTTCGTCCTTACCGCTCCCCACACCGCTCCTATCAGGCTGTTTTCTTCCTTTTTTCTTGTTGCTCGTCTTGACTCGTGACTGGCTACCTTTCTCTTTTTCTTTTTACCTCGTAACGAACAATTTCGTGATATCGAAAATGAGCAAAATCGAGGAAGACAGTAGAAATTCACTGGTATGTTTTTTATCTTACCGCTCGGCCGACTGCACCCTTTTGACTTCTTCTTTCTCTTCTATTATTCTCCTTCTTCCTCCTTTCTCGTTTCTCATCTTGACTCGTGGCTCTCTTTTCCCTTTTTACTTTGTAACGAATGACTTCGCTGCATCGAAGATGAGTGAAATTGAAGAACAACGTTGAAGAACAGTCGTTTCTTCTTCTTCCTTCTACTTTCTTTTCTTCTCTTTTACATTCGATTTCTTCGATTTTTCTTCTTCCTTTCCGCTCTCTTTCCGCTCCTTGATCAAAACAAGTTACAGGCAAACGCGTGTCATTACTAATGATTGCAAGGAGAACAAATTGTACCTCACCGTCTCAGAGAATCTTCTCCTTCAGCGATTGATCCTCGCCGTTCTTCCTGCCCAAGTATCAACCTGTATATTTTCTGTCGATTAATCTTCCGAACGCGTTAATGTAGGAACGATGAATAAATATTAACACAGAAAGGTGAAACGATTTAACAGCAAGTAACAACGACACGTCCAGTCCCTTTAATTGTTTTTACAAATAATCCTAACAAGATGTTACGCCTTTTGATAGCAAGTGAGTTAAAATGCAAGAAGAAAAGGATCCGTGGATTTCGATCTAAATCTTTTATCGTTTACATGATTGATTAATTAGATATTCAGTCTAGAACGCCGATATCTGTAATGTAAAGAATAGCAAACTTCAAATCACGTCTCATCTTTACAACACGACCCAATTAGTTGTCATTAGCACCGATGCCAAATCTTATTTCGCCATTCGTTTTGCATTAGAACACCTAGATCGAACCGCGCTAGAAACATCAACTTCCAACATTTCCTTAGCCCTAAGAACCGCGTTTGGTCTGTGTCATTGTCATTTCGATCGTAAAGCAGAAGGTTAATACGCGTATCTGGATCGTTCGATCGTTCGTATCGATCACCATGACCCATAGCCATGAAACGAAGTAGAAAGGGAGAGAGAGGGAGAGACTACGACAGTTCCAACGAGAAAAGAAGCTTTCTTCCTTTCGAGCACGGAAGGTAAAAGAGGAAGGGCGGGTCTAAGAATCGTGACTGTCGTCCGCTTCTATTCGTTACAGGACCCGTACCTACCGTCCTGCTGAGAGACTCCTCTCTCTACCCTCTCCCCGCTTCCCTCTAACCACCCTCCTTCCCTCTCTCGTGTCAACCACGCCGCATCTCGTAGGAGAAACGTCGTCGACCGGCTTCTTCTGTCGGATACGCCATTGACCACCTGGATTTGATGGGATCGAACGAACACCAGCACGATACCGGACACGCGGTTCGCACTGACAAAATCGAGATCCTTCGGTGGTTATGCCACGCGATCGTGGGAACGCCAGTCCGGTACGAATCGTAGATTCTACTCACGGGTCGCGGAAGATTTCGTATCCCACCTTCAACGTGCAGCAAACAGACCTGTCCTACATTCGATTCGTTCGATCCACGCGACGAACACGCTTTTCAATTGCCACTGGTGGGGCGTATTCTCGACGTTATTCTCGACGTCGTTGCTGATGGTAGACGCGACTTACTGCGCGCAACTTGACATCCGTGTCGAATAGTGTCAAAAATCGAAAGACGAGGAGAGGTTTTCTCACGCTGGTCAGTCCGTTGACCCTGTTTGCTAGCTGGCTTTTTTGGGGATTGGTTAGTTCGGCTCTTCGTCTACTTGTCCTTCTTAATTTCTTCCTATTTTTGTCATTTTCTCCCTCCCTCTCTCTCTCTCTCTCTCTCACTTGGGTTTTATCAGCCAAAACATCATTTTTTGGTCATTACCATCAATTTCGATCGTCGGTTTATTTCATCGTCATCATTTCAAGCCGGCGCATTTCACTCGCGCATATGTGCTCGCAAACGTTGTGTAGGTTGTTTATTAGAAAAAAAAAGAAAAGATACATTTTACCAATGTCATAATTGCCATGTGGCAACATGCATTGAACATTTCAAACATCATCACGTTGTACAAAATAATTAGCTCCCATTTCTATTATAATTGCTTTTTTTCATATTTTAAAACATTCTCATTCAAATACACCAAAAAAAATGTTGATGTTAAGAACAAATTTTCCACTTTTCCATATAATGCAAATGGATTAATATTAAGATTAGAATAAGAAGAGTGGTGTGAAGGGATAGGTTAAGTGGGTGAGTAGAAAGGAGCTGTGAAGTGGAGTGCGAGCTCTCTCTCTCTCTCTCTCTCTCGCTCTCCACGTTTCACTTCATTTCAAAGTGTCACCACTCGTATAAAACCATTTACGATCAGATCAATCGTGATTTATCGTGAACCCTGAAAAGTCACGCCACTAGCGCGCAATAAAGAAACGATTTACGTTCATCCTCTGTCTCCTTTCACCAAGGAGACACCGCGAGGAGTAGGAGTAGGAGTGGAACGAGAAAGAGGACGAGAAGAAGCAAAGGAGAGGGAAAGAGGACTAGCAGAGACCACGTGTCGGCCACGCTTCTGGCGCGAGACGAGTAGAAGCAGAAGAGAGCAGGTATTCCAGTCGCTTGGATCGTTAGCGTGCCCATTCCACACCGGCGCCGAGTGAAGTCAGCAACGGGCCCAAGAGTAGGGCCTGTAAACGCGCTTCTTCCTTTTCCCTTCCTTTCTCCATCTTCCTATCATCGTCCATCTCCATCTTTCGTCTCCTGTTCTAAACTAGCATCAGCCTTCTTCGATCGAGGATCCACGCACGTGCGTTCATCCCACTCCTTTTCCATGTTTCACTTCGTTCCAAGCTGTCACAATAACCTACTCCTGTAAATTCATTTACGATCGAATCAATCGTTATTTATCGCGAAGCCCGAAAAGCCACGCCACAAGAAAAGGATTTACAGCCATCTTCCGTCCCCTTTCACCAAGTAGACACCGTGAGGAGGACGAGAAGCGGAAGAGAGGGAAAGAACAAGAGAGAACGAAGAGTGGCGAAGACCACGTGTCGGCCACGCTTCTGGCGCGAGTCGAGAAGAAGCAGAAGAGAGCAGGTATTCCAGTCGCTTGGATCGTTAGCGTGGCCATTCGAGATCGGCGCCGGATGAAGTCAGCAACGGGTCCCATTCTTGGGCCCGTACACGCTCCTCTACCTTCCTTCTTTCTTCCCCCACCTTCCTACCTCTCCATATCCCTCTTTCGTCTCCTGTTCTCTTCTTCGTCTCGCCATTCGTCTTTCCGACGATTCTATCCCTCACTGCCCTCTCGAAAACTAGCATCAGCCTCCTTTGATCGAGAATGCACGACGAGAGGCCAAAGGAGAAGAACGACGAGAAGCGGAAGAGAGGGAAAGAACAAGAGAGAACGAAAAGTAGCGGAGACCACGTGTCGGCCACGCTTCTGGCGCGAGACGAGAAGAAGCAAAAGAGAGCAGGTATTCCAGTCGCTTGGGTCGTTAGCGTGCCCATTCGAGATCGACGCCGGGTGAAGTCAGCGACGGGCCCCATTCTTGGGCCCGTACACGCGCCTCTTCCTTCCTTCTTCCTTCCTTCTTTCCTTCCCCCACCTTCCTACCTGCCCATGTCCCTCTTTCGTCTCTTGCTCTCTCTCTCTCTCTCTCTCTTCGACTTCTGCCCCCTTCCCTCCCACCGGGTCTCGATGGATCCTGCGCATCGTGGGAACGAAGAGGCCGTCGGCGCTGAAGCGTTTCAGGAAGCGCCTGGTCGTGTTCCGCTCCCGCGATCACCACCAGCTCGAGGCAGCGCCCAGCAGCAGCCTCTTCTCTCCTAGCCGTCTCGTCCTCGTCCCACCTTCATCACCGAGTCCGCGTCGGCGCGGCTTTACGCTCGAATCGCCGCGACGACGATGACGCCCACGATCTCGATCCGACGAGAGATCGGCCTTGCGCTCGGCACGAGGATCGCTCGTCGAGCCGCTCCTGGATTCGTTTCCCTCGAGATCAGCGGCTCGTTTATCGTCTTCCATGCGTCGAGGTACGTCTAGCAACGATACGAGAGGCTCCAATCTCGCGTACGCGCGACGCCTTCCTACGAACCGTCGATAGTCGTGGACCGTTTATTTTGAAAGTGGTGTAAGACCATTTTTTTAAAAGAATGAGATATCGCCTAATTGATGCTTGATTTAATGTAAACTTTTTATTTATATCTAGTTAATATTTAATATCTTTAAAAATTCTATTGCTTTGTTCTATCTAAGATTGGCCGATAAAAGTTATTGAGTAATCATTGATTATGAAAGTAATATATTAATTGAGTGATATTTGATTATTCGTAATTGAAATCAAACGATTTTTAATATTGACTAATTATGAAAGTGATGTATGTCCATTTGCGGCTTATAAGTGTACACTATTTTAGTCAAATTCGCCTAAAAGAAATTTATATGATCAGATTACATATTGATAAATCAGTAGAAACGTTGGCAGGCTCGACATAATTATCCTATATTTTTTAATTAGCAAATGTACTAACCTTTAATTTTCTCGAAACAGCAGAAAATGGACTTGCACCACTTTCAAAATAAACGGTCCAATTCTTGACAATTTATTTTTACATATTTTTTATTCGAATCTTGAATTTTTCTTTGTTGCCAAAATTGATTTATTTGGAACATTTACCTTTTACACGTGTGTTGTTATTCGTTTTGTACCTATTCGTTGTGTACTTTTAACATTAGCTTTGAGAGATTCTAGAGCGTGGAACGAGCGCTTTCTGGAAGTCGATTTTAACACTTTTGTTCGGTGAATCGGATTTTTTCGTCGTGTGGATGTAAAAGAATTTGAATCCTTTTTTCTTAAATGCGTGATACGATTCTTCTTCTCTAAGAAGATTATTTATGGCGCTTTCGCTTTCTTTCGATGAAAATATCATATATTTTTTGTATCTTTGAAGAAATCATTGTCGTATAATTGTCATTTAATTTTATACTATTTTCAATTAATAATACAGTATTCGTTTGGAGCGTTTTTGTTGTTCGTTAGAACGAAATGACGTGTGTCCTGATTGATCAATCGGACAGTAACCTTGCAAAAAAACCTATCGACGTGTGACATAGCAAAATCGATGAAGTCACTCGAAAACGATATTTTATAAGACCACGTTCTCTTCCGTAATACAGAACGAGAACCACTGCCCCGACTTTTGAACAACGTCGTACTAATCGAGAAGTCTACGTCTTCTTCTTCTTCTCTTGACGATCCAAGCGACTCGTAGTTCTCTTCTTGCATCTCGATTCCTTCGTTGCTATGTTGCTTCCTTCCCCTCTCCTTCTCTTTTCAGGGAACAGGGAAAAAAGCAAAAGAAAAGAAAAAAAAAGAAAAGAAAAGAAATGATCATTCCGAGAGGAAAACTCGATCTCTAAACGCCGGGAACACGGTAAAAAAATGGAAGGCGACGGCCGGCGTGGGCGAAGGAGGAACCGAAGATCCTACAGCATTTCAACGATAAGCGATCGCCCACTCGAAAGTGGCGACCGCTCGCTCGCGCGTGGCGGATCGACGTCGAGCTCGCGTGCTGCAGGTTGTCGCGTTCTCCATCCAGCCTCGATCGCACGAGGCATCGGAGAGAGGGAGAGAGAGAAAGAGAGAGGTAACGACTGTATCGGCGCTTGCAAGATCGCTTGGAAATTATATTTTCATTTTTCCTACTTACCCTCGCCGAAGGGTGAATACGGAACGAAGGGGTGAATGAACGAATGGATAAACGAGTAAACGATCGAAGTAAGGCGCTGTACAACATGTAAAAGGTCTTCACTTGGTATCAATGCGTATCTAATGGAGATAAATACAGGTATCTCTCGAGATATACGGTACTTGAGTTGCACAATTTTCGAGTTACACGATTTTTTTACCAATTTTCATAAAAAGGACAAGATAATAAGTATTTATCATATATTTATTAATATAGTTGAGCTATCTGCAGAATCCTTTTGCTTCTTGCTCTTGAAAAGTTTGGAAAAGTATAAATTTGAAACAGAAGAGATATTTTGAATCATTTGGATGTTTTCAAAAAACTGTAAAGTGCTCTTAGGAAAAATCATCAACCACAATCTCTGATTTTGTACTAAATCTGAGTTTTCACTTACACGGTTTCGAGTTACAGGGAACCAATTAATCGCGTAACTCCTGTAAATAAAAAATAAAATTTGTCCTATAACTAACTTATCAATATGCGTGCACTTCTGTGTCTTTTCCTCTTTCGACTTATTTCGATACTTAAAAACGAGAGGAAGTGAAGACGCGTATTATAGTAAGAGAAAATCGATAAACTATGTGGAATGTTGCTCTAAGTCGAATCACTAGAATGAGATATAATTATTTGTCACATCGTATAACTCGTATCTCAGATATGACTATGATCCGAAATTTTACTCGATTGTCATTTTTTAATTTTTCCCTCGAGTTTCCTGCGAATCGATCTCGCCGCTCGACAAGATCTATTCGCGTGACTGTTTATTTTCAAGCGATTTTTCTTCCGATTCAATTACGATCCGTGCCAATGGGGTCAACGTATCTTTAACGAAGAAACAAAATGAAAGCCATGTTCGACGTGCAACGAAGAAAATTTTGTTCGCCGCTCGAGCGATATCTTTTTACGAGATTTATCAGAAGGTCGAATAACTTGACGCCAGAGACGTCAGTGCAGCCATCAAAACCGTTTTCGATCCGGTAGGCGACTTTGCCTAGCGTCTAGTCCGATTTCCGTCGATCGTAACCAGATTGAAATTCCCACGATCGGAGAGCAGCATGCTCGCTCGCTCGAAACGGCCTCCACAATAGTTCCTCATGAATATTTATGAAATAACAATGAGACAGGATTCAGTGGAGAGGACGCGGAACGTGCGTATCGCGAGCGTATATCCTGATTCTCCTCTTCCTCCTACTTCTCCTCCACCTCCTCCATCGTCTCCTCCTTTTTACTCTAACGTGTCTTCAGTGCCGCCACCCTCCGTGCATTCTTGCTTTCCGATTTCGTTTCCTCCCTTCCATAGTGATTCGTGCGTACGCACGTTTCATTCAACGATTGAAAATCGACCGTTGACCAACCTCGCGCCCTTTCTTTTCGATACCGTGTCGACCCAATTTTCAGCATTTTCATTGCGTTACGTCCCTAACGCGGCCTCTACGCTTCCCCGGTGCTGTCGTTAGACCCGCAATTAAGGATTTAAAATTCTATGAAGCCACAGGTTCGTTGAATCGACAGCTCGTTTGACACGCGTGAGACGTAGTGAAGTTCGCAAAAGATTTATCTGATAAAACGGTCGTTGATCGTCACGATCCTTATTATTGTCAATAATAACCGGAAGACCGTGAAACCTTTTTTATCTGCTGGCAGGTGTGCAACGAACTAGTCGAGTATCCAAAAAACAATTGATTACTTATATATCGAACCAATCAATCGATAGACTACTGCTTGAATTTTTAATTGCGATTACAAATTAATTAGCAATATTTCTTTACGGTATGTTAATCTGCGTCAAAGTCATACTTCCCTTATGAAAATGGCTCACAAAATGCCTTTAAAACGAAACTCTTTTCGTTTAAAACGAAGTACCTTGATAAAATACAAGAAAACATTGCATTTGGTTTATCGAAAATTTCCGTTAAATAATGTCATTTCAAGTTCAAGAACATTGACTCTTTCGACCATTGTATTTCTTTTGATGATTATTAACGATGGAAATTATATCGTTGAGTAAATATTAATTAATGTATCAAAAATGTATTAGTTTCTTTATTCGTTAATGTGTTCGCGCTCATCGTGGCCACTTCGCCACTTTTTCATCGAGGATTATTTATTTCGAAATATATTTGGTTGCGATGTAAGAAACACTCGCGGCGAGTGCGCATTCCTCGCAAAAGAATCGCCGAAAACGAGTCACCGGAAATTGAAATTTTGCGTGAGAATATGCAGCGTCCGGGTGGCGCGAGGTGGCAAGCGGATTTCGTGATTCCATTTGCTTCGTTTCACGCGGAAGTGCTTGACCGGCCGAAGAGTTTTTGAGTGTACGGCCGGGTGCACGCGCGTGACGAACTCGATACGTCGTTTCGCGGTACAATGGCCGCGCGACGGGCATACAAGAGTGGACACGTGTTTGCTTTTACGTGAATATTTATTATATAAAAATATGCGTGCCTGCATGCGCGCGAGATTCTCGGTGAAGATCGATTCTTCGGGCTGTAACTTCCGCACGATACGATCGTGTGGTCATCGACTCGTAACGTCGCTCAAAACGACTGCGTAAAATTAAGCGACTTAAATTCGTCGTTACGCGTTGAAATAAAATAAAATCGAAGATATAAAGCGACTTAAATTTCTCGCTACGCCTTGGAATAAGATAAAATCGGAAACGGAACGAACAATTTCTAACGCGTTTCATTGGATGCTTTCTCGGGTAAACACGTGCTTGGCAATGTAGTGTGCAAAAAATCGGAAAATTTCGTTCCGATTCGACGATTGTCATTGACTCGTAACGTCGCTCAAAACAGCTGCATAAAATTAAGCGGATTGAGTGACTCAAATTCGTTGTTACGCGTCGGAATAAAATAAAATCGGAAACGGAACGAACAATTTCTAACGCGTTTCATCGGATGCTTTCTCGGGTAAACACGTGCTTGGCAATATTGTGTGCAAAAAATTGGGAATATCCGTTCCAATTCGACGGTGGTCATCGGATCGTAACGTTGCTCGGAAGGCTACGTAAAAAGTGTCTTTCGGATTAGACGACATAGATTCACCATTACTCGTTGAAATAAAATAAAGTGGAAGGTTCAACGAATTAATTTCTAACGCGTTTTATCGGATACTTCCTCGGATTAACACGTGCTCGGCAAGGCAGTGTGCAAAAAATTGGAGACAGTACGGTGAACGATTCGGACACGAGCAGTCTTTCGTAATTAAAAGGAAGGAAGGATGTTCTGCGTTAACGATTTTTTGTTAATCGTCTTTTCTCCTCGTTCCTTACGACTTTAAGTCGTTACGTCGTACTTCCTTTCAGTTGTACTTCAGATGCGCTTAAGCTTTATTAAAATCTTAATTGCCGCCTCGCTTTCACCCAGATCTTGTTAAACGGATACGTCGTTCTCCTTTACCTTCGCGCTGTACCTCCCCTTTTCTTCCCTTCCCTCTCCCTCTAAAAAATGCGTACGCGCACCTTGCTTCCTCCTTTCTCTTTTTTTCTTTTTTCAACGATCGAACATTGATTTAATATCCGGTAGGTAACGCCTCCCCCGATATTATTCCTCTTGACTTTAACGTCTGACAAGACGTAGACCGAAATGGTTATCCTCTTTATTACTCGTCCGGTCAAATCGAGAAACCCTGTTCCTCGACATGGTTATTGATACTCGATCGAATTGGTTAATGAAAATAATATATTTCTCTTGGTGCTATTGAATCTTCGACGAGACTGATGCTCTCTCTCTCTCTCTCTCTCTCTCTCTCTCTCTCTCTCTCTCTCTCTCTCTCCT
>JAITYT010001000.1:1198944-1213485 GCA_025433975.1 Liostenogaster flavolineata
CATTATTAATCCACAGTGAAATAAAAATTCTTTGAAATTCTTTATTTGTGCAAAATTGCTTTTTTCATATTTTAAAACATTTTCATTTAAATACAACCAAAAAAAATGTTGGTAATAAGAACAAATTTTCCACTTTTCCATATGATGCAAATGGATTAAACGAAAACTGCGCTTTCACTGTGTCCAGGCAGTCAATGCGTCCCGTATCTCTCCCGTAGACACTAGTTTTGCGTCTGGCGCTAAAAGGGTTAATTCAGAAAGAAGACAATCTTGGTTGAAAATGAGTTTACGATCGCGCTTGATGCCCCCTTGCCTCCCCTTTGCCTCGAATTTGCAGACAACGGCTTGTAATTGCATTGCTCGTACGTGTCTTCGTTTCATCCTGTACCACCGGCGGAGGGGTGAGAATCGCGCGGAAACGATTGGTACGTTACACCGGTGCTCTCGCACGGACCCGCAATCAGTCGCAATAAAGCAAATAGAAGGAAACGCGGCTACCACTTTTTTGCGTGCACGCGAGACGCGACGAGTCTCGGTTTCCCGAAGTCAGTGGCGTACGTATTTAGGGGTTAGAGAGGTCGGAGCAACCCTGCATTAAGGCCAATCATATTCTTCCCGTCCGTAACGTGGTATCGCAATTTCGAAAGCAAGTATCGAACATTGTATCCGAAAGACTGTTTCGAGAACGAGACGCAACGTTGATAAAAACTTGAGAAATTGACCACTCGAACTCGATTTGTTTTCAACATTGTCGCGCGACCACTCGCATGTATTTTAAATATTGAGAAATTAACCGTTCGATAGCGAATGGATTGAGAAGAAAACAATTGTGATGCACAGTCAACGAGAGCCACATCTAGTTTTTCGTATATAATACAGAGTCACGGTACAGTTACATAGTAGTAAATACACAAATTCAAATTTAATTTAATTGTTATGGATTTTATCTTTAATCGAGATAAAAATAGCACATCTAGACATAAAAAAAACAAACGCAACATAAAATAAGGTATTAGTTTCTTAGTCAATTTAATAATATACAGCGAACAGTGTTCTGAAGTATTAATAAAAAAAGCGTACAAAAGCGGATTAAACTTTCAGTGGGAGTCACATTTAACTCAACGAAGATCCGTATTGGCTCACCTTGACATAACACGTAATTATTTTTCATCGATTTTTGTTACTTGGAACGTCTATACGTTTTAAAGCGAAATAACGATCGATTGCGTACCATGGTAAAATCGACGATTATTTAAACGATAACGTTTCTATTAGATTTTTGTTGATAGATAGTTGATCGACTTTTCGATTATTTTCGCGACTATTAAAAACGAGCAAAAGAGATCACTTACGCCATTGTGCGGATTCACCACGAGCGGAAGATCCCTGCGTACCGTCGGTTTTGTACACCGCGAGCGTACCAAATTATCCCCGAAAAATGCTTAACAGAGGAGATTTATAAATTGGTCGGTGAATTGAAGTTCTTTCTTCTCCCTGCCGTTGCTTTCAAGATTCGCGCGAAGAGAAGAACGCGCGCATTTGACTCACCACCGTGGTGAATCGAGCGAGGGGAATGCGAGTACCGCGCAAGAAAGAAATTCTTTCCCTCTTTGAAGTCGAAGGAAGAATCGCGAATATACCATGTTATTTCGATAAATTAAGCGAGTCGTATAATCTCGAGGATAACGACTTTTGTACGTTCGCCGTCTTGCCAACCATGACGGCCTGTATTTTTCTCGAAACCGTGTAATCTGTATGAAAATGACAACAATTTATTATAAAATACCAAAACGTACGAGTATCCTAAGTAGAAATAACGAACTTCGCGTTTTAATGCTTTTCCGACGTCGATACGTCGGATAGTTTCTAAATCTAGTCGTAATTTAAGCGATCAAGAAAATGTAAGACTGAGTAAACGCAAGACATTATTAAAATTATTAGGGAGACCATTATTTTGTATGTAAAATTCAGCTTTATTGAAAAGAAACTATTACTCAAAATCACAAAATATAATCTCCATCGTTCTTGACTCGTATCTCGCAAAAATGTTTCTTCCACTGCGTATGGATACAGACTAACTGAAACTAGAACATCTGAAAATAATGGCGGAAATCCTGACTTCCCTAATATTAATATTAATCACGAATTAAAACAATTGATATCATTATAGTAATATTTACAAAATAGCTTGATAAACTAGGCTCCTTCTTCGAAGCGCGAACATTGACATTCAAGACTCGACCTTAAGCAAAACCGGACGTTATCGAGTTCACGTCCTGTTTGTACTTACATCGGTAGTATTGTGCAATCGCTCGTGCGCGATACAATACTCACGTGGAAACCAAACGTACCTACGAACGTGCCGTGGACACAGAATTATCGTCGCACGTTCGGACCATTCGTGAGATCGGTTCAGCCTCTAGCTGGTCGCGTAACGTCAACTTTAATTTATTTATTTAATTAAATCCGATTTATTTCCATCATTCGTTCCAGTGGCAACTGTGGTGCAAATCTTCAATATTTTCTCGATTTAATCGAAAGGAAACGAGAATCTTGATATCCAATAATGTAAGTAATTCATGTCCAGAGCTACATAAACATAAGATCGTACAAATGAAGTGAATTATATCAATGTTTCTATTTAACTTCGTTAATAAAAATATTACAACTTTTATATTCGCTTCTAATTGAAAACTAATATTTTATTGACAAAACATTGAGGTAATTTCTAAATTTCAGGTGCCTTCTCCCCTTCCCTCCACCCCTCCCCCTCCATATATATATATATATATATATATCGACAATACGAAGGAAAAAAGCCATGGGATGCGTAACACGCGCGTCTAAGAGTCGTAAAACTGGTCGCTGCCTGTAAAGGCCAATCGCGATAAAACCGAAACCTCTGGGGTGCGTTCGAATCGGCTTTCATTGACGCCAAGGAGAGCCCTAGGCTACGCGAGACTTCGTAAACATTCGCACGCTTCG
Organism: Liostenogaster flavolineata; assembly: GCA_025433975.1. Classification (NCBI taxonomy): domain Eukaryota; kingdom Metazoa; phylum Arthropoda; class Insecta; order Hymenoptera; family Vespidae; genus Liostenogaster; species Liostenogaster flavolineata. The sequence continues at coordinate 1,201,930 of JAITYT010001000.1, forward strand.
GCACGGCGGCCCTACGCTCCCGCATTCCAGCCACACGATACGAGAAGGCGATACGAAACGATTCCGAGACGAGCGGACGAAAAACGCATCGTGCAACGAAAAGACGGAAGGGCGGGGGCGAAAGGGCGAGGAGGAGGAGGAGGATGCGATAAGAGGCGCGGCATCGTGATAACGCGAAGCGTGACCACGTTACGCGTACATCCGGCAACGGAGGCCTTTCACGCTAGGTGACATCACTAATTATTGTTTTTATTCCTGGTATTCGGGCCAACCTAAACGATCGTTCGACTCCTTCGAAGGTAACGAGAGAACTGTGAGATCGGTATGGACAAATTTATAACCGCTTCTTTTTGGCTTCTCGAGACGCGGAATTTTAGGTAACCAAAAAACTCACGTTGCACAGAAATCTTATTCTTAAATTTAACGGATCAGGTTTATTTTAATAGAAAAATCAAATTGCATTAAATTGCATAAAATTGACAATAAAATTAAGAGAGTATTTAATTAAACGCGGGATACAGTGAACACAGCGAACTGTCGAAATAACTGGGTTCTCTATATAAAACTTTGTGCCTCGAGTAATTTGAATTTCTAAAAGAAACTGTAAAAAAAACATTCTACCATGCATATTTAAGTATGAAAAAGGTGAGACATTTTTAGCTCCGCCTCAAAGCATTAACTTGTGCGACGATCAATCATCTTACTCTACGATTATGTATGTACGTCATGAATACGTAAGAAGGTTACGATTTCATTCTCTCGTTTCGAATGATATTCAATATCGATACTCATTCGTATATCTTAATTATCGATATATTGATTATCGTCATGGCTTTTCCGCAAATTAACAACGTGACGCGCACGGTCATCTCTTCGTATATTCTATGAAGAATGATTCGATAAGTGTATCGATGGGTATAAGATTCTTAAGATTTTTCGAGGATATAGATTACTCATATTTCGAATTTTTCATGATAGACGATTATAATCACTTTTCTTTCTCTCTATCGCATTCTTAGGGACAGGCTTTAGACTTTCATTTATGTCGTATCGTTTTGTAAAGACCGGAGCTACATTAATTTCTTCGTTCGACGATATCGAATGGCGCTAACGGAAAAGGAGGCAAAATTATCTCGACATTTAACGTATTGTTTGATGTAGCGGAGAGGTATTATATTTTATTAAATCTAGATGGAGGTATAAATGTATACGATATCGTTTCTAGAATTGATTTCGAAATAACGGCCATCCTAATGCTGAGCGTATCGTTATTACCGCGCCAAGAATAGCGAGATGTACGTAAATCTTCATTCTCTCCGATATTAAAGATTTAGCTCGAAGTCGCTCTATTTTAGTATTACGACTTTGACTTCGGTCTGTGGCACTAGAGCAAGCTTGTACATAATCGGAGGGAACTCGTCTGTATATCCACTCCCACGATTCGCCTTTATCGCGTTTATCTCGAATAGATACAGCATCCGAAAGATACGAAGCACGGCGATAAACTTTCATCGTCGCATTTCTTTGCGGGATAGAAATAACTATATATAAAAAAAGAATTCGACATCGAGCGTATAGTTTTATATTCGACTTAGCGTATGCTTTTATCGAGAAAGTGCCCATTTTATTGGGTTCGGAAATTCTCCTTCGATGAAAAATGGCAAAGTTTGACGGAAAATGGTTGATTACAACGTCTCTGCAATGATCAGATATTAATCGGCGAAGACTTTCCGAACAAGCCAATATTTCGAATTTTCTTTTGATGTATTGAAATCACGATAAGTTTATCGATATCGATCACGAGTAACGAATTACAAACGAGTTATTTGTTTTTCAAAAACAATAAAAATTTATTTTTCTTTTCTCGTATCTTCCCGTCAATGGATAATCGAAATGCAGAGAATCCAGCTTCTTGGTCGATATCTGTCGTCGGTTAAGAACGACGCGTGAAAAGCAACTATTGCTCAAAGTAAGTTCTTACGCGTTCGTTACTTCGCACACTTCTATCGTAATTACCGTAGTGCTTTTGGGCTTCTCTTGCACAAGCCGCGCCGATAGATAATCTTAATGGAGAGGAAAGCGCGAAGGGAAGCGTCGCTTTTATCAACGCTTCAGTCTTGAGTAATCGTCGAGGATGACGAAACACTTCCGACGGCGTTTTCATTCATTCGTAATCGATTTTTGAGTTTTACGAGTGAACAAGGAAAAGAACACAAAAGCAGGAAAGAGAGAGACAGATAGAAGCAGAAACAAAGACAGACGACTCGACGGACGATAAATAAAAATAAAGAGAAGAAGGGGGAAAAATGAAAGTAATACGGATCCTTGAAATTTGGTGTCAATCGAACTGTTCTTGTCACATTCATACCACAGAAACACTTTCTATGGCATTCTCGTATTAAAGGAGCACAACATTGGGGGAAGAGAGAGCGAAAGAGAGAGAGAAGGTGGAAATTAAACGAAAGTGATACAGAGCAAGGAGGAAGAGACGAGCGAGTAGTGATGGGGCGTAAGTACAAAAACGAGAGGCAAAGTGCTCGTCGCACACCAATAAGATATCTTTCTTAATTAACGATTGCGACGGGTTACGAGCAGCGGGCAAGGAATTATGAATTATCAGGCAAGGTAAAGCGGCGCATCTGTACGTGCTTGCATGCACCATTAAAGCAAAGCGCCCGTGAGAAGGACGAGTTTAACAAACGAGGAGAATCGCTAATTACCGGTGGCAAGAGTACGAACGTCGATCGTTCGTACGACGACAACGACGTTGATTGGAACCTGCTATCCGTACGAAAACATCGTTATTATTAGGATTACGTCGAAAACCAGATCTGCATCATTCCACGATCTGCACGATCTGTATCATTGCGCAATATTCTGTATGCGGCTTTCAGTTTCGAATCGTCCTTGCTGTCTCGAACATATTAAACGTTCCTTTTGTTTTACACCGACCTATTTGAACAATCGACCGATGGAGACTGTTCATTATCAATATACTGTAAATACCAGGAGTTCCAAGAAATATTGTTGAGTCACGGGACTTCGCCTCGACGGCATTATAAATTAGTGAACGCAAACAGGAACTATATAACGTTTAATATCAAGGATTATAAGAGTATCAACGATCTTTCAAGATAGGTTAGTCAGTCTATTCTCTGTGATGGTTGGAGAACGATTCTGCTGTCTTTGCTTATTTATCATACAGTCGAGTGGCACCCGTTTCTATCGAGCGTTGCCTTCAAGCTGATCTCTGCTGAATCGAACTTCACTACTGACGCCAGTGCCGTCGCAATAATATTTTCATTTTATTTTTAATCCTTTAACATGTTCGTCGTGACATCAACATTTGGGTGACTCGCAACTGTACGAAAAAAAGTTGTCAATCGGTTTTAGGCAACGATTTCATTTTCTCACTTAAAGTGCTTTCAGAGTAATTTAAGATTTACCGAAAAAATTGGCGTATTTTCTGATGTTTTAACAGCTAAAGTGTTAATTAACGATCGCGGTTAATGGCCCATAAACTGCTAATTTAGCAAACAAACAATCAATACAATTATAATATTGTTACGTGAAAAATAATTTTCCAATTATCGTGATATCGAAATGTACGACTTATGTAATTAATTTATAAAACAAAATCAACTCGATATTTTGTCCACATTTCCCTGAGCTTGCGAGAGCAAAACTACCGTAATATCGTTCGATAAGAGAAAGATGTCGAAGAATTTGTTCGTCGGTATATCTACGGCTGAAATTATATTTATAGAGAAATAACAACTCCGTCACCGCGATAATTTCTAAGCGTGACTCTCTACTTCAGGAAGACGCTCGAAGATGTGGGCGATCGGATTAAGATTGGATTAAGGTGGAACGCTCGCAATTTCTCCCGTGAATGTGCATGTACTTCGTCATCGTGCGGGTTGTACTCTAGTATGATCTACAATATGTCCACGTGTCTATCGAACGCGTACTTCGTTGATCCTCGTTTCATGCGTCCACGCGTTACAGGAAACACTTGCTTTTGTTTTTGCTGCGTCGAACTCTAATTTGCATCGACGATCGCGCCAAGAGGACGTCGATTAAATCGTCACGAGTGACGGACGTATTATTCGAAGCGTAAATTACGATTTTACTAGATACAGCGGTTTGCTTTATTGCCCGAAGAAACACGAGTTTATTTTTTCCTATAGTTCTTACATACAGAGTCAATGACTCCGTGGCCAAGAAGGGACATCGAGATGCCTCGATCATTCCTATTTGCTCGTGGAACGTGTTGCAAACGTTTTAACGATGCAATTACCGTCGTTTCTTTGTACAATCATATTTATATCGTACAAGATTACAAGTATCGACGGCGTGAAAGAAAGAACGTCAATCGATTTTTTCTTCAATAATTACGCGAGTCTTTCCATAGTTTCTTTTTATTAATAATAATTCCAGAGGTACGTTTAATCCAATTAATTTTATATGGTCTGTCCGGAATGTAATGAGATCGACTCTGCAAAATTCGTTAAACATATAACGTATCTCGTTACTTTTCGAACGAACTATGTATGCTAGTGGTGAATATCGTTGTGCATATTTTATAAACAGGTACGTTGTTCCTCGTAAAGAAATTGTCGAAGAACCGACGAAAAAGACGATTTCGAAGTGTGCATTTTTTCGATGGACGAGAAACGGACGCTCCGAATGACGCATGCGCTTACGTACGCACGCGAGCACGTAAACGTTTGAAATAAAACGAAAGGACACTTTTGTTACGATAAACGGATAATATATACGGCGTATTTTCGCGTTACGGCCTTCATGGAAGTTAGTTGACCGTATTAATCGCTACGTAGACGCGCAGCAGCATTGAAATCCTAGTCGAACGTTGCCCGGTATTACGGTATGCAACGCGGTTCGCGTTACCACGGCGTCGCAAACTCGGCATCGCGACGATATTTTAAAAACAAAATCGACGCGTGCATGCGACGTCGGCGACGATCGCTCGCAGAAAACTACGTAATCCGATACGTTATTTTATTCGGCGTATCTCTTGTTATCGCGCGTGCGAGTACCGTGAGCGTGCAGTTTCTCTTAATTTACACCGCGATCGCGTCCAAGCTCTTTTCCATTTGTTTCACTCTTTCGGTGCATCGAATTCTGTTGTCGAATGATTATTGGGTAGTACATTGGGTAATTTTGCTCTAAACATCTTTTTCCAGTGAAAAAGGCTTTCTTCCTTTATTCGGAGTATCCAATTAATCCAAGTTGTCGGATGCTTCGCTACGTTAAACAGTTCCCTTCTAAACAGCGTCATCGTTGACACATTCCATGCCAGACTGTTTTCTAAAGTCTTTTTTAAAATATACGTCATACGCTTTACGATTGCATTGTTTTTTTTCTGACGTATGCCTTGCACTGATTAAAATAGTGCAAAAATCACAGAGGGTGTACAGTCTAAGATGTATAAAACAACAAAGCAACAAATTTATTTCTTTAAGAATTAGTTTAACAAATACCAAGCGAGTCGCGTCATCGCATATAATATTTTTTTATGATGTCTATATTAGTTCGAAGTAAAACATTTTAGTTCAAATATATTTAATGTTATTTTTTAAGTTACAAATTTGTATACAATCATAAAGGGATATTACGGTGAACTTTGTTAAAGCATGGCAAACGTAAATGTGATTTGTCGATACATCTATCACAGAATGTTGCAATTTTTACAGTAGATTTCTTTCCGATTGTGAACCTAACATTTTAACGTTTTTTTTCGTGATACATTTTACAGCGCTTTCTTATTGAATTAAAGTTGCACTTCTTTTTTTTTGTTAATTTCATGACGATATCTTTTTGGTACAATGAATAGAAAATCGTTATCAGATTCATGGCAATTTTTTTCCTAAGTTCGAGACTTGATCTTTTTCGGTTTCTTTTGTAAGATATGTAATCCATGCATTCATTACAGCTATGTTTAGGCAAAGTTCAAATACAATAGTATATACGTACCGTATTTCCTCCGTTTGACTTTACTTTAGAAACACACCGAACTAGATAAATCATAGCTTTAGTGAAGCAGTAATTGTCGCATCAACGAGACGCGAATAAGTGATCGATCGGAATGCAATATGTGCAGTTAAAATAAATTGCAGTCAAAAAAATGATTATTTTTTGATTAGATAAACGCGACATTAATACGAGTAGTATTAAGATGCCTATAATCGACTGCACAATACATTTTTAAAAAATTCTTCGTTTTATAACGAGAATACAAAATGGCTTGAACGGAAAGTTCAACGTGAGGCGCATACGCTCCACGCGGCACGAAACGTGTTAAACACTTTTTTGAGGCTCGTACATCTTTTTGTATTTTCGTTTCTTTGCGCATTCGATTTGTTCGTCGCATTGATCGCTTCGCCATATTGGACAGTTATTTCCTAAACCACAATTTACTACCCTTTCTTAATCGACGTACCGGGCTCCTGCATCTGTTTGCATCGCGTAGTTTCTCCCGACCGCAAAGGCCCTTTTCTCTTACGTCGATGCACTCGACTCGCGCATCCGATTGGACACTGTGCCGTGTCGTGCGATTTCTCTCTCGATTGCATCGTCGTTAAACGCCTCTTGCCGAGTGACACACCCGGCTCGCGAATTTGTCGATCGTCGATCGACCATCGTACAGTTTCTCTCCATCGCGTTGTCATCGAGCACTCTTCCCAATTGACACGAACATCGCACCTGGCATCGTGCGTCGCTGACGATCGTCGTTAAACGAAGTTGTTAAGAAATCGATTTTACGACAAACTCACCTGGCACGTGCCACCAAATCCGATCGTGAGCTTGGTACAATTTCGACGAGCCACGCGAAACTTCGGTCCATCCTACCACAATTCACTTAATCGGAAAGGTTTTAAGCAAGTGCCCGTAAAAACTGTTCTAAATGTTCCAGTAAATAAGCTAAGTGCTGCAAAATTTCATCTTTTAATTCATTTAATTTCGCAATTGTTTTATACGACCGAGCATTGTCGTGGAGAAGTATCGCTCGGTTAGTTCGTGCGGTACCCACTTATCCATTTTTTTATCTTGCTAATTCCAGAAAGGTGTCGCAATATCGTTGTATGATCAATTTTCATTCTGGTAGCAAGTTTCCTTGTAGATACAGTTGGATTCGTTTCCACCAAAGCTTTAAGAGCATCGTTTTTCATAGACGTTTTGGGTCTTTCGCACGATTCATTTTGTAGGGAAAAATTACCAGACCGAAATTCTTCAACCCAACGATCCACTTTTTCATCGTTAACCGAATTTATACTCATATAAAAAGATTACACGAATATCGTTTGAATTCATATCCTTACGAAATTCAAAACAAATAACAAAATGGAACACTTTCGAGAAAATCTTAATGCCAATTCCAAATCGTTATGCCAAAAACAAAAGCATAACGAAAACAGAGAGACAAATGTTCACGTGTAAAGAAAATATTTCATATGCACCAACCTAATCGTATTAAATATCGCGCAATGACATCGAACGTGTAAGGACATACTGCACTTGGAATAGTGCATTTCTGACGATCTATGTTAAAAGACTGTTTTACAATATATCCACCTGACATGTTCCTTAACGGATCTGGCTTTGATACGACTTCGGTCCATCCTAGCACAGTTCGCGTAATCGGCAGGATTTCTTTAATTAACATTGAATATCCCGTAAATCCTCGTAGTCTACGCGATCAGCGATGTTTACTAAAATTTATATCAAATATCGCGCAATGACAGTGAACGTGTAAGAGCACCGGCGCACATTCGACGAGAAATCTGCTTATGCGACGCACCTTATCGCTATCGCATCGCGACGAGCGCTGCGCGCAATCGTTGGGCGCGTGACTAAACCGCTTCGTCGCACGGAGAGGATTCAACAGATTCAACGATGCGAGCGGAGCTCGATGCAACTCGCTCGAGAGTTGGTGCGCATCGCGAAAGGACGACGGCGATTCCTCTGCCTATTTTCAACGGAGGTAGTTTTCTGTTTCTTTTTCTATCGCTCGTCGATCTCGACTGGCGATATTTCAACCGGATAATCGCGTTAGGGCGATGCGTAAACGTTGACGCGTTTACGAGCCGCGAAGTTGTGTATGCGGTCGTGCACGTACATCGCTCGTGCCAATGTAAGAATTTTAACGATGTCAAATTTTATGTACGAATGAGATTTATTGAATGCAATTTTTTTTCTTTCGTAACTCTCTAATCGTCCTCGAGAAAGAACGAATTAAACGATCGTTTGACGTCTGCTAATTTAGTAATTTCACCAGGAAGTTCTTCGCCTTTATCCTCACCCTCCTCTTTCGTAGCAGATCGAATCGTTCTCGAAAGAAAAACAGACCACGGATTGTTTCGTCTATGACACACACATACACACACATATATGTATATATAATTTATATTATACCTATATCGATACCTTCAAAATTAATATTTATTAATTAATATTTATCGATCCAGTAATTTTCTAAGAAAATTATTTACCTCCGTCTTCTTTTCCATCTTGCGATCCAAATTTTCCGAAGTTGGTATCGTTTCCAACGTTTGATTTAGAAGGTATCTACATCTATGGTACAATTTTTAGCCAAATTTCACCGATGGATTCGCTTCGATTCGTCTCCTTGTTATTACCAACGAAGAATTCCTTCCTCCTTCCGGTCCCTCTTGCATCGGCTGAATCGAAGCTCCCACGATTCTCTAGCAAACGATCCGAGCCAAGATTTTACCGGCGCGCGACGATTCGACGCGTCTTTCTCAAGGAATTCCCGTAAATCGAAGGTCGAATCGTTCTCAAAGTCTCGCCCTCTCCGATCCGTGGCAGGGTCTTCCCCGTGGGCTCGAGAGGCGCTCGTGGCGGCATGCGCGCGCGGAGGGTTCGCCGAAGGGCTGAGGCGTCGCGCTCAGCGCTTCCCTACGCTCGAGGCCGTGAATCTCGGCTCAGTTCGCGCGGAGACGCGGCTGAGCGTGGTCTGAGCGTGACGTTTCTCCGCGAGGGAGGCTTCGTGCACTGCGATCGAACCCAAAGGAACACTAGGAAAACGAATTTGACACGTCCATCACCACGTCGTCCGAGCGGCTCGTCTGCCATGATGGCGTACGAATACTCCCACGCGGTCTCACGGACTTACCAGTACAAGAAGGTACGGAATCGCTTGACTTTTGTATTTTTTGTTTTGTTTTTTGTATCGCTGTTCGTTTCGTGATCGATCGCCAAGTTGATTTAACGATTTTGACGATCTCGATTATTTTTACTTTTTTTTTTTTCGTTCGCCTGTTTGTCTTGTTTTTTTATCGTTGCTTTTTTGTGTTTTTGTTTATTTTTCTTTTGTTTTCTTTTCGAAAGAACGATGAACGAGCTGGACGTCATTGAGGCTTACACGCTTCTTCGTTTAATCGTAAGAGAAATTCTTCGAATAGTTCTTTCGTGGAAAGAATAATCGATTGGTAATTCTTTAGTTATTCAAGTTTGACAAGAGAAAGAGATGTAAGGTCGCAGCACGTTCTGTTATCACGAAACTACAAAAAATTACATGGTAGTAATTTAATAGGTTTTGTATGAGAAAAAAAGTGCATACGTGCGAAAGAATATTCATGTATCCTAATTTCTTGGATTGCAGAAAAGTAGGCGAAACTCGTTACGATTTAGAAATAAATAAATTTCCTTTATCGTTTTCGTATCACGAAGCAACAAAATTCACACGAACGAAAGGATATCGATAACTTTTACCCTATCGATGTATCCTAACTTCTAGGATTACAGAAAAATTGCCAAAACTCGTTACGATTTAGAAATAAATAAATTGCCGCAGCTGTCATCATCATCATCGTCGTCGTCGTCGTCGTCGTCGACGACACGAGGCGTCGCGATCGTTATGAATGGCAGTTAGCAGCACAGGGCGACGCTGCACCGTCATTCGCGGACGTCGAATTGCCGACGATTTAACAAATTAATAGTCGAGAGTGCGGCAATTGAAGCAGACGGACGGTCCCTTAAATCGTGAACGTGTCGCACGACTTTATTCGGTCACAGCTTCGCTCAAATTGCGAATTGCACGTTGGTGGTATATCGCGCCTATCTCAATTTCCTCTTGCGACTTTCTCGCGCGCGCCTTTCGTTTGTCCCCCGTTCGCTCACGTACGCTTCGTTTTTTCTTCCCGATCAACGCCACAGATCACGAAACCCCTACTGGAGAGAAAGAGACGAGCAAGGATAAATCGATGCCTCGACGAGCTGAAGGATCTCATGGTGGACGCGTTGGCGGTAAGTAGAATCTTATTTTTACGTTTTAAATCGCTTCGGCGAAATTTCCACGTGAATTATTCATGAAATTCTGGCGAATTACGCGTGACAACGCGCACTCTCGCCAATTGGACTTTACCGACAAAGTCTCTCTCTCTCTCTTATCGGTTATTTCATTGTCGTTCGAGCGCTCGTACGATGAATGTTTAAATTAAATTTGAACGCGAGTAGAATCCCAAGTATCCCGTTAAATATCGTCATTGGACATTATTTAATCTTGAAATACATTAGACGAATTAAAGTCGTAAATTCCGAAGGATACGGCAAAACTTATCGACATTGACAGCTCTGATGTTTCTACAAATTTCGACGGAGTATTTGACAACGTGATAATTCGTTTAAAACGAAGATTTAAATAAAATTGAAATTGAAATAGACTTAACTAAGAACAGAACTAAAATTATTTGACACGTAACGTTTGAAAAAAGGCGATTAAATAAGTCTAGAACGTCGTAGAATTTTATTTGAAGGCTACGTGTACGTGCGTGTTCGCATAGATATCGTTGAGACGAAAGACATCGGCCCTCCGGATACACGTGCACACCTAGCTACGTCGTGCGCACTTACTCAGACACGTACGGAAGCATTAAGGAAACTCGTATCGGGAACGAGATAAAATCTATGTTAAAGCAATTGACATTTTCAATGCCGTTTGTTCGCGCTCTTAAAGGTTGGGTCCAGCTAGCGCGTGCTACGACGCGTTATCTGCTAGAAAGGAAACCCGTGTTTCTTGGCTACGCTTACTAGGCGCTATTTACGATACCAATTTCTCGCCCTTCTCTCTCTTCGCCACCCTCTCCTCTCTCCGTCGGAACGTCGAAACCCCGTGCACGATTTTATGGTAGGCGGCTTCGCGCAGGAAACGCATTCTACCGGAATAGAGCGCAATAGAACGAAATAAGCTCCTGGCGAACTTTCCATTTAAATATTCCTAAACCGTGGGAAACGTCGCAAATGTCAGCCGAGATAAGAGCGTAAACGCGCCACCGTGACACCCTGCGTGCGTTCGTACCGCGCGCTTACGCGGAACGCGCGCAAAAATGACAAGAGAGAGAGGGAGAGGGAGAGAAAGAGATAAGCACGTGCAGACGCGGCGCATCTTGTCCGCCTACGCGTACTTCTCGTCTTCTCGTAATTATCACTGTTTAACTGTCGTTTATCTGTATCGATTTTCAGATTTTGGAGATTCGGAAATCGAATTTCTTTCGAAATTTTAGTTTTTTTTTT
>JAITYT010001000.1:1270833-1281773 GCA_025433975.1 Liostenogaster flavolineata
GAAAAACAATTAGAACAATGATAAGTTACGAAGAAACTAAACGTTTATAGATCGATTAAAAAAAAAGATTCGATTCGAGAAAAATTCGACGCGCGATACGTCGAACGACAAAAATCGGGGTGGAGGGAGACAAAGTGTAAGTAAAAGTGAACCGCGCTCGTCATCGAGATAGACGAATTTTCCGCTCGTTGAGCTGTCGTCGAATGGGCGCGTGCGGTGCTCTCCGAACTAAGTGCCGACAATGAGAGACGAGGAACAAGCGGGTGGGCAGGCAGGCAGGCAGGCAGACATATGGTGGTACCTGTTCTATGGAGCTATTATTATGTACTCGTGGGGCTTGAGAGTGCTTAACACCCGGGGGTGTGCTAATGGGGGGCCTAGGCACGAAACGTCGGACCTAGAGCCGGACGAAGAACGTATGTCGTGTCTCGTCATTCGCGCCTTGAGTTTCATCAAATCATCAACGGCCACCCACATGATACTTCCGTGTCGTCGTGTTGCTCGTGATATTCGCTCGTTGCGAATAAGATTTGAAAGCTTATCCAGCGTGTTATGATGAAAGGTTCGCGGTTAAAATTGGTCATCGTTGAGGGCTCGATACTCTTTTATTCATTGGTCTGGTTGAACTTTGGGGTAAAAGGCGAATTTCCATTATCGAGAAATTATTCGAACGCGGAGATTTGTGCACAGTTTAAACACGCGATTTTACGCTGTTCTGAGAAAGCTTCGCTACAAAGGGATAGTAGAGTAGAAGAAAAGTTTCTCAAACGATCGAAATTTTGGTGATCGAGACGAATGCTTGAAACGATTTTTCTTTCAGATTGAAATAGAGGATTTCAAAGTCTGGCCTTGCCCCAAAGGTGATAAGACCAGTCGCGAAGTCTCATGAAAGTGGGAACTCTGCGGTGCGTTCGAAGATCGAAAAAAAGGGACATCGAAAAATAATATGGTGGGAAATGAGATAGGAACGAAAGAGAGAACGCGATGGAAGGAAAGAGAGAGCTTAATGTCGTTAAGCTCGTAGCGTTCTCAAGAGACATTAAAAGTATCAAATCGACGGTTCTTCCTTCCGATTTCCTTATTCGGGGTGCAATTCTCGCTTGCGCTTCTGTTTCCATTTCCAGAAATATCGAGGACGCACGAGAACGATCGGTAGCGAACGATTTTTATGATCTCGATGGTTTCCAATTCATTTTCCATGCTTTGAGATAGGTTACGTTAGTGACGGCGTATTAAACACGTGGGAAAATTCTGCCATTTTTTTTTCTACGGGTATAATTGTTACAAGTTCCAATATCACGGATACTCGAATACATGAGCAACCTCAGATAATTTATACGGCCTATATGTAAAGAATGTTCTTATAATCTGCTCATCCAATGTTCGATTTGATTTGATTTGATTATTAGATTGGCGGTGACAACCTCTTGAATCATTAGCCGATGTTTCAGTTAGTTTGCATTTTCGATCGATTTTATTTTTACAGAAAGATCACTTCCAATAAGTAGACGCATCGAGCAAATGGAGAAACATCCGTTTCTATAGCTCCTTCAAAATAACTTCTTTCAGTTTAATCTTTGAAGTTTACGAGAAGATGTTTCATACTCCCCTCTAGGTTCGGTAGCAGTCTTTTAACTCTCGCCATTTCCTCGTCGGAATAATTAATCCCTTAAGCGGAGTAACTGATTAAAGTCACTGTTCTTTTCAACCGATATCCAACTTATTCCATCCAACCTCATCAATTTTCTTAATTCGGTCGATCCAATCGCAATGAAAGAGAAATTATTCTAGACCATTTCATGATAAAATAATATTCTTACGAAGAGTCAATGTGCGTCCTAGCACGTCGAACCGAGCACAGCATCGTATCCTTCGTATCCAAACATATATCTAACAAGCACAACATATCAATTCATAATTCTACTGACATTTTTGTATAAAAAATGTGGACTCGTAACTTTTATTCATTAAACGTAATTTTATTCGATACAGCAAGCGCACGGTTTAAAAAAGCTACGAAGCGTAAAAAACATGTTACAGCACGGAAATACAAAATACACAGTGTCTGTATAAATCGCGTTGCCGCCCTTTACCGAAATAAAATTAATTACTCGAAACTTCATGTTCTAACCACGTTCTAAATCAAAATAGGAACGCGAATTGCGAAAGAAAAGGCAGCGAGAAAATCACAGATTCACGAACGTAGAACGGTTGGGAGGCAAGAGGAAAGGATCGGCTTAGAAGCAGAAAAGAGCAACTATCCCTGCGCGAGGTTCGTTATTTTCGAATCCGCTCGTAATTGTAATCCCGCTGGCAGATGCCGATGGACAGCTGACGACAACGACGGCCAGTGATCTATGAAATAAAATGGCGGTGTAGGGCGATCGATCGTTACCGTCGAGGTTCTCGTCGTCTCGTTAAAATCGCCGCTAATTAACCATTTACACGTCAGCACCCGTAAAGCTTCGAAAAGCCTCCCACGACAGATGTTTATCGAGTGGCCGACACTTCCTCGTCAAGAGTTTTCACCCAATGTCGCTCCAATGATTGTCCTCGTCGCTATCGTTCGAAACAGATTGCAACTGTCTCCGAACAAAGGGTTACCTCGAAAGCCCAAGGCGTACGGACAGAAGCTGGCACGTGTGTCCTCGTAATTCTCGCGTTATTCCTGTCGATCGGCTCAAGTGTGTAGTTCGAATTGGTTTATTCGATCGAGTTATTTATTTATTTTCGAATAGAACAGCGAGATTCTATTATCGTCGCAGTGGTTAACGTTACACCATATCGATATCGGATTATAGACGAAACGTTAACGAGACACATTTCTGGATGCGAAAAAGTAATGAAGAGAGCCGCCTTCCCTCGCCTATTGGAGGCTAGGATTAGGCTTGACCTGTTCAATGAGCCCCGAATGTCAGAGCAGGATTTTTCCAAGATGATAGGGCATGAACATCTACAGGCCCGTTGCCTTGTCATTACTTGGTTGGAAGTATGACAATAACATCATCCTAGGCCCTAAGTACTGTGACAGACAGCTCAAGCGTACCATCCCTCACAGGAGATCTCATTGAACATTAGTGAGAGTTTCTTTAAGAAAGGCAACTTCAAATCGAGAGTCCCATAGAGTCGAATAGAGTCACTGGAAGTTCACATACTCCAGAACGCCATTGTTAGGCGTAAAAGAAGCATTAAAGGAAATTGGGCCAACAAAAGGTATCCGGGGCTATATTTTCTATCGTACGCGTGTGGTGCCGAGTAGGTGATTTCAGAGAGGATTCGTGGGTGTTGAATGCACTTAGCTGTTCCAAACTGCAACGCGCCGTAAATTCAACGTGAATTCGACGGTTGATTTAAAAATGATGATAAAAAATCGTCGCATCGTCGATCGTCATCAAGAGAACAATAGACGAAGTTAGGACGAAAGACGAACGAAATTCGCAAAGGTGCATACGATCGAATGACTGGGATCGAAAAGGGCAAAAAAGAGGATAGGGAATGGGGGGTGGGAGATGCACGCGCTCGAGCGACGAACGAAGGAAACGAGGGATAAATGCAACATCGCGGAAGATAGGGGGATATCGTGAAGGCCCGACTAAACCGGCCGAGTTAAAGGGGTGCGAAGAGGGGCTGATGGTAAGGGGAAGAGGTGGAGGAGGATGAGGAGATGAAGGAGGGTGGAGGAAAGGCAAGAGACGAAGAGAAGGAGTCAGAGGCGAAGGAGGAGAAGGAGGAGACGGCGGCCTTGCGGGGCCCTTCGCGTTCTTTGATGAACTTGACCGAGTTTCCACGTTCACCAGGTAACGAGGCAAGGTATGCAAAGTGGACAGCATTCATCTTTGAACATTGAATCAGCATGTAACATGATTAGGTCATTAACGCCCTAACCAAGTTAGCATAGTGCGAGGGACTTCGCTCTCGACACGGTTACGCGCCCCCGTACATATACCCATCGTCTATCTACCTATCTACCTACCTACCTACCTACCTATCTACCTATTCACCAACCTTCGTTCATAAAGTCGACAACATCGAAATGACCAAGGTGACGACAACGACGACTTCGCTGGACTTGCTGGTCGGTTGGCTGATTGGCCAGCTGCCTGGTCGATCGTCACCACGCCGAGATAATCCCTCGGTTCTTCCTACGCGCGAACGAGCAATTTGGGAACGCTGCTAGGACCTTGAATATCATTCTAGAGAATCTTCTCTTCTCTGTTCCATCGTTCGATCATGGAAATCCCCAGTTATCGATTTGGTCCTGCTTTAAAACGTTGATCGTCGAGAAGCATCTTCTTTCTAACAGGAAATCGATATCGCGAAAGAGTGACGTGTCATCCAAAACTCGTAAATTCAACCGTAATGCTAATCAAGTACCTAAATACATTTTGATCGTAGACATATTGGAACCGATGCAAATGACGTCAGAATGGTTTTCTTTATTCGCTTTGGATAAAATCAAACATATTTAGTCCAATATCGTATCTTTATCGCTGATCTTTGCAAACTACGTTAAGATGACGACGTTTAGGGAGATTACTTTTCAATTTCGGGAAAAGGGATAAATCCATTTTATGGAAATTGTACGATTGAGAAAAGAAAAAAAGCGAAGTGCGTTACATTGGCCAAAGTAACATTCGTTCGAGTTTGCCTCGACGTCCTTTGCGAGAAAGGGTTTTTCCCTTTTCTGTTTAAAAGCCCCAGCCATTCGAAAAAGACACGGACCAAAAACATCGCGCGTCATTTTTATTTGTCATTCATTTTGTGCAATAGCCCGCGCGCGAGCTTCTAAAAACGCGCGACCGCGTAACGTGTGGGTAAACGTAGGTGTATGTGGATGCGCGAGTGCGGCAGAGATGGGTAGAAATATATAGGCGGACGATTTTAACGTTATTTTTACATTTATATTTACGATTTGTAAACGCATTTACGTCGACATTTATATTCCGGGTACGTTACTTTTTTTTTAAAGTGGGTAGTACGCAAAAGTTAAGCTCGTTAAAATGTTTCATACGATTATGCGCGTATTCAACGCATAATTTACGTTCGTGTCGTCGCTTATCCCTGCTTTTTTCTTTCCCTTTTTTTAATGCAGTTCGCACGAAGTTCCAAACGCATAATCGCGATAAGCGCAAGATCATTCGTTACGCCAACTCGTCGATACCGAACTTAAGAAATCGCTAAGAAAAGGAAAAGGAAGAATGTCTGTCATGGACATTAGTAAGACAATGTACTTTTTACCTTGGAATATTGATTACCGAGACGTCACGATGAACGATCCAAGTGTTCTAGAGAAAAATTTAACGAATGAGGGGCGACATAAAATCGTCAACAAGATGAAAGAATCATTTCGATGGCAATCATCGATTTCTAAATTGATTTTCCGTTCCAATTGATTGAGCGTTCCCTTACGATTCTTACATTAACGATTCGAGGAACTACATAATTTGGCAGTAACCTTAACTTCACCTGTTAACAGACATTAATTCGACGAATTGTTTCTAGATTGTTAAGTGATTCGTCGTCGATTTAGAATTTGCGAGGAGAGAAGATCCTTAGTTACATCTTGCGTCTTTGATTTTAGGTGCCGAGGGAGCTTTTAAGAAATTAAAACCCGACCCCTGCGCCTCCAGTCCACACATCGGTCATACGCCCACCACTGCGAGTTGTCCCACGCCAGCACGACGACGGCACAGAACTACCTTCACGCAGGTTGGTTCGCAATAAATTTTAATAATCGGATTGCGGTGATCTTTCCAAAATTTATGGGATCTTTATCCGGTGAACTTTGGTCTTGGAATTGAAAAAGCAATGAAAAGTTCATTTACATACAAAATGGCGTAATGACGATTTTCGCGTTCAGAAGATTGGAATTGCGTTTAGTCAGCGGAGCGAATACTCAAAAATCTTCGAATATCTGGATTCCCCTAAAATTATTAAATTAGGATAAAGTGAAAGGTCCAGGGGACGATATGAACCACATCCGATATATAAATGCGACTTACATTCAAACCTGTTTTTGTGTGGGGAATAGGGACCGCATAAAGAAGACTCAGAAAAAGAATATCCCGAAACTTCAAAAGCAGCTATAAAAGATATAGTTTGTAACACATTTTTTACAAAATATTGTTTATGCTGTGAATAAGAAAATCGCACGATAAATCGTATAGGAAAAAACCGCGTGAAAACAGGTTTGAGTGTAATTTATATCCGATGTCTGTGCAACTAAATTTGACCACATTAAGGACAAATGAAGATTTACGTTAAAATTTGATCTGATTACTCGAGTAATGAGCAACTTAATTTTCATCGCGCATATCGATAGGTATGTAAACAAGAACACTCGATTTTGTCAAATGAAAAATCAAATTAGAAAAATAAAATGTTTCAATAACGGTATTGTAAGCAAGTCATTGAGGAACAATCGCAATTAGTATCGATAAAAATTGATGTTACTAACGTCGTTCCGTCAGAATTACGAACGAACACGCTTATTATCGTTTAAAAACACAGTTCGTTCCACGCGTTTTAAAGAATCGCTCGAATGTCGCTTCGAAATGCCAAAAAATTCTAACGACCGTGAGACTGATGAGATACCGAGCGTGTAACGAGAACCAAAGTGCATTTTCGTTACCTGGTTAGAGTTAGATCGGTGGTGAATTAGGACTCTCTGAATCCTCGAGGCGCAAACGCTTTCGCAATCCTCTTCGTAGCTTCTAAGAAGATAAACGATGCGAAAATTTAATTAGCGTTATCTTGAAGTAACAATTCTCGCGGTACTTGTCTTAAAAAAAGTCGAATTTTCGAATTTTCAATAATAATAAACTTAGACGATTTTTTAATGATATAATATGAAGGTTAAAAATTGAAATTTTGTTTTATATTTTACAAGTCGCATTCTTTTAAATATTTAGGACAATATTTAGGAGCATGTGCTTCCTATCCTTTTTGATATAAGCGACTATAAGGCGACTTTTCGAACTCGGTTTAATCTCTTTTATTAGTTCGTAACTTCTCAATTGTTTTAATCCTGTTTTCCGCAATTAGCGTGACACGTTACTCTCGTGAAGACATATTTATGTGAGACGTGCGAGAGGACAAATTTCCACTGCCGTATAAAGCTACGATCGGTTACGTGAGTTACACATTCTACAAAAGATAATAATCTGTTTACTACGTATAATATTATTATTTCAAATTACCCGATTAGTTTCGACAAATTTTACGAATGCGAGAAAAACGATCCCTACTTAAAATTTCCTCTCGCGTTTCACTGGCACATAAATACAAAGTTAAGAAATATTTTCAAAATATTTTTAACGAAAGACACGTATCTACGGTGTAACACGATGGTGCTAATCTTCCAGCGAAATCAAAACGAAATATCTCTATCGACTGACCGAGCACACAAATCGACTCACAAATCACGCTTTGACGAATAGAATTCAACGAATTTAAAATGAAAATTAAATTAAGGAAAAGATCGAGCGATTAAAGTTGATCGATACGGCTGCCAGGAGGAAGAGGTAACTTCCGTTCCGCGGTATTTCAGTCCTTTTTGATAACGGCGGTTCGATCGAGCACCTTTCGCACGACGGGCAAATTTCCTGTTCGCGTGGTCCGGATCAATCTTTACTACTTCGGCTTCGAATTGTTTCGCAGGAGCAGCTGGCTGAATTGGAATCGGCGTTCGCAAAATCTCATTATCCAGACATATACTGCAGAGAGGAATTGGCGAGGACTACTAAATTGAACGAGGCCAGAATTCAGGTGAGTCTCTCTCTTCTTCAGCTTTACCTTAATTAGGATAAAATTCTCTACGGGTTGACTATGTGGGTGGAACGAGCATGCTGCGTGGGTATCTCCTTATTGGTCACTGCGCTCGCGTTAAAGTGTCCAATGAATTTTACCGAAAGTTGACAACAATGGCTGTCGATCGATCAAGTAGAGTCTTTCGCGTTTTCCAAGGTGTCCTGAGTGTCCATACACTGGTTAAACATCGGTGCATTAGCGATCATTACAAACCAAAATGACCGATTGGCAGGACATCACGGTCAGTCGATGCGATTGATCGCGCGATCCCAAGATAAAATCACACAAAATCAAATCTATATGCAACGCGTTAAAAATTACATCGTTTCATGTCTGACCAACTCGTTCCTTCTTCGCATGTTCAACTTTGAATTCTGAATTTCTACAACGAATGGTTGAATCTGTTGAACTCTATGCTAATAAGCCAATGCTTCGACAAATCGATGTGCGTTATCGTAACTCGTTGTAATTGTAAGCAAAAAAGATAAAGAGCGATGCCTAAAGGTTGTCTATCTTAAATTCCTCGATGACGAATCAATGCTTCGATGAATCGGTGAATTTCATACTATCGATTCACGCTCGATTCAATCGCTGCGTTTATCGTGACTCGTCAAAAAAGAATTTTCAAAAATGCCTGGGGCAGCGATATCAAATTCACCAACAGATTTCCACTAGCTTTTCGATTCTCCATTTCCAAAAATTCCGTCCGACGTCGACTCTGCGCTTGAAACACCTCGCTTCCAGATTTTTTCGCAAGCGACGTGACGCAACTCTTACGCGATACGACGTAACGATTCTCGATTAATTTCTGCCCTAGGAAGGACGAACGATCCCCGTGGATCTCCGGCATTGGAACGCGAGGCTTTCCGCACAAACATCACCCAATAACCGGGTTATTTGTCTAGCGACTGGCCTGTGCGCGTTTAATCTGTTGTCGTTGCCATAACGCTGTAACGCAATTTGTTATAAAACAGGACGGTTAATCGCGTCCAGGTTTAATGCCTTTACGGTAACGCCGCTACATTATGCGACGCTAAAGCGATGTAATCGGTCCCGGTACTCGGCTACGCGAGTCCCTTTTTTCCGCAATCCGTTCTCTCCTAGTCGCTGTGCTCGACATCCCAGGCAATTCGTTTAACCCACCCACTGTCAACTACGAGATTTCTCGTAGTTTTACGTATCTTCCACCTTCGACGCGCTGCGCTCGAGGATAATAGATACAGCTGCATTACGCGATGTTAAGTCGTCTACATGAGTCCCTTTTTTCGTATTTTCTTCTCTCTTAGTCGTTAAACTCGACATCGTAGGCAAACTTTTTAACAAGTTTACAACGGGGTCCTAAATCGTTTTACCATTGGGCGTGTATTAACAAAGAAGTACCTGTGATCAGATCCGTTTGTACCACTAATAACAAACCCCGTCTGATGGGGCAATCGAGAATGTACCACCTGCGGTACATCCTGTCGTGAACGTAATAATTTACCCACTGTCAACTATAAAATATCTTGTGGTTCTACGTATCTTGTACCTTCGACGAACTGCGCCCGAAGACAAGAGATAGCACGTGTCCTTTTTTCTCATTTTATTCTCTCTCGCTTGACATCCCAGGCAATTCGTTTAACACGTTCACGACAGGGTTCTAAATCGTGCGTTTCTCCATTGGTCTCGTATTAATAAAAAAGTAGGTGCGCCTGATGGGACAATCCAGAATGTACCACCGGTGGTACAACCGTCGTGATAATTTCTTCGCGGACGTGATAATTTACCCGTTGTCAATTATGAGATATCCCGTAATTCTACGTATTTTGAATGTTCGACGTGCCGCGTTCGAAGATGGGAGATAAAGCTGCATTATGCGATGTTAAGACGATGTAATCGGTCCTGGTAGTCGATTATACGAATCCCTTTTCTAGCAATTTGGTCTCTCCTAGTCGCTGTGCTCGCCATCCCAAGCAATTTCAATCCACGCACTGTCAAGTACGAGATATATCGTAGTTCTATCACTTAGTTCCTGTTTGATTTTCTGTAATTGAACGTCCGCAATTGGACGTTTCTACTAAATGTAGAAGATATCAAAGATTCGACACTCGGTCGCAGAATTAAGGATGTGTTAACGATTGCGCGATATAAACTGCAAAGTGCGATCGCAAGGGAAATTCTTCAATATCGCGCGTTGATTTAAAAAAAATTCTATTTTTATACAACATGTGTATTGTCTTTTTGCGAGGGTTTTTATCTCGTTACACGTTTCATCGGTGACGATCGCCCGTTCTCTCGAATATTCGATGTTATCTGAACCAACGAACAATAACAATGATAATAATAACGTCTAGATTCGATTCCGTTTTTTCGTCCACTCGAATCTTTTAACGAATGCAAACTTCAAACCGTGAAGATAAAATGGCATGGCGATACGTTCGCGTTTTTAATTATCGTTTTAAAACTAATTAATCCTATGGAAGTTAAACGTTAAAAGTTATAAGATCGAGGGTAAAGTGTTTACAAATTGAGTTTCTTCGATACCGTGACTCATCTTGTATTTGCGGCTTTTTTTCTTCTATCTGATGCTACTTTTCAGTGTGAAAACCTCACATTAGCGAAGATCCATTCACTGCCGTTAAATCGACGTATATATTTTAATGCATGAAATAATTCGTTTCGAAGGTAACGTAAGGTTCTTTCGTTCGTTTGAGCAACGTTTCGCTCTGACAACGAACGATTGAAAACGAACGATGCGAGCGGATTATTAGCGACGAAACAATGGAGCGATCGATTCACGATGTATTCGACGAACAATAAGCTGTAATAAGTTTCTCGATTGATCGACAATTTCACCAAGTATTTCGTACAACACGATTTTCATGGATCTGTTGATTCTGATGCATCCCTTTGCTTAACACTAAATTTTACAATAATGATACCAAAACTTTCGCATGCACCCTACACGAGGTATGAATTATCAAGTATTTCATTCAACGCGATCCTATTAAATCTGTTGATTCTGATGCATTCTGACAAAATATTACCGTTTACTTCCTCTCTATCCAAAATGGACATAAAGACCTGTGAAAAAGAATCGTGAAAAGAGTATCGGCTATTGGCATTCGATAATCGAAGTAAAAAAAAAAAAA
>JAITYT010001000.1:1316473-1328909 GCA_025433975.1 Liostenogaster flavolineata
ATCCCAATAAAGGCCTTAGACACACACAGTTTACGCTATACATAACAATATTTCAAATCGTACTTATGTATTTATATTAGAATGCAATTGTAAACAATATATTTACAAATCACATATACAAGTTACCTAGTTTATTAATATGTAATCATACACTTACATGAAATGTATAAAAAATAATTACATAGTTACTACAGCTATTTAACAAAAACAGTAAAAGTAATTAATAAATCTAATATTATATACATTATATCTGTCTGTGTATAAATAATATATATATAAATATCTGCAAACACATACGACTTTATTAAACTTAATTGATTAAATTTCAACTTTCTTACCTGTCCTGTAAGGGAACTTACACGCCCTCCATATTGTAATTTGGGTGGCGGTAATACACGACCTCTAACTTCCATCATATTATTCGATATACTTAAACCAAATTCCTGAACATAAGAATCATTATTAAAATCAGCTCGTCTCACTAAATTATTAATCTCTCGTTCACGATCAGGAGCAGAACGTGCAGTAGCTTTTATCATAGTCGATGTCTGCATATCTGTTAATTTTTTGATACAACGTTGTCCAGCAACGATATTACAGACCTACAACATAAATACATTCATTTCATATATACTTAATGAATACAGAAATTAAGTATAAAAGATATACAGTGCATTAGAATTGAGGAACTTTTTATCGAATCGATAGAACTTTTATATAAATAATATCTTTTGGATTAAAATAGACTAAACATTAAAATAACATTATTTATAAATATAACAAACCTCAAGTGGCAAGTATGTGTGTTTATGTTCCTGTCCTACTTGAAGACAAGGTAGATGCGGATAACGTAGCTTCATCTTATATTTATCTAAAAAGTATTTCGCGACTGTGCACTCAACTGTTTGACCATTTTCAAGTTGTAATGGGAATCTATAATGAACAATATTGAGTTATATTCATAGCCAAGTTAACTTCCTTATTTGTATCATCTATAAAAAATAATATAATCCGAACAGATGTATTAGCAAAGATACCGGAAAATCTTTTTATTTTAAAAGTATTTTCGAAGCCATTTTTGAAAGTCATTTTCTAAAAAGAGTTCGGTTAAAGGATTAGAAAAATGAAAAAAATTTCTGGAATCTCTAATGTAACTTGTTTTACTTACGATTGCATTTGAGCAGGTTTACGTGTAACATTACACACTCTATACTTCCGTCTCATAGTACCACAATGAGTTATTTCGATTTTAAGCCCTTTAATTTCTTTGGTAAATTTAACTCTCTGAGAATCTGTGAGTGGTTTCTTTTGCTCGTTCACATCTCGAATATCCAACACTTCACACATGAATTCTATTACAGGCTGTGCTTTGTAAAATGCTGTCGCAGAAACTAAAATAGACATGTAACTGTTAATTATAAGCCACAATCAGTTACCGGTTTCCAAATAATAAATATTTAGAACACGGATAGATCGAATTTACCATCAATGTTAAGCATCATTTTCCATTGAGATGGACGAACAGATTGGTGAAAACCAAACCAAACTTCTCTACCACCTCCTAAGGGGTGATAATAACCATCCGGACTACTGAAAAATGATCTACCTACTGGCGTATAAGTCATAGACGGTAAATGTCTCATTACAACATCTAACGCAAGTATAGCATCATACGGAATTTGTCTTGTACGTCCTTCCAATGCTTCTTCTAAGGCAAATAATGAAACTTGGGCTACCCACTTTATCACCACTCTAAAAACTCTGTCTTTACCTTCACCAGGCAGTGTTACCTTAAAAGAAAAAAAAACTATGATAAGAAATCATTGCAAGCAATAAGAAATGGTTTAATAGGTAATATAAAAAAAGAATGAAATATTACCTCTAATTCTATTTTATCAGTACCAACAGGCAAGGGGTCCCTTGTATATAAATTATTCCTGCCATCAAACACAGGCTTAAGAGTTCCAAATATTTTACTATAGGCATGAACCATTGTTTCAATAATTTCTCTATTAACTTTGCGAGGACATTTATCAGGTTGAATATTAATTTCGTAATGATGTACATAACCACGTGGCATAGTAATTTGAAAATGGTTTGCCCTCA
This sequence comes from Liostenogaster flavolineata, assembly GCA_025433975.1. Taxonomy (NCBI): domain Eukaryota; kingdom Metazoa; phylum Arthropoda; class Insecta; order Hymenoptera; family Vespidae; genus Liostenogaster; species Liostenogaster flavolineata. Next base: position 1,318,580 of record JAITYT010001000.1, read on the forward strand.
ATCCAATTGGTCTGCCTTCACGACCTATATTTGGCCTTCGAGGACATGAAAACACTAAAAATATATTTTTATATATAATCATGTCATTTCTTTCCTAACTGTTACTTACAATATTTATATTTCAAAGATGTCTAATTTTTAAGTAACTCACCGTATAACATTGAAACTTAATAATTAATACCTATATAGAAATGATATAACACAAATAACACTTACTTGGCAGTTCTGGAGGTTGAGGTGGAGTATGTGTTTGTTGTGCGGGAACAAGGCCCAAAGAACTAGGAGCTACTACATTGCTCCCAGTTGCTCCAGCTGTCCCAACAGAAGTACTTGTTGTAGGTCCAGGTGGGGGAGCTAAAAGAGATTCAAGACATATTAGTAAAAACGAATAATTTAAATGAAAACTCGGAGTCATTCTTTCTCAAATATCTTTCTCGATAGCTGTCTTTAAAAAAGCAATATTACTACAAAGGATAGAAATTAACTCCAAGGTTGCATACACTTTATGTATATATATATATATTAATGTATGCATTAATTATTGCACTTATTGCAATTAATAATATGTGTTAATTATTGCAAATACTGAAATTTGTTGCAATATGTTGTATGTATATAGCCTCTTATCAATATTAATGTTCATTATAATAATGTATATTTTTATTCGAACAGTGTACGTATGTGTGTGTATGTTTGACATTGGATTAATTACCAATATAAAACATGTATTCGATCGTTTGTCAGATGACATCCATAACCTATCAAAATCTGTCAACTGACATTTTTAAATCATATTCTTATTATTATAAATATATCGATACCAAAATAATACATATTTGAATATAATTGACAGACCAGAATTACAAAACTTCAATCGACATAACGAAAGTACTTCTTTTTGATAATAACATATGCAACATAGTTGCTTACAAGCAATTCATAGAGAATTTTTTCGTTTGAATAGTGCTTAACGAGCAAAAGCATTTGTGACAAGCACATAAACATATCGTGACTAATATCCAAATAATAAAGTACATATAAATAATTTCTTACAACAATATTATAAGCATTTGCTACTAAATATATTGACAGGTTATTTCTTTAAATAAAATATCGAATTAGAAAAATATAATTCAAATATGTTCATTTATTTTCATAATTTTTAAATTTATACAATGTTCTCCTCCAATGAATCAACTAAAATCATCCTATTGTTATTGAAAGAATAAAAAAATGTCATTTGAACTTGTAATCGATGATAGATAAAATTTAGCCTGTAATGTAAATCTTTATTCGATCGAAATAATTTATCGTAAATTTATACTGTATTGATTCGAGAGAATTGGACGACACATCATGCCTGTTGAATGAGGTTCATTCGAGGTCATTGTTTAGTCTTTCCGAAATTACAAGTACGTGTATTTTCGCCATCGTTTAATTACGACGACGTCTCTGATAATTGTATTTTCACTGTCCTTGCGAAATTATTGATAGAAAACAAAGGACTAGGAACCATTCGATTGATGATATCTTAGGCTTGCTCTAGACAAACGGAGCGAACATGATTATTCGCTTCTTTTCCTGAAAATAAGACGGAAGGAAGATTGTTTTTTACTCACGCTGCCCTACAGGATACATTTTTGCAGCCGATGATGAAAAAGACCAGATAACCACTAATAAATAAGTAAAAAATTTAACACAAAACCCACTGACCACACAACACACTTACCCCACAACACACACTGTGAATGAGACTACCTTCTGCAATGGCTGCCACTACCTTAGCGCCGATTGGTCCTTACCGAACCAATCGGTTCGCGACTATCTAAAACATGCTCTGGGAATTCTCGTACCAATGATATCGCGAAAAAATCTTCCACGATTGAATCTTCAATGTATGACATAAACTGGAACGTGTTTTTTTAGTATTCGAAAATGAAATCGTCAAATAACGTAAAAAGAGTAAGAAGAAAAAGAACAAGATATTGGAAAGACCGAAACGTATTATAAAAATGCATGACAAAAAATGAAAGATTTCAGATAAATCTACAGGAACTTTCCGTCAAACAATGCCATATCAAATTGAACATTGACTTTGAAAAGGTGATTAAACGATGGAAATTATATCGATTAATTAATCTATCGAAAAGGTATTGGTTTTTTTAAATTCAAAACGAACAGAACTTTATGATAGTTCTAATATTTTGATGGACACGAAAATGACGCTTGCTCTTACTATTTTATTCTATAATCAAAAAGAGAGAATTTTTCGTTGCAGTTCCTCGTGAAAAATAGAGACGATCGACCGAAACTATGATAAATCCCGCTGGGGAATACGGGTAATGTTGGTAATTCTGCAATGGCTTACTTCTTCGCGGTTCGACTCGATCATCAGCACGCGCGTACGGCGACCGAGTTTGGTGCGCGATCGTGTCTTTAATTCTTCCCAAAATGTCGGTTCCATTTAGTGGTGTACGATGGAAAGGCAGTCTTTTGATGGCGATTAACAAACAATTGAAATCTATAAAATTCCAGCAGGTCAAACGAGTTACCATAAAATTCGATCCGTTCCACGAGAAGGTGGACGAGACGAGGTTAGTAAGAAGAAATTATTCTCGATTTTTTTTTAGCTCTCGTCGAGAGCTTTTTCCTATGAATTCATCCTATCAGTTTCGTCGAATCGATAAAGATTCGTAGGTACGTCGTAGTCGTGAAACCTTGTTTCACCGCTTTTACAAATGAATCGCGTTACAGATTTTTCCTATTTACTAGATAGAAATTCATTTCCTCCCTCCCTCTCTCTCTCTCTCGCTCTCTTTCTACAGTATAACGCGAGAACTCGACTAATACTTCTCGAGTTTGGCTAGATGTAATGACGTCGATATCACGCGCACGCGCAATATCACCTTCCAAGGTATAGCAAACGATCTTACCCTGTTATTTTTAGAAACGGTTTTATGTCGCGTACACGCGATCATTATTTCGTGAACGTTATACGATAAGAGACGGAAGAATATCGGAAATCACAAGTTTCGATGTCCCTTGTCGCGATTTCGAATCTACCGAAAGGTGAAGCAACGATTCGACATGTACCATGTACTTCAACGAGACTAGATTTAAGTGTCGTCCAAAACGTTACTCTGACATCGTTTCGATTACGTATTTAACTTTCCTTTTACGAGATACCGCGTTAATTGGTTCACATAAAAGGATATACTTTACAAATATTGATATTTAATTATTTTACTGTAATATTATCTCCAGAAAGTAAATCAAATATTTTAAGTATAATGTGCGTGCTCACAAATATAAGACGTGTATGTGGGTGGATGTGTGTACGTGCATATACATATATACGATTTTATACTTTTTGATTAATAATGTACATGTTTTATCGATAAAAAGTATCTAAAAAAAATAGCATTGCTATTAAGTAAATTGATAATAAAATATCACAATCACTTACGCTTAATTATTCAATTAATTATACATATGCTTTTTAATGTTAAATAATGAACTTACCACTGCATTGTCCACAACCGTATGCTTTTCCAAGCACAGAAACTGCCGTGGTTATGCGAAGAGTGCTCAAATCTGGCATCGGTATTGGAAGTTGTTGTTCCATTTGAGCCATCGTTAATCTACAAAGCAATATATTAATACTGCAGTAGCTGTCCGTCGTATTACATGAAGATATATAACACTATTATATGTCTAATATCTGCTTCGATAAATTGCAAATATTATAAAGCCAATTTTATTTATTTTTATTATCTCATTGATAATTACTTGTTACAGAAAATTTCTCTTTCACTTGTCAACGCCAAAAGTCATCGCTACAAATCCTAGCTGCCTATTGAAAACAAATATTGTCTGCGATCGTTCTGATCCCACTGCTACGTTTGATCTTTGTAAGTACATATATAAAGATCATTTTTATGGTTGAAATTTTATATAAATTGTATCGTTTCCTTTACATTTGTTATAGCATCGGGAGATAAAATCATATTCAATTGTACAAATCTGTCAGCTTTGGTACTTTTGCAGCTTTGCAATAAATATATAAGTTCCAAAGTACCACTAACTTCGGAAGAAATTGAAGCTAGACAAATTTTTATAGAAGAGAAGGAAAAAGCACAGAGGACAAGGGGAAGAATGAAACTTAAACGGTATGGTAAAAGGAGAGGAGTATTTTTATAAGTTGATAGTATTAGATATCATTGTAAAATAGTAAATAAGAATCCAAAGTTATATTCGTTATAATTTTTATAAGCATACGAAGCGCTTAAATAGTGAAAGAAAATATATAAAAAAGTAAATTTATCACCTTCATTAATAAGTTTACTTTTCATTGTTCTCATATAAGTAACACACATAAAACCTACATTGTCAATTGATGAGAGACATAGAAATTAAAGAAAAACATATTGCGCTAATTACTGTGAAAATCTAATTTTACACATTGTAAGGATAGGACAAGAATCTGCTTAATACAAACAATTATCGTTATACGTAGAAAGTTTAATACAATAAAAAATTGTAGTTTATATAAAACTTAGGCAAAAATCTATAATGAAGCTTTAAATTTTTACATTACAATACTTAACCTCGATTTGCATTAAATTTATTCTTCTAATTTAAAGTATACCAAAGGGAAGAAAAGAAAGTTTCATCATGGCGAGTCATTCGAATAACAAAAATTATAATATAAAACTCATTGATACTCTTTACAATCAGGTACCAGCCTTTACGGATATTTTTGACGAAGAAACTTGGTATATTTTCGTTGCTTGCTTTGTTGCAACAACTTTTTTAGTTGCCTTTATTCTTTCCAAATTTATTACTCTGAAACCCGTAGACTAAATATATAATCGTAAAAATTATCAAGCAGTTTTCTTGCCCATCTCTCATATGAACATGTAGATTAAATTAAATATGATGTTACTGTAAAAAAAACACATCTTTGATGTAATATAATCATTGCAATGTATTTTATGTATTTATAAATAGTTTGCAAACGTTTCACAAATTGTTATTGTTTCAATAAATTATTATTTATTAATTCGACACTATCCTGTAGAAGCAAAGTGTATCTCTTTATTTTATCAACGATTTTATTGAATTACGTAATAACAAATATCACTACAGATTCTAACATAAACGACTCATGTATCGTATTAAAAAAGAAAGAAACACCTATTATTTTTTTGAGCGATCTCGTTGCAATTAGTATTGACGAAATATAATTTTTAAACAATAATATTTATTATAAAAATGTATTTTCCATGTATGTACATTTAAAATAACATCAATATGAAGATTTTTAAATTTTGCGTATTATCTTATTTTAACTTACAACGTCGAAAATATTTTCAGACTAATTAAATAAATATCTTAATATTCTTGACAAAAGAATGTGAAGTATATTAACGGAATCTAACTAAATTATTACAAAGTCTTTCCGAACCTTTTTATATTAGTTTAATATCAACAAAATGATTTTAAAATATAATGCATCTAAAATAAGTCATAAAGGGAATTATAAGGATGATTTTAAAAAAAATGTAATGGTATAATATAGTTTAGTTCTCTCTTATTGGAGGAAAAGGTTAAATGCTACGAGGAAATCTATTTCCCTGTGACCTTATTTCTTTCGAAGACGTATCCATAAGGTCCAAGTACACTTTTTACATAAATTTATTCGTTTTACTAATTTGTATAAAAGCATTTGCGATTCGATTATCTTATCTTAATATTTTTATCGACAAAATAACGAAAGTATCGGTTTATATAATATATTTATAAAAGTATAATTGCACGTTGTAGACTTAAATAATATAATTCACAAGGGAGATACACCTTCTTATATGATTTGACCTTTTTGCTCTATCTTTTTTTTCTGTTCATGTACGAAAGAACTAGAATTCATTCCAATTTTTAGAATCATCATAGATAGAGAATCGGGAGGAATGATGTAGTTTGACAAAATAGGAAATACATTTCTTTTAAAAACTTTCAATATATTTCTAATATTTTTACCATCTTAATAAATTATTATTCATCCAATATTTTAAATACAAACCGATATCTTTTAAACGCAATAAATCATTTCGATTGTTTAAAATAATACATTTAAAAATATGTTACTTTCTATCCTTCATATATTTATAACACGTTACATTGGGAATATGCCGATTTCTATTACAAACGCAACATATCCGCAATTTTGGGCTGTTTGACTAGTTAACGTTCATGTACGTTAATTTGAAGAGAACGTACAAAGCCAACAACCGCGATGATATTATTACTCGAAGAATACCATAAAGAGACAGTGTCGCATAACAAATGAAATGGATGAACATAGACTGCTTTATTTTCTGATTGCAAGGCCAAAATTAATCCAATCAATACCGATTTAATCCTCCAAATTGTCGAAAATTCCAAATCGAGCAGACATTTAAAATAAATAAATTGCGAATCAAAATATTGAATCATCCTATAAATAATGCGTTTTTTAAAATTGCAAAATTGCTGCACTCTTTAAAACTTGCACTAAGAACAAGAATAAGAAAACTGTACTACCTACTTTTACAACAAGTTGCTTTTACGCAGGTGGTATATTCTCTCTCGAATGCGTACGTGACTTCGAATGTTATTCAATACACGCTTATAGAACAAGCGTTATAAAACACTAAAACGTTTCATTTGAAAACATTTAAGAGTACAAATTTAGGCAAACGACGTTTATCAACATCTTAATGTTTATGAAATTAGAATTTTTTACCGCGTCTAACTTATTTCGTCAAAAAGGTAACTCGTGCTATAGATTCTTTTAAAAGCACATCGTGAAGATTCGAGTTGAAGAATGCAGATCAATGGAATGGGGAAAAAATGCGACGAAGAGTAATATCGTTAAGACAACAAACTATAGAGAAAAATCCATATCTCATTCGCGATACTTATATCTATCTATAACCACTCCCATGAAGTCGACGGTAATTCCATTAGAATTATTTTGAGAATCAATCAAGGAAGGATCAAAAAGAAAGAAATTCGTAAAAATGATCAATATTAATTTAGTTTCATTCCAAGACAATAACAACAATGTTCACGACAGATTCTATCAGCGGTGGTACATACTCGATCGTCGGATACATTTTTTGTCAATGAAATCAGATACAAAATTTAATCAATTGAACGATCGATTTTGAACTTTCATTTAGAATTTTCTACATACAGCAGAACGTTCTACGTATTCGACGACGTAATTACGATCATGATAAGAGTACCAGCCTGATAAAGAAACGCACGATTTAGGGCCCCGTCGTAAACGTGTTAATTAACATATTCGTAATAATACCGCTACCACCAATGGAAAAATAAAAAAGAAATATTGAGTCGTTTGAAAAATTTCTGCCGATAAAATATATATATATATATATATATATATAGTATTTTTTTTGTTTATAAATACAAAAGAAACAACAATCGGAGCGGTCTATCGGAAACCGGCAAAGACTTTCCGGGCAGCCGAATGTCATCACGTCCAACATTCTCCGATTGATTCGTCAGTGTCGCTCGTTCTACACGTGTCGCGTAGCGATAGATTCCGAGCCGTTCGAAGGAAAGAAAAGAAAAAAAAAACGTAAGAAACTTACCTCACTCGTACGGTACCGATGATGGCCTAATCGTCATAGACAAGGAAAAGAATTTCTTTCGCGCTCCCTTCAAACGAGCGACGACATCGTGTTCCGATGAATGAGAAACCACCGTTGACGATATCAAACGTCGTATTGCGGTCTCGTATTAAAAGGACTACATGGCTGCTATCGTGATTAGGAGCGTCGTGATTCACTGCAAAATAAGAAAAGAACAGTGAGAAAAATACGGTAGTCTTAAAAAGTGTGCATTACTCTACTACACGAAGCAAGTGCGATTAGCAGGCCTATTACCGATCAATCGTAAGTTATCGTTTCGTTCATTGTATAAGAGGTGTGCCGTCTAACGTCGGGACTTAAAATATATCTTCGACGTTCTAATAATACAGAAGAATGTCCGCGAAAAATATCGTTCGATTCGAGGGGACACGTATAACACGGCAAAGAAAGATCTTTCTGGAAGGTTGACATTTTTCTACGAAAGTGAAATTAACTACGGGTATAGATGCTTTTATCGTCGCACTGGAATCGAACACGTCGAGATACGATATAAAAAACAATTGAAATTCTAAAATCTGAATAATCTCGAAAGAGACTATTACGTGTAACTTTCTTTTTGAAAATGAACTTTTAAGCTCGCTTCTATTTTTCTGCAAATAAATATAAATGTAAAATATATCGCATATTTAAGGGGATCAGGAAGTAAACCATTACTTCGTAGTAGTGTGACATTCAACTTTATCAAGAAAAAAAAATATTATTCAAAATCACAAAGTATAATTTCCATCGTTTTTGATCAACTTTTCCCATCTATTTTGTAAATTTTCAATTTTCGCACGTGAATACGGCCTAACTCGCCCGAACTGAAAATATGACTATTTAAACTCATCTGAAGATAATGACGGAAATTTGATCCCGTATTATATCACGAATTTAAGTCAGAATTGTAAATCTACACGCGTAATCAGTATAAACACAAGCAAAAGAAGATCGTACGTAACGAGAATACCTGGGGTTTTTAACGACAAACCAAATGAAACGCGACAATATTCATTGATGAATGTCGGCTCGATATGTACGACGACATCCGGTCGCTTATAACAACAATAGAGGGATTCGCGTACTTTTAAAGCGCGACAACGAACCAGGCATACGTAAGAATGTGTAATACATGGTATTTCGATCGACGCAGAACAATGTATGTTCGACCGATTCTCCAAGAATAAACCGAACGTTTTATATGCCCTTTTTAAATACGCCCCCATCGCATTATAAATACAAAAATCTGTAATCCTTAAGTATCTTCTTTTAATTCATACTTTTCGCATCGATAATAATTAAGAACATAATCGTAAATAATTAAATCTAAAAATCACTTTCCGTTTCTTTGTTTAAATAGCTCAGTAATTCTCGTTATAAATTATTGTTCTCAATTTAAAAATAAATGATCAAAAACGAATTTTCATTTTACAACAAATTGAAGCATTTAACGAGAAAATAATTGCAAGGAATTTACTGAGAAAATTCAAGGATTTCTTCGCGCTAACGAATTGATGGAAATTAAAAAACGAAAAATCGTCGATAATTATCAGTAGAAAATTTTGAATACCGATTTAACGTCGTTTTTACACGCACTGCTCGTACAAAGCGCATTTCGATTAGCTCAGTCTTATTAAAAGATCGAATACACAAATGTATAATAGATAACTCTATATATTTACGGGCGTTGTTTTCCTTGAACATAAATTTCTTAACGTTGTTATACAAGCAACGAATCTTCTCATTCCCTCTTTTCCCTAAAAATACACGTAAATTACATTTACACGCGCGGTGTAGGATACAACCAATGTCAACGCTAAGATAACGAATTTTCAATCGATACTTTATGCAACGGCATTATGCGAACATATTTTCTCACTCGTCGATGTGCGTCACTCTTATCCGAAATGTGGATCGTTTTGCTAGAAATTGGGGGTGGGAGCGGGGGGAGGGGTGGTGGTGGAAGGTACGGAGAAACAAAGATACCATGCGATAAGGTATTATTGACCTCTTCGAATTAACGACACGACACACGTGTATACGTTTGCTTTATTCAACGAGAGACACACATATACACTTTCGATAACGAGAAAAGAATAAAAACGATTCGATCCAACATCGTCGGTTTCCTCGAGATCTGACGAACGCGGGACTCGACAATCTCTAATTTTTGAAAATTATTCCCGTAAAAATCACAATTTATCGCGACATCAGGATTTAACGCGTTCAGGACGAGTTGTACCATCGGTGGTACAAGCGGATCTAATCACAGCTCCTTTCTTGTTAAAAAAATGTGAGAAAAACCTAATCAATTGGGCCTACTATTAGGAGGTCATGTAATATGAAACGTCGGATTTCTCATAATTTGCAAATTGATTACAATTAATTACAAATTGAAATTTAACATAACAAAACAAAACATAACATTTTGATAATAACACGAAATTGAAAGTAGTAATTTTTTTAATTTTCATTGCGTCAAATTATTCGAAGAAAAAGAAAAATTGGAGAAAAAGGAACACATTGATTCTGAACTTCCGCTTAGAATTTTCTGCGTACAGCCGAAGAACTCGACGACGTAATTGCGATCATGATAAGAATACCCACCCGATTTAGACCCCCCCCCCCCCCCC
>JAITYT010001000.1:1360154-1372900 GCA_025433975.1 Liostenogaster flavolineata
GTATTTGTGGCGCGATTTGTCTGTCAAACTGGAAATTTGTCAGTCGATGTGTTATTTCGCGATGTTGTTTAGTTCTACGATCGACGGCGAATTGGCAATGGCGTCGTTTCGATAAGTAACCTAAACTCGACCGAAATAATGACAAGGACAGCGAAAATTTCAAGAACTACTTGCGTCGTTCGTCGCTCTTCACAAAGAATAAAAAATGTATCGAACGATAGGTTTCGACAGGTTTCGTCGTGTATGTGTATACATGAAACCCACTACGAGTGTCTTAATCGTTATCGATCATTAAGAAAATCGTGCTTTAAATAGATATGATGAGGTTTAAGAAATGCTAACAAACTGCATTGGTTTATCTTCAGAATCAGATGTCGATGTCGATCCTGCCGATAATGTTAATTTAATTATCGTTCCGTGGCATAGGATTTACGACGAAGAACCGTGTATGTATGTATTCACGTATATATGTACAAACGCGCATGTACGAAGGAAATGGGGTTACAGGATACATTGATCCGATCCAGGGTTTATGGTTTGTGCGATACGAGGAGCGAAAACTGATCGCAAGGTAGAGGTAGAGGTAGAGGAAATGAAGCGTAACGCAATAAAAGGGAAAAAGATGAAGAGAACGATAAAAAACAACTAGAGAGAAAAAGGATCAAGAGGAAAAGAATCACGGAAGATGGACAAATAAAAAGAGAAATTTCACAGACATTGAAAACAGGGAATTTCCTAGATAGGTTAAGTATATGAATCCCTGACTACCATTTCGACGATTGGCTACCATTAGCGGAAATTCTATCTCCAAAACGCAACATCTGGAAAATATGAAATGTGTCCATTGCTGACTTTAACAGCCCTGCAAACGTAAATGATTTGTCAAGTTGAAGTCAACAGACAATTTATAACGCCACTCTTTCGGCTGATCTCGGTATAACATATTTCGACTGATCTAGTACGAGACAAGAATAGCAAGAATCTCCCATGAAATTAGTTTCCATTCATAGCGACAGACCAAACACAGCGCAAAATTCATCGATCTCATAGAAAGAGACTTCGACGTATTCCTACACAAATATACTTCGATATTTTATCCTTGGATACGTCGTACTTAAGATCAATATTCTATGAAGTCGTCGTGCATGTCCAGGCGACGAATATTCACAGCGAAATTGTCCATAACAAGTAAAACACTCTTGATTTCCTAAATCAAAGCCCGCCCCCCCCCTCTTCTCTCTCTCTATTCCTCTCTATTGCATTCGCTGGACATGTCGTAGTTGAAAGCTCTCGCACACTTTGCGCGTTAATTCGTTGAACATTTTAAGCTCGTATCGAGGCCGACGCGGCGTCCTGGCGACGCCGGACGACCCGGAGAGAACGTGCTCTCGTTAAGTGCGTGGCGTTCGGTCGGTCGCTTAGCAACACCAATGCGGAGCACCACGCGCTCCTTCATTGCCTCCCTACAACGACGGGCGTATGCTGATCTCCCGCGTACGCGAGATGCGCGTGTGCTACTGCCTCGTTCGATCCGACGATCGTTCTAAGTAATTCAGGCTCGTTTAGACATTTTCCTGCTTTCGTGTTGCACAGTGATCTAAAAGACAATTTCAAAAAATGGCAAAAATTGATTCTTCGACATCCTTGAACGTCCTTCTTTTATGTCTCCCCTGGAATTTTCCCTCGCCAATTTGTAGCATCTTCGGCTATAGAATCGTAGATACGCCGTCTAAATTCCAGAGGCGACATCATTTGCAAAGTGACATCGCTGATGATAATATCGCGTTTAACTATCGACACGTAGAAAATGCCAAATACGCCTAGAACGCGATGACCTTACCGTCGACCTCTCGATGGACCTAGACTTCCTCTGACAGAAGATATCGTTGTAGCAAGGATACGGTTTCCTTGATACAAAGCCAAATTCATGACACATTGCAGAAAGCGTAACGTTATCGAAACCCCCAAGGTGCGTGGAGTGCCAAATCCGCGTAGTTCCACTGGCACTACCTCTGCCCCTACCTCTGCTCTAATGAAGCAACGAGAGAAGAAGAAGAAGAAGAAGAAGAAGAAGGAAGAGAACGAGAAGGGCACGACGAAAGGAGATGATAGAGAGGACCGGCAGAGGTTACCATCGGAATCGAAGAAGCAGGTGCTCCTTTCTCTCGGGCAACGAGACAAAGGATCTTCCTCTCCTTCTTCTTGGTGTATTCTCGAAGCTAGATGTCGGCAACCGTTTCGACTACCTCGATGCAACCAGTCTCCACTACCTCCACCCTCTTCTCCTCCTTCTCCTCCATGGTCAGTTCCGCCATCGAGGATTTTCTCGATCGAATGATTTAAGCGACGTACGGTCACGATGGAATGTCGGTTGCGATCTGTCGTGGAACTCGATGCCTTCGAGTGGCCCACTCTCGCTTTGAGGAGCCAGGGGTCCGGCTGATGTGTAAAATCAAACGCGTGAGAGTCACCGGCCGTGAATCGACCGTCAAAGGGTCAGTGGAGAACGAGGACAATTCCTTTCTGGTACGAAGGACGGGACGAATCGACTGGATTAAGACGATCCTGTGTCGTCCTTCGGGGAAAGGGTGTCGGGAGGACGTAGCTTCGTAGGTAAGTGGGGAGTGCACTCGATCATGCCATTCCAATAGATGGAACTTCGGTGGTCCAGCAATAACGAAGTGCTTCGTCGAAATTTTGCATCCCCAAGAGGAAGATCTGAACTGTCGGGCTATTTGCCAACCAATGTTTAACCACCTGCGCTGGCAACTGATTTACAGATGCGCATACCAAAACGCTTCACTGTAACTCGCCGTGAGACGACACTTGAAACGGGAAGACTCGATAGAGTCTTTCACACAGAATTTTACACAAATACGAATGTTAAATTATTTTATTAATAATCTTGTACAGTATGATATCTTTTAAAACGGTCTGAAATATTTAGTATCTCGACGTGCGTGGCACGTCTTTCCAGCGCAAGTGGTTAATCGAAGACGTAAAAACCCATGATCTTCTTAGGGAGAGAATGAAAATACAGCAAAATTTCTTTAAGGTTTAAAGGATTTTTCAGAAACAAAATCTTGATGAAATAAATAAAGCCATGGTAAGGAAGTCACTCGAGAAATATTTTCCCAATGGATTAATCCTAACTGACGGAGTTACTCATAGATTTAGGCTATTAAATAATCAATTTGTCACGTGTCAGGGCCATCGAAACGATCCAATAACTTTTTCATCCCGACGGAAGTAGTCAGCAGTTTCTAATGGGAAAAGTAGCGCGATCTGGAGTAAACATTCTGATCGCGCGTTTCGTACCACTATAGGTGATCTATTTTCAAAGGAAGACCCTCTTTAAAAATGCCGACGGACGAGCGACGGTGTCGTGGGAGTTCGGTCCACACGTAGAACGTTTCACGAGAAAAGACCGTAGTTGACCATGGACAAACGTAACCCGAGAGGGTTAAATTCCATCGCGAATTCACCGCGCGGAAGGATTCTCGGGAGATCTCGAACGTCGAGCCAACTCGTCGGAGGATGTCAATGCCCTTTACCTGGGCCATTCGGAGCTTTGCTAGAGGATACCAAGTCGGGGAGTTTCAACGGCCGGCAGTAACCATCCACCAGTCTCTTCGCATTTCGCTCTACCCCCATCGAGAGGGATCCAGCAACGAGGAGGTGTACGCGATTCGGCCATCACCAAAACGCCTCGCTTACGTCTGACTGCCACCTTTCACGAGCACGACTCGTGAGATAGCATCGATCGAGCGACCAACGGACATCTGCCGACCATCTGGAGGATCCGGGGCAACCGGAGGGGCTACCCTTCTCGATATCCTCCTCTTTCGCAAGGTGCAAGGTGTCGTGTATTCGAAAATCAGAGTCCCGTTCCTTCTCCTAGAGCCCATCTTTGCTCTCCCTCTCTTTTCCTCTTTATCGAACTTCTTCCTCCTCCTTACCTTTATGTCCTTCTCTTCTTCGAAATCTTCGCTTCACTTCCACGTCCTCTTCCTCGTTTTTTTCAACTTCTTCGTCTTTTTCTTCTTTCTTCCTTTATACCCGCGGTTTCTTTCTTCCGCCTTCGTCGAATCTTCTTACCTTCGTCGTTCTTTCTTCTTTTTTTATCCTCTCTTCGCTTTCACGTTGTCTTCTTCGTTTTTTTTAACTTTTTCGTCTTTTTCTTCTTTCTTCCTTAATACCCGCGGTTTCTTTCTTCTCTCTTCGTCGTTCCTTCTTCTTTTTTATCTTCGCTTCGCTTCACGTTGTCTTCTTCGTTTTTCCAAATTTTTACGTCTTCTTCTTTTCTTTCTTCTTTTACATCCACTGTTTCTTTCTTATCGGAATTCTTACCTTGGTCGTTCTTTTTTTCTTCTTCTTTTATACCCGCCGTTTCTTCCTTCTTTCTCCCTTCGTACGTGCGTGCTCTCGTAACTTTTTCTTCTTCTTTCTTCGCTTCCTTCTCTGTTACGCGTTCCATGGAGAAAGAGTCAGGAGGTCGTCGCACGCTAGAATTGAGAGCGCAAGGTGCCATTTCATTTCGTCTCTTCTCGATTCGAATTTACAACGTCGTAAAGGCCGAGCTACGACGAGAGTCTGCTGCTGCCGCTGCTATTCAAGAAACGTACGAATAAATCGGCCGTGTCGTTGCAGCATACGACGATCCTAAGTATCAAGTTTTAGCGCAACGTCAACGTATAGATCAAAGGTTGCGACATTTCAAGAAAATCGGAGATGCGAAAGAAATTTTCTTATAAAAATTCCATGTTACGTGACGAGTGCACCTGAGAGACTTCGAGATTTCTTTTTAGAATTGACTTTCCTTTTTTGAAAATTTCAAACAACGTTCAGGAAAAACTTTTCTTTATTCTTTAAGAAGATCTTATGCTCCGTTTTACGAGTTAATCGCTATCCATGTGCGTCAGATATAATTGCCACTGTAGAAATGTAGTAATTGTAAGCTCTAAATAGTAGAAAATTAATGATAAGATTTCAACTGTGGATATATAAAATACGTATATGTACTTTTTCGAACGACACGACAACTTGAGGGATATTTTTAAATTTTAAATTTTATAACAGATTTTGCAAATTCGTAACTGCGGGAATATTTATCGTTCGTCACCCGATTAACGAATCCAGAGCAAGCACTGTAAACAGAAATACGCGAGAAACGTATAATTTGATATTTTTTGAGGCGAAACAGAAATACAAAAAAATCTCGCCTCGACAATAATTGAGACAACGGCTGACGCCTAGATGTGATCTTAATTGATTTTGCTTTATCAATCATTGAATTCGTCTTAAATTTCGCTACCGCGTAAATTTAGTTTATATTCAACGAGACTAAAAAAAATGAGGAAAACAACGATCGTTCCAACGGCGATGCGCTTCCCGTTAATTTTGCACGCTTTAAGGTTTAAAGATTGGATCGTAAAACGTACAGGGCGTATTTCTATGCACCCTTCGTTATCCGTTTTCCAACGGAGACCATCGAAATTTCTTAGTGAAAGGACGCGTGGTATCGTAGCAACGCGTTGTTTATCGTCTTTAATTGACTAATTAGTCCGCTTTATTTTACATCTAGCCCTATTTCGTTATTCCTCCCCTTTCATTGGATCTCCGATAGAAAGAAAAAAAATCTGAGAAAACGATTTTAAGTCGGAGTTTAAAAAATTGGTCGAATAGAAAAGGATCGTCAGTTATCTTGGCAAATTTGGAAACTTGCAGCCCAACCGATGATCTTAAATTTAAGCGAAATGAATTAATAAGCGCGTGCAGTTTTCAGTATTCGGGGCCAAGTCTTTTGTCAATCTTGTCTTAAAAATAAAAATAGTAATTATAATCATAACATAATATTGAGTAATAATTCTTTAAAAATAATATTCTGTATGAAGCTTCTCAAAACACGGATACACATATAATCCAAATTTTGGCTCTATTGGTGACTATAGTCATCAATAGCGTATAAAAGGATTAATCGAAATGAATTTCTAACTAAAGAAAAATATTTCGATCTTTTCTCGAATCGTATTCGTTATATGCTTGACGCGTCATCGGAAGAAAAAAAAAAACGAAAGAACAGGTGGACAGACGGAAAGACGAACGAACGAGCGCATAAGCGAATGGTGAGTTGACATAGACGAAGATTGGGCTGTATTTTTAGAGTTTTGTTATCAGCCGACTGGATCGCGTTATGTCGGACGGCTAGGGCCACCAGATCAATAAAACTACCGCGTGCGTCACAATTTCGTGCAAGTTCTATGAAATAGCTCGATTAAAAGCATTCGCGCGTTCGACAATTACGCAGCAAATTTACATTTCGTCGTTGACCTCTTATATTTCCTTCGATAAAATTTTCATTCGTTCGCGGTACTCGTCCGTCGACTGTACAATACCTCGCATTGTTTAAAGTTCGAGGGCATCAAATCCAAATGCATTACTTCCGCTCGATATTGTAGACCGATACTGGCTAATCGAAGTCCGAATAAAATGACGTTGCTTGGCCTCCGCGATAGTACGAGGCTAGAGGAAGCCTCTTTCGAGGGAAACTCACGTTCGAACGATGAAAACACTTAGACAGCCGTTCGGCTCCGTACTGAAACTCGGCCTCGAGTGAGAATCGGCAAACTCGACTTTAGTAAGTAATAAAGGCTCGGAATCCCAGACTCGCCTCGCACGGATTCGAACCCCTTCTCTTGCCTCTGTCCTCGAAATCTCATGCTTCGCAACGTTATTGCCTTGCATAATCCTGTTCCTCGCCCAACCAAGTTACTCGGTTCATTTGTAATTGATAACGCTGTTAAACGGACATCGTTGCTGCCTGCCTGTCGAACGTCCCAGTCATAAAGTTATATATCGCAGAGGGAATAAATCGACTAGGAAAAACGAGTTCACGCGACAGACATATATTTTTCTCTCGAGACTGTGGACACTGTATGGATTGAAATTATTTTATCTTCTTTGTAAATTGATCGATGCCCTGACAAACGTTACGACGATAATTGGAGACTAAAGGAAATTTGGGATATTATTCTGGTTAATTCGTTCGATCAAACGGTCTTTCTTCTTTCTCGAAAGCACGTAAAATCGTTACGTTTTTGCTTTTTACCTCTTTAATTTCTTTTTCTTTTTCGTATAACTGCGAGAATTCAAGAGCATATACTCCAAAGAAACTTTTACAGATGAAAGTATTTACTCGATGATCGACAGATTTTCTCACGATATCGAGCGAAAGAAATAATTCTTCCTACCGTTTCTTCGTCTACACCGGAAATCGTATCTCGGAGGCGTCGTTGATAATATGTAAGATTCATGAAGTTAGACCGAAGAAACTATCGCAAATACCAAAGGTTCCTGCGCGTGCCAATGCATTCCTTTCATCGAGTTGTCATGAATGATTAATATAAAGAATCGATGAATAATTCAGATCTAACGGACTATGCGCATCTACTAAATAATTAATAGCAATAATATGTGCCAACATAAACGATCAGAACGATTATTTTCAGAGATTAAGAGACAGTTACGAAGGCGAAGGATAGAAAGTAATCGAGATATCTTGGAGCCAACGATGGACGCTCGCTTCCGAGTGAATGCTACGTCACAATAAATATCATCGGTATTATCTTTCAAGCATTACGTGGATAAACGAAAGATGTAAAAGCGACAGGTTACGATCGCTCGCGTGAAATGTCAACCGGTATAATCCGTACTCGAGAACATAAACGAATAGGTTGTACTAGGCTTTTACAATTCAAATCGAAATTACCTTGATCCCCGCAGAAATACTTTCTGTCGATCTTAGATTCAAAAAAAGAAACGAGAGAATTATACTTTTTCTGCAAATAAACCAACAACTGCTAACCAATGCCATCATTCTCATCGTAACGTCATGTTTCAGTCGTTACCTGCGATTAGGGAAAAAACGTTAGACAAATTGAGAATGTAACACTTACTCTTACGGAAAATATAGCTTTGGCAAATACTAGGTTTCTTTTTAATTTATTTCTCTTAGATATGCATTGGTTTTAGGTTAGGACCCCTTACGTGTTGTAAAATGTCTTACTTTGATTGTTCAATCCTTCATCCACTCATCCATTCATTTATTCGTTCTTTCGTTCGTTCGTTCGTTCGTCCGTCCATTACTTCACTCACTCGTTCATTCCCCTTTCACCTTCACCCTTGATTCGGTGAGAGTACCGTACGTTTGTTCAGTAAGCGTCTACTTGGATTTCTATATTTTAAATCTGTTCACGACGTTCGTTCTCTCGCGCTTCCAAGCAGTCGCGGCGTTTGCGCGTTCACGTACGTACGTTTTGCGTGGGTGGCAAGAGATTGCGTTCTTCGCGTCAATAGCGGCCTGAACAAGTGTGCAAGACCGCACCCAACCATTCTATCGGAACCTGCCTACGGGATCGACGTGAGAATAAATCTCCGTCTTCCAGGATCTGCCCTTTCGTTGATCCACGCGGCTATGCGATGATATGGACCCTAAAAGATGGATGGAGTGAGGAGTGAGGTGACCAAATAAAATATTCTGGGCACCGATGTATCCCATAAATTTCATTTTAACTTTCGATGTCTTGCTGCCTAAGAAAGATGTCGAGAAAAAAAAGACGAAACGGGTAATCAGTGAATGCAACGGTGATTCGACAACGATCGAGAGAAGAAAATTCACTAGGAGAATTTGTTTATCTCTTTTTCGTCTTGTATTTTACCGTTCGCGTGTTTTATACGGTAAAAATGAAGCCGATAAATTGCGGCGAAAGTTTAGAAACGATAAGGAAGATCGTCGATCGTATTCACTGGCCGTGAGCTAACAAATCAATTGCCAAGCAGTAAGAAGAAGAACTGTTTAGTTTGGTTTAAAAACGTACGACTCTTCTCGATGAGTTAAAGGGCCAAATTGGCACCGCGAAGTAATAACGATGCCCGTTCTCTTGCTCGTCGATTAAAACTTGGCCGTGAGGCAATTGGCTCGCGTTGCTCATCACCACTACATCACTACATTTGCGAACGCTTTTCACAGATTCGAAGGACGTCAAAGTCGTTCTGTAGAAAGAAAGGTAACGCGATAAGCGACTCGAGACGATACATATATATAGGTGAAGTAATGAAGGAAGGGAGGAATGGAGAATCCTAGTCATGAAGGACCTGGTCTCCATCTTGCACGTCCCCTCGATCCAATGTAATTTACGAACCAGCATATTTGATCACCATTTACAGACACGATGACAAACACGAGCGCGACAAAGTCGTTAATGAATCAAAAGCTATTAGATTGACTTGTTTTTTATTTTTCTAAGAGTCCATCGAAATTGGACTCTTAAATATAAGCTAAATTAAACATGTTAAATTGGATAAAAACATCGAAATAAAAATATCCGGATTATTTCATGAACCTGTTCATCTCGAAGCCCGATTCTTATGAATTGATATCTTGATTCTTATGAATTAAGAAAAATCGTAGATTTTCAAAGACAACGGAATACCCCTAAACGAATAAGGGGAAGGCGTCGAAGTGACGACGGAGCGACGAAAAGAGGGAAGGACGGTCTCGTCGGTGAGTTAAACGCGAGCAACACGCTCGTCCGACAGAAATGCAAATTCGGTCGCGTCAAATTAAACCGGACGATCGTGAAGGCGCCAGTCGCGCTATATCGAATTGAAGCGCATCTCGCGCGAGCTTACGAAGTTTCGTGCTCGACGTACGGGAATGAATTGTAAAGCGAGTTTCGCTTTTTTGGATGGATACGCCGCGATACAACTGAGGCAATTTTGCGCGACTCACGATCAGGCTCGTTCGCTCCTTTTTTTTACTACTTAACCCATTAATATTCATACTAACCAACTTTGAATTTGAAATTTGAAAATGTGTCTCAAAATGGGGCATTGGCGAATAATGAGTTAAAGGACCCTAAAGATTAGGTTTATCGAAAAATTTTGTCCATTTTTAAAATGAAGAGACTGATATATTTTCTGTATATTAATTAATATTTACAGACGATATAATTTTTATCATTACTGTCTCATCCTAGAAGAGCATTGTATTGCATTTCTGCGTGAGCATTTACCTCGCACCTTTAAGTTCAACTTAAGATGGCATTATTTCCACTAGACCTAATATTTCTTCGTAACAACTTCATAATAATTAAACACGATGATAATTCAAATTGAATCTTTGAGTCAACTAGCGATTTGTAACAAATTCAGAAAGCGAAAGACTTCCCAATTGGTACTTTCACAAATCGACAGAATGAGGTCGATTCCAAAAGGAAATTCCATTCTCGAGATAAATCAGCTTAGGGACGGAAGGAAGTATCGGTTCGCACGCAGCTCGCTTCGTTAAGCTCTGACGCAGACGCCTGAAGTTACGCGTGGTGGGGACGAGCGTCATCGATCCAGTAAGAGCTAACAAGAAATTGGTAAGGAAGAAATCGCGAAAAATTGGCAATGGCAACGTACGATTTCGAAAGGAGCTCTCGATGGATCGTCGTACGGGCAAACAACGGAATATTTCGACTTCTCTGAGTTTCCGATTTCGAATTCCGAGAGGACTTTCATCGTCAGCCACTTGCGAGAAATGGGTAAAAAAGAAGACGTAAAGGGAACGAAACTGCAGGTAAAAGAAAGGCACAATAAAGAAGGAACGATGAAGTTCGAATCTCGAAAATCGAGTCACGATAAAGCTCTTACCAAAAATAAACAGATTCTACGGAGTCTCGTTTCTGCAGGTGCCACCAAGCGCCGCTGTTGCGATCGTGGGATCGTGCTTCGAAGTTGAGACCTCCTCGAAGTTCCACGGGAATCCGAGGCGTACGCGTGCTTGTGGAATTTTGACGCGTGGGCGTGAATCCGCGAAGACATAAATACTTGCTCGTCGCTTTGTGAATCTCCTTATGAATTCGGCCGTTATTCGTGGAAACGGACGATCCTGCTTCTATTCGAAATGTCAAAATAAGAGATATATGTAGTATTATGCAATAATAATTATGTAATGGTAAATATAAAATTCAAAAAACATACGATAAGGAACGTTTGGGTTTACATAACGAAAAATCACGTTACCGATAATTGTCGAGGATGTTTTGGACAAATACACTATTTCGCATATTATTATGTCATCCCATCGATAATATGGTTTTTAAAATTGAACAATTTCAAATAAATGTTCATCTAATTGCACTCTTTAAAACTTGAACCAAGACTAAGAACAAAGTAAATCAACTACCTATTTTTATGACAAGTTCATGCAGGTAGTTTATCCACTCTTTCCGAATTTAGTTAATGCAATTGAAGAAACCGCATTATTTACGAAATAACCTAATATAAACATTTTCTAAATTGTTCCTAAGAAAACTCTTTCTTTTAGATCTTTTTAGCTCGATTCGTCGATTTACAATAAGACTAGCGTACAATGCAGCTAATCCAATCTGAGAGAAAAGCTCCGAAATTGAAAGAAGTTTTTACTTCCTTTATTCGAATATATTTCGTAGTAGTGGGGCCAATCCCCCTAGCTCTCTATCTCGATAAAATAAAAATAAACCGATGCTAATCAATTAGTCACTCGTCGAGGAAGATGAAAAGATCGATACGAAATATGGCGATACGATTTGAATGCGCATCAGAGGATTCTGTATACATGACGCTTGTATTTCATTCGCATTATTGTATCTACGTATATTTACTTACCTGGGCAAGTCCTGACCGAAGAGGGGAAAGTTTTATCGTGATCCAGCTACGTGGCACGACTTGTTGCGCTGCCATTTCTCTCTCCACCAACGTCTCTCCACTTGTTGACGTTCTCCCGGTCTTCAGACTCTCCCCCGATGAAGAGGTGTTCGAGGAATCGCCGAACCATGTTCGTTTATCGATCAATACGTTAATCTCACGGAGCTGTGAAATTATCGAAAGTACTTTGTTACGTTAAATTTACCGGAAGCTCTGTCGTTTTTGTATTAAAAGAAACCAATACATTTTCGATACGTTAATTAATATTTACTTGACGATACAATATCCATTGAGCATTTACCTCAATTTCCTGGTAAAGCTAATATTTAATAAATAGATTAATTCGTACGTACACGGTTGGAAAATGTTATCAAGTTACGTACAATCGTTTTATATAATGAACACTTGACACAGTCAATTCTTTGGTTTAATTCGAGAAATTTACGCCTCTTGCCCATCTTACCTTTTTTGGTTCGGTTCGTGCCAATTCCTATGTACGATCTACGCCTATGTGCGCTACCATAGATATGCTTAAAGGCACGTTCACACGGCGAACGTGACGAATAGTGGTGGCGATAAGGAGACCACAACGAAGTTCGCAGAATATTCTCGAGTATGAAGGAAGCACGTAATACGTGTCACGCGATACGATTAACCACCACGAACTACTATAAGCAAGATGGTAACAAAGCTTTTTAATGAAACTTCGAATTCGATCGACGTAATCGATGAACCCTCGCACGAATATTTTCCCCAAGTTTTAAGGAAATTGTGGTACTCTATTCTTCATTCAAAAATATCATTTCACGGATATTCAGCGGCGTACACAACGTTCGAATAAAATTGCCGAGAAAAATAAAATCGCTAAATTGTAGAATTAAGAAGAAAATAGTCCTCTGAAAGAGATGCCTCGTGATTATAAATTGATATTCTCGTCGGCAGCCTCGAGTATACGTTTTCTATATTTTTCTATAAAAGCAAGTGTAGTATATGTGTGAGACATATATATATATATA
>JAITYT010001000.1:1404526-1415408 GCA_025433975.1 Liostenogaster flavolineata
TTCTTTAAGGAAATCCTTTCTATCGCATACTAACGACTTCTTCTCCTCTTTTCTTCGCATCTCCTCAACGGTTGTCGAGCTCTTCTTCCGCATTCGCTGGATGGACAATTACGCGATACACACCGACGTTTTCAACCCTTTGGACCACGGAATTTTAAGCTCCGGGAAAGCCATGTTAACCCTTCAGTGCCGGGCGAAAAACGAGTGCCTATGCGAAGATAATCGGACGAATTTGACGAATTTACTAAGGTTTCGGAAAAAGCTCGTAAAAACTAAATTAAAAATGATATTTACATAATTCAAAAGTCAACATATTACGGAAGGAAGGGAGAATGAAGTAATGACAATAGTTTGCCAATGTTTATTGAAAATCATACGAATAACATAATTATAAAAGATCATGAGAAAGATAAAAGCTGAGTTCTCTTTTACAAAACGTATTGGCACATAAGAAAAATCATTGTTTTATATATCATCGTAGTTTTATATAGACCACTTAGTAGAAAGAATATTGCATTTCAACAACAAAAATAAAGGATAACTCCATGATAGTCTCGGCACCAACCAGCATAGAATATAACGAAAAGTTAAATCGAGGAACATCTTTTTTAATTCTCTTGCGATGAAATTAAACCATTTATAACGTTTTATAAATTTATTTTGAGATAGAGTTCAGAGAGTAGTAAGGCGCTATTGGATGAGCAACGATATATCGTCCGGCACTAAAAGAGTTAAAATATTTATTCTTTAAAATTTTAACGAATTAGATTTATATATTATATAAACACGAATAATATATATTTTATATATTATTATAATTAACGACGATCTCGTAATATATTGAAATGACCGAGTTTAATATCTTTTCATTTCTTCTGGGAATATCGATCGATTAGGTAACTAATTAATTTTATCGAAACGTTTAACGCAACGAACATAACGTAGAACGTTGTAATTATATGTAACGAAGAAATTGTTGACGAATACGGATGATACGTCATCTCTTATACGGAAACTGTAGCAATAACAACTTCTATTTTCTAGAAAAAGATGTCAATGTTAATATGGATTAAGACGTGCCGGCAAACGGTCTAATTGCTGAAATTCTCCATTTTTTCTATAATCGGAATTAAAGGTTCACCAGAGATATTCCGAATAAGCAAGAGAAACGATAACGATCGCGATGTCAGCAACGCGATAATTTTAAATCAAACGTTTCCCTTGGGCAACGAGATGAGTAAAGGATGGCTGAGATGAAGAAATAACTATACCATACTGTTCTTCTACGGCTACGATATCAGTCGAGATGCAACAGGTTTCTCGGAATACGAAACGACAACAATAATAAAAAAAATTAAGAAAAAAAACATCTCCAGCCCCGGCCAAAAAGACACCATCAGGAATCAATTTCGAAGGACCCATGGCAATTTTTATCGGCTTCCCGATCTCGTACACGTCCTTGACGATCACGATGAACAATAATTTCAAATCAAACATTTTCTTTGGATAACGAAATGGGTAAAAAAATGTCTGAGACGTAGGAATAACTGTACCATACTGTTCTTCTATGGCTACGATGTCAGTAGAGATGCATCAAGTTTCTCGGAATACGAAAAGACAACAATAATAAAAAATTAAGGAAAAAGAACATCTCTAGCTCCGGCCACGAAGACACCATCAGAAATCGATTTCGAAGGACCCATGGCAATGCTTATTGGCTTCCCGATCTCGTAGATGTCCTCGACGATCAAAATTCGGTCGTTGTAAAGTCAGATTCGCGAGGATCTCGAAATTGACTCTTCTCAAAGGTTGGCACGCGATCACCAGGCGCGTCACGCGCACTCCGACGCCAAAGAGGAGGAATCTACCCGACGAACCGATCGATCGATAGATCGATACGCTCTCGAGCCACGCGAAATGGCGCCTAGTTGGTTATCTGCGTGGCGAAATGTCGCAAATGCTAATGGGGAAAGAGAGTGAAACGTTTCATCACCGGATTCGCAGTAACGTAGTAAACAGGATTGCGCAACGCGCTTGCTTGTTCGCTTGGAAGGAAGACGGAAGAAAGAAAAAGCTAATCGTGTACGACGTGACACGTGCTATTATCGTTCTTAAGCGCGATAAAATAAGTGCAATTTTACGATAGGAGAATAACACTTTTTTATCGTTCAAAAAGCCACCGACATTCTCAGGCAAATTCGAATAGATTTTACAGTGCTTTTCATTTCTCCTCGTGTCGTAGTTGCATTATCTTTTTTTGCGACGCACGCATGCGTGTGCCTTGAACGAAACGCGACGATGATTCATTGGCATCGACTGCAGCACGTGCTCCTCGATTCAAAGAAATTCCCATTTCGCGGCATGGTGGCGACGCGATAAAACGTATCTATGTACAATATCTACAACGAACGAGGAAGTGTTCAGTTCTCCAAGCGAAAACACTCGAACACGAATCGCGTAAATACATCACCGTTCTTCTTTCATTATCGACGAATTATTTCATCGATAACGCTTCTTCGACGAATAGCTTTTCACAGTCTGAAATTACGTTTCATCGATAACTCGTCGCTTTTACCGTGTGGAACACGTCAGAGATACGAGATTGTCATTTGCTTTCGAATCCATCTATCGATTTAGGCGAAAAATATATTTCCTTCGGGTGATTCGACTATCGTCGAAACGTTACGACAAAAGCCCACGCAAGAATCTTTTCGTACGTCGTATTTCACGATACCTAATGCATTGTACGCCTACACATTCGAAAAATCGAAAAAAAAAAGTTGAGAGGCAGCGTATCGTCCGTTGTCGAATCCGTGGACTCGTTGAAAATCGATCGATCCATAAATCGAAAAATTATTACAGTAAAATATGGCGAGAATCGCAAGAAAAATGTCGTCTCGGTGATATAATTCGTATTTTATCGAAACGTTACGACCGAAACTCACGCAAAAATATTTTCATTCGTCATATTTCACCGTATCCGATGCATCGTACGTCGTACGAATTTACAATCGTGCAGTTCGAAGTCAGAGAGGAATTTCGAACGATTATATCGCGTGTAAACGTGTCGTTCCACATCGAATCCGTCGATTCGTCGAAAATCGATCGATCGATTGAAAATTATTATAGGAAATATGACTGGTATTGCAAGAAAAATTTCGTCTCGGGGATACAATTCGTATTTCGTCGAAACGTTACGACCGAAACTCACGCAAAAATATTTTCATTCGTCATACTTCACCGTATTCGATGCATCCTACGTCTTACGAATTTACAATCGTGCGTATTTGACGCATTGTGCACCGAAAATTCTGAAACTCGTCGAATAAGAAAGAAATTTCGAGCGATTATATCGCGCAAAAACGTTTCTCACGATGCCACGATAAGATCGAAATCCCGATACGATGCGTCGATTCGCAGGAACTCTTCGATCGTCGATAAAAGCTAGAAAAATAAATCAATAAATGAGTAACTCGTCGATCGCAAGAATGCGATATTAGACGCGAAGATCGATATCGGTCATCGATTCGAGATCCATCGGGTTCTTCCCTAAGGATCGCAACCCCGCGATATTTGTCGATTGAAATTCGACATAAGTTTCCTGCCCTTCCCTCGGCTTCTACGAAGGTTTTATGGAAACAAGCGTGCCAGGATCACGAGGGGGAGGATTCGTAAAACCTGGATCGAATAGGCGGTGATACTCGGAATCGAAAACTTTCCTGGAAGCTCGCACTCCGTAGGGTATATGCTTCGTGGCCTTTCAAATACATATAGTATTTCCTATGCTCGTGTTATAATAATGGCGGAACTCCTGGTCCTTCTGATACTAGGAGAGGTCAAAAAATAGACATCTCTTTTGTAGCGTAACATTCGATTTAATTTTGAGGAAAAACACCTATTATTTTAATTCGTAAAATATAACTTCCATTTTGGTGGTCATTTCCATCGACCACCTCTTTCCATTTATTTTGTAAATTTTTAATTTTCACGTATGGGTACAGATTAGTTAAACTAATCTGATGATTTGATCAATGGTACTGTCACAGAGTACAAAACGTAAGTCTGTCAAATTTAAAAAAGATAGTAAATTTTTACCTGAAGCTGTGGTATTTTACAATAATACCAAATTTGATATGACAATAGATATGACAGATCAAATGGCCCAAAAGTATACCGCAAAAGTTGGATCCCGGAAATGTAATGGCCATTACAAGTGTTTCATAATACCTTAGATCTTGCCAGAATAAATGCCTGGATATTACATAAAGAAACAAAAGGAGAAGCAGTGATTGCAAAGATCTAACTAGACGATCCTCGATAGAAGTAGAAGAAATATCTTCATGTACACCATCACAAAACCAGACGCATATTTCGATGAAACGTAAACGATGTCAAATAGAATATTGTATTAATAATAAAACGAAGAATATGTGTGGTACAACGTATCATACGAGTTCGTGGCACATGCTCTGCTACAATAATTGTAACTTGTAAAAAATGTCTTTGAATTTTACGAGTGATTATTCTTAAAGTTATTGTTATTATATTATTATTATTATAATCCAATTTATATTTAATTCTCGCTCATAAAATAGAAAATATATAAAAACGTCAAAATTACTAGGTTTTTTCTTAAACGACTTATTAATTTAAGAAACAAATCATTTTGACCCCTCCGGTAGAAGTAGGTATGCGCCTATCGTCGGTAGTTCTAATGTTAAAACCGTTTTAACCGTTCTAACCACCTGGAAAGTGTGAATTATACGTCTGTGCATCAATTGGAAGCGAAAATATTCATAAAACAGACTTTCAGATTCTGGTCAAAATCGTCAAAAAGCCCAAGTCTTTGTCTTAATTTATTTCCAAGGCAAAGAGGAAGTCTTGCATAGGACTCCGTAGCCACGTGCCAACGAAGAGTGTCAGATTCTTACCGATTAAAAGTCCTTCCCAACCTTTTGAACTCTAACTCCTCTAATCGACGTAGACGAGCCAACAGAATCGCTTCCTGGTGGTTAGAACGCTTAAATAAGCTATAAACGTGTTTTGCAAGATTTTTAATAAAACGATGGTTTTAACACGACCGTGTCATCGTGTAACGGCTCGATTTAACACGACCCAAAAACTTGGTGAACGTCAAAACAACGAGGTAGCGCAGACCTTCTTTGCGATCGAGAGTACGTATCCCTCGAAGGTTAGCGCGTCCTGTTTCGAAGAAGTCGCGACTGGAGTTAACGAAAGGATTTATTACGATCGTTAGCTTCATCCACCCACGCAGTTCATCGAGAAGAGAGGAGATGAGAAGCGAACCTTGGCCGACGAGCGCCTTTGGAAAGAGACATAGCAAGGAGGTATCGCGACGTTAGCAAGCACGACGCTCGCAGATTCTCGGAATCAACAAGAATAACGAGAAGGAAACATGTGTCTCGGCGTGAAAGAGAGCTCTGTCTCTTTTTCTCTCTCACTCGCGCCATTACGAGCGACCAGGCAGGCAACGAACGTTCCTCTAGTCCGAATTGAGCCTCTCGATACCTTTTACAGGTGAGTAACGCGTGACATCAACCTCTCGTATTCACGGATGACTACAAATCGTATAATTCTTCATCGAAAATTCGTCCCAGCGTGGCTCCTCTTCGTTTGATCGCGCTTCGATCGCCGTGGGGATGTTCTCGTACGTTTCAAAGAAATATTGCCTAGGAAATATGGACCTGTTTATTTCGAAAGTGGTGTAAGTTCAAAACAAAGAAAGTAATTATAAATAAAAAGTTTACACTAAATTAAAATTTTAAAAAAATGGACTTGCACCAATCTCGAAATAAACGGTCCACATATTATTTGACACGCAATTAGAGGGAACCATTCGAGATTTCGTTGTTCGAGATCGGTAGAGATAGGTATGGAAAACTTTTCGATCGTTTCTTGTTTTGATTGGCGAGTATTTAAAATTCCATTTAAATGGTTTTTTTTTATGATAGAAAAGGAAGTGCGACATCCATCGGGTAAAGATTATTTGCAGTCTCGAGGAGCAAATCGTCGAAATTCACTACACAATTCACTGCCTATTATTGTCCACATTTTCGAATCGTCGTAACTCGGTTAAAAGATCCTCGGACTGGAAAGTCCTTTATCTATAACTTAGCTGAACGAAATTGGTCGTTAGTCGAACATGTCGCTCCGAAAAGAGTGCGGAACAGTTGGGAAAGAAAGGAGAGAGCTAGAGATACGGAGTGTAAAGACAAGAAAGAAAGGCGGAGAACGCCGATCACCGAAGAGACGTACGACAACTCCCGACAGAATTTCGACGTCAGCCTGGCAGCGTGCCATCAGCATCGCGTTCCATAGTCGAGAAGAGCGGGATACTAACGTGGGAGTGGAATTCCCTGATTCTCACGAGCCTTATTTTGGGAACGGAGTCGCTCGGTCGGCCGGAAGCGGGCCGATTACAAATTTGGAGCGGTGGCCCATTTTTTTCGCGACGCCTATCTCGCCTTGGATGTCATCTTGAAAGGCTCTTTCGCAACTGGATCTCGTTCGAACTCGTAAAATCTTTCGTGACGCTTTCGTGCCGAGTTACGAGGCGAAAATCACCATAAGCGATTCATCGAATCGATCGGATCAAAGGATCGAGGATTCTCGAACGTTACGCCATCGTCTCGACCTATTCTCGAACTATTCCTCCCACTTTTCATAATTAATTGGATTAATCAAAGAGATCGTTCGTCGCAGTTCGAACGAGCCGTTGATGTAATGAAAAGTGAATAGAACTTTGTTGGATGTTCGATCTCAACGCGAAGACTCCTTCAATTATCCCATCTACGATCCGTCGAGAAAAGATAGTAATGGCCAGTCGAGAGATCCGTACTTTTTCGTGTCGTCCTCGAAATAAAACGGTTCGATAGAGTTCGAAGCTCTTGTACGTGTCACTATACCTACGACATTTATCGGATATAGTCAAGCTTGTTTCACGTTGATCTACAGTTTCACTGACGCTGAACGGCGTGCGCAAGGCGCGGCTCTCGAACGTCGAGTGGAATCCATCCTCTGACACGGTTTCAGAAAGGAATCCTCAAACCGGTCTTGAGATGTCCTACCGCAACGAGGCGGCATCGAATTCGTAGAGCGACTCTTAGACCTTCTCCGAGAGTTCGAGAGCTTCGGTCGTCTTCGACGCAAATTTCATCCTTCGGTCCACCAATTTCGACAGCGGCCTAGAGAACGCATATCGGTCCGCCTATAAGCGAATAAGACCTATCCGTCTAAATAGATCAAACATGGCGTCCGAGAGAACGAGAAATACGAAGAAAAGAGCTTATGTTATTGATCATTCCACGTTATACTTTAAAATATTGAGTTATATGATGACTTCACGAATGTGTCATTCGCGTTACTCATGTAATTCGTTTTATAAACGTGTTACGATGTAGAGTAACTACGCCATGATACAACGCTAACTCTAGAGCCAGCAACGTCGCTCTAGCGACTGTCTGTGGAGGGTCGTTCTCGAAGAATTAACTCTGACTTCTGATAAATCGCTAGCGCTGCAACGACAGCAAGGATCGACCGAGGACGTTGGGTCGTTCGACGTCGACGTTGAAGGAGAGCACGTAATCCACATACCATCGGGCCGTTACAAATGAATAATTAGTTCGATTCGATCTTAACCTGTTAACCGAGCGGGACGTATAAATACGTCAAACGTAATTTTGTGCTTTATATATAAGTAAACTATAAATATTATATAAATAAAATATAAAAATATTTTAAGCATAAATTTAATAGCAATTAAAAACAAAAGCAAAAATAAATAAGTTTTAAAATTACGTTTGACTCCGTGGCTGAAGCTGTAAACGCTACGATGGCTCCTGGGGGTCTGATGACGCTCATCGGAGCTGTTGGAAGCAGGCACGTGAGGCATCAGCTCGACGACCATTGCGCCAGGAAGCAAAATCTTTCCAGGAATCGATCGCGTGACTAAGAGAGCTATATCGCTGACGT
The DNA here is from genome assembly GCA_025433975.1 of Liostenogaster flavolineata. Classification (NCBI taxonomy): domain Eukaryota; kingdom Metazoa; phylum Arthropoda; class Insecta; order Hymenoptera; family Vespidae; genus Liostenogaster; species Liostenogaster flavolineata. The sequence continues at coordinate 1,412,519 of JAITYT010001000.1, forward strand.
CCATCGAGACTCCGTGACCAAACGCCGATTGGACCTTCGAACGATCGATTGCTCCGTCCCGAGTCGAACCTCAAACCGACCATATGGTCACGTAACCGAATCGGTTCCAAAGATGTCCGTTCCTAACGAACTCCTACCGAGAGGCGATAAACTCCTGGTCTGAAGTCTCTTGCCTCTTTCATCCTTGGGAGGCAACGACAGAGGCGTAGGATCGAGTTGAGGACTCCAACTCGTTCGTTGCAGCAGTTCTGCTTGATAAAGACGTAAACAAAGCAATTGGGTCCAGATTGTGAGATCAATAATCGTGTCGAGCTAGGATAGGGTGTTCGACGCTCGGTCGAGACACGCTGGAAAGGTCGAGAGATTAAATAAGGTCGATTCTATTCGAGATTCCGGCTGGTACTCGTTCGTCGAAGCGTCAAAGGGTATAGCAACGATCTGGAAGCAGTCCTATTGCGCGATAAAGATCTTTTCACGAGTCCATCGGGAAAATGTGGGGTTCGAGTTGATGTAATCGATCATAAAGTCGCGAAGAGTTCGTAGAATCGAACAGGAAGACATTCGAGGTGATCTCCTTTCTCTCGAAGGATCAATGATTGGTCTTGAACGGTACGTATGAGATCAGCATCGCGGATGCATAGTATTCTGACGTATATTAAGAGACTATACGATAGGATGATGATGCTTGTAACGATGGTAGTATGATCGTAATGAATTGATATTGTGATAAATGCAACGACATGCAAATGGAAATGCAAGGAACGAAGGTGTGGGTATGACAAGGATGAGTGGACGAAGAAAAAGGTATAAATGGTATAACAGGTGTGTCTATCTCTTTCTATCGACGTATAGATGCTACGTATGGTTACTTTCCGGTACGATCTGTTTTATATGGCCACTGTACGTTTTGTCAACTACTATGTAGATGTAATTGGTAGACCTGTGTAACCTTTAGGGCAGTATTAGAGATGAATGGAATGAAATCGAAATACATCGTGTTGTAACGAGTATCGCCGAAATGGAAAACACGTTTAAAAAAATACCCTGAGCAATTTACAAGTTTGGATGATTCAAAGATGTCGAAGGAGATGGACCTTGCATCGTCGGCGCCATGCGCGAAAGACGAGCGTTCTTTCGGCGTCTTTGTCGTTGAGACGAGAGAAATTCCAATCCCCGCGTCACATGGAATAAAATCATCAGGATTCGTCACGCTCGTATACTATAAATAACGACGGAGTTCAAAGTTCGCTCTAACTTGCGTTTTAATTAGCCAGATACTTCGGGCAATATAGGCCAAATAAGATTTTCCAAGGCGTCGTGAACAAAGTCGAATACGCTTCTACCATGAAATATGTATCATCGTCGCTGTAATATACCCTTCGCATCGGATCCCATTTGATGAAAATCAATAACAAAACGGTTTTAACGCGGACTCGTTCGCGTTTCGTAATCTCGTTCGATCCTTTTAGAAAAATGTTCAAACGATCAATGCGGAAGTCAATTACGATTCGTCGATACTCGTAGTCGATGTAAGTACGTTGTTAATTCACGATAAATCCAGAGAATCTAAATTTACGACGTAAGACGCAACTTTTCTCTTTTTTCCTAGAACGCGACATTTCCAAGGAAAAATCTACCGCGTTACAGAAATTTTATCTGTACGAGATAGAATGTGTCCAAGCAAGATATCCTTGTCATCAACGCTCGAGACATGGACGAGTGACTGCGCCCGAACGAAAACGCTACTTTTGTGAATCGCGTAGGTTAGAACCTGTTCGACGTGACACGTCAGACGTCTAAGTAATTATGCCTGCTAATGGAAATGATTCTCGGTAGAATCAGCCATATCGCGGAGTCATTATCGAGATTATTCGCATTAATTGCAAAACTTTGAACCCTGAGACTCCTTTTTTTGTATAATATTTCGTTGTGTACTTGATTGTATAAGATACGTCGTTGATTCGGGCAAAAAATGAAAAAGAAAATGGGGTTCAGGGAGGTATAGAAAATGTCGCGTGAATTTAACAGTACTCGCTACGAGTGTGTGACGTCTTTGAGGAAGCATCGCAATTAACCCTTTAACTGCTAACGACTTGTAAGCAAAATGCACTTTGCGCATGGGAAAGCTACAATCGATACTAGGCATTGTGCACGAAGCACTTTTCAACGCTCATCATTGATCTCTATGGCAATGAGAGCACGCAGAAGGTATAGGAATACGAAACGTAACAGCGATGGACTTTTTAGGTCCTAGTGGTTATCATCCTCGAGTACTCCGCGATCATAAAGCTGAAACGTTACGCTATCCGAACTGATACACAAACTCTGGCATGGTACAAAGTCAGGAACTTTGATAAGTGTATGCTGATGATGAATCACATGGATTCGTCGTACGAGCAAAAGAAAGAAAGCAGAGAGGCAAAAAGAGGAGAAAATGAGAAAGAGAAAGCAGCGAGATGGAAAAAAGACAGAAAGTAGAAGATAACACAAAATCCAAGCTAATTTGACGTCGAGCGCGCGTTTACAAATTACACGTTTCTTAAGTTCGTAAGTCGAACGAGTCAAACTCGTGAGACACTATTATCCAGTATCAATCCAGCCAATTGGAGAGCCAATTCAGCAGGTACAATATCGTTCGTAAGTCCTGGAGCATCGAGTTACAAGATCCACACCTATCCTAACCCCTTGCCGTACTTTGACGAATCTGACTGGTGATAACAATTTTTGCCCAATCATAAATATCACGAGTCAGACTCCTGGACCCGAGTGCGTCAGAGTCCTGAGTGTCCACGATCACCTCAATTATGTTTACAATGTTTTAACGAACACCATGTAAACTAATGAAATTAAATGTTACAAAAATTAAATTATAACTATATATATATATATA
>JAITYT010000104.1:1415-11442 GCA_025433975.1 Liostenogaster flavolineata
CATGTAGTATACTTCTTTATATTCTACATTCATTTCTGTATCGTTATAATGTATATAGATTTAATTTTGTCTAAAAATATTACAAATAAATGTATAGTACTATTATATAAATCGGTCCAGAAAGATGATATCTCCAATAAATGACGTTACGGTCGATAAAACTACTAATACGATAAAAACCTATAGATAAATACAACCGTACTATCATTGAAGATGAGATCAAGTACCTTGTAAATAGATTCGAATTTTTTTTTGTGTAATTCGAATTCGAAAAGTAGAAATAATACTTGCAAGTATACTCAAATCTTGGTCTAATAGATTCAAGAATTTTATGAATGTCGTACCAGATATTCTCCTATGTATCTAATCACTTCTTTTATTTTTCTTTAATTTTTAAAATCAAGCATGCTGTTCTTTAATGCACAATTCAATTTAACACCTATAACTATAATTTTATAATCCATTAAGTTTTCATATAGACACATTTTGTAATCTAATTGTAGCTTTCATTACTACAGCTACTATTATTTTTACTATTTTTCAATTGATGTACGTGCGTCAATGTCTAAGACATAGGCTAAGAAGCCAAGCATTACAAATACATTATTGTTCTTAAATAGTTATGAATTTAATAAACAAAGTGCTTAAAGACTATTGTGCATATCTGATTTTCAAGATTCGAGTACTGTTTATGAAAGATTCGATTCCTTTCATCATCGAAATATTTATGTGCATCTTTTCAAAACTTTTCTGTGCGAAAAATCTTTTCGAAAGTGCTCATTCTAAGATTCGACACTAACTAGTTGATATAGAACGAATACTTTTCAAACTGTGAAACTCTATTACGTTTGGGTAGTAACCGAAACGCATCAAATGGAACTTGATTATTGTAATTGGTTTCATGAATACGTATTGAACTTGATCCCATCTCTAACTTTGACGTCATCAAAATTATACATATTTTAAGCTATTATGCTTCATTAATGATATTAACAGTATATATTTAATCTACTTAAGGCTTTTTCGTCTATACAGAGCGTCCCAGTCGGAACAAGCCTAAATATTCCCTTCGATTTCTATGATATAGAAAACGTTTTGAACATAATATTAATAATTTGAGATGAGAAATAAGCTTGAAAAGAATTTTTTTCAAAGTCAGTTTTACTTTGTTTATTTAATGTTATTGTTATCTTTTTTCATATAAGAAACACGAGTTTTTTGTATTGCATTAAATAATTAAATAGATCTGCTTCGACTAAGACGTTTTGTATATTGTAATAATGAACTGATTCATCAGATTTATATGTACAAAAGTTAATGGTTAAACTGTATTAACTTTACAGGAACACAAAATGTATGTCATATACAAATGGAAAATATAAGCTTAATTTAGTTTTAATAGCCTGGTGGTTGATGTTGATAAGGATGTTGAGGCGGTTGGCTTAAATGCCGTTGTAAGTGTGTGACTAATTGCGGAGTAGGTTGTTGTGCACCAGCCCCACCTTGTTGCTGCTGTTGTTGCTGTTGTTGTTGCTGTTGTGCTTGCTGCTGTTGTTGCATTGCTAACATCTGCTGCCGCATACGTTGTTGATTTATAGCTTGCTATAATATTATAAGTGAAAGAAATAGTATAAAGATATAAACTATTTAGACAGCTTTTAAAATAACTGTGTAACGTTACTTGTAGTTGCATATTAACCTGCTGGAACTGCTGATTCTGTTGCAAACTAACATTAGTCGTCCCTACACCAGTAACACCAACTGTGCCTGGCTTCCCACTAGTTTGTCTATATGGTGGAGCTGGTTGATTTTGTACACCACCTCCCATTGGTCCCATAGTACTCATTGTAACATTCGGGGCCTAAAGTAATACAAATTATTAATTATTATAAGTATTGTAAATATTTCAGTAACTATTTAACAATAATATAACAACGGTCACATAATTTACCTGCATGTAAGGAGGTCTCGCTGCACCAGGCTGCATTCTTTGCTGCGGTATGTATTCTTGTCCCCTTTGAGGCCCCATCATTTGCTGTTGACTTGTGAACATCATATTTTGTTGTTGGTTTATAATACCTTGTTGTTGTTGCTGCTGTTGTTGTAACAATTGTTGCTGTTGCTGTGTCTGTTGAGACGTTTGCTGTTGTTGTTGCTGCTGTTGCTGCTGAGGTATCATTTGCTGTCCACCATAGCCCGCATAATTCTGATTCATTCCTATACAAAAATAACAATTAATTTAAAAATAATAATTAGTTGTAATATCTTAAAAGTGTAAATATTATTAATATCAAGGAAATATTATCTTTGTTTTACCTTGCTGCATACTTGCATAAATTCCTTGTTGCTGTTGCTGTTGCTGTTGTTGCTGTTGTTGTTGTTGTTGTGCAAACATACCCTGTTGTGGATTGATACCTGGTGCGCCATGTTGTGCCCTCAGCTGCTGTCTAATGAATTGCTGCCTCTGCATACCTTGAAAAGTGCCTGGGCCAGCCACTGGTGTTGGGTTAGGTTGTTGTTGAGCACCCATAAATTGATTTGGTAATCGTAGTCGTAGCATATTAGATAATGCTTGCTTAGATTGGTTATTCATTCCAGGTCTTTCATAACGTGGGCCACCAACTTGAGTAGGTGGTAACTGCTGTCCATAACCATATTGTTGTGCAGCTGTATGATTTTGTTGATTTGTATACCATTGTTGTTGTGGCTGTGGTGGTTGATTAGTAAACATTCCAGGCTGCTGAGCCACAGCTGCTTGTTGGTTGCCAAATGCTATTTGTTGTAACTGAGATGGAGGTTGCTAAAAAATAATTCATAAATAAATATATCAAAAATCTGAAACAAATATTATATTTACATAGAATATTGAACAATGTAATCTTTGAACAAACTTGAATCTGTTGTGCTACAGGTGCTGTCGGTGTAACAGCACCTTTGCTTCTTCTATGCCGTCTAGCTTTCATAGCCTTTCCTTTACCATTAGTGCCGGTATTACCGATTCCATTACCTCCTATACTGCCACCAACTCTACCTGGAGAATCAATACTCATTGGAGTATCTGCTTTACCAGGTTCTGATTCTTTTTTATCCGGTTCCAAATCTTCTGGAGGTAAAGGAGGTGGATCTAAATAATGACTAGCAGCTCTAATTTGACTGTGTGTGTGATATCGTAAAAGTTTATGAGCGTTCTGATAAGTAAGTGGTTTACGCTCTAACTTCACAGCTCGAAACCACGCCCACGACAAAGGAGCTGGATTTTTATGTCCTTCCAATAATTCCCACGCAGAAACTCTTTGAGAATCACAAACTTGCAAACCCTATTTGTATCATACATACATATATATATACGTATTATAATAGAAATCTTCTCTGAACATAATTTTAAATATAAATTTCAATTATCAGTTAATTACCTGTTTTTTGTCGATGCTGTCAAAACCAGCAATTTTATTGCCTTTAGTATCTGTTAAACAACCGATTGGTTCACAAGTAATTACTTCCATTGTTAATTTAGGAAGTGGCAAAAGTTGTCTAACAAATCGAATACTAGAAGAATTTCTATCACCGAGTTCCTTCTTTAATTTTTTCATTAAATTTTGATAATGTTTTTTATTTTCATCCTTTTCAGACTGTGAGTCTGATACTAAGGTGGAATGTATTAATGTCGCTAACATATCTACAACAGTGGTAAATAATTCTGAATTATTATTTAAATCAATTACACCATAACTGACCAATTGAACTAATAAAATGGCCCAATCTGTTGTAACAGTTGTATTTCTCTGTATTGTGTCAAAAACACCACCAACTAAACTAAATCTCAATTGCAAGGCATCTTGCAAAACTTCCCGTGCCTTAGGATCTTCAGAACCAATGTTCTTTTCCTCTTTACTTGTATTGAGGAATTGAGATAGCTGTGAATGCAAGGATGTTAATAGCCCTTCTCTTTGATCATCCTGCCCTTTAAGACACGTTAGTACCAGAGATAAAAATGGTTGATGATTAAAAAGTGACGGTGATTTAGATCTACCTCGTTCACGACCTGCTGTTTTAGACCAATTACCAGATTCAAGAACTTGGCCTGCTACTTTAAGGACTCTTCCTTGTACTGCACTCGGCAATTTTGAAACGAGAGGCGCTACTAACCATATAGAACCTGATTTTTTATCAGATTTACTAGATGAAGTATTTAATTGAAATACATCGATAGCAGCTTTAGCAACTGTATCTAGCCATTGAGATAAATCATTAGAAGCAGGTGGAAATTGCTTATACATAAGCTGTAAATCAAGCCAGGACATCCTTAGGCTCCATTGTTCTAGATTTTCTAAAATATTAGTAATATGAGTTTTTTGGTCAATGAATGCATCGGTAGATGTATCTGGATAACATATCATGTGTAATAATCTTTGAGCCTGGCGTGGTGTTAGCATATTGTCTAATAACATATCAGGGTGACAAAGTTCTTCTGGGTTTTGCAAACATCTTTCCAATACCCATTCTTGACTACAAATTTGTCGTAAAACGTGTTGAGCAAAGTCAGATAGACTCTTCACATTTTCTGTAGTTATGCCAGCACTGCTGCTAGAAGAAGACATCGCAAGATCGAGTCCAAGATCATCACCACCACCCAAAATGTCACTAGTTCCTAAGATATGACTGATTGATAATTCTCCTGGACCACCACTACCTACACCAACACCAACCCCCACACTGGCAGGTCCTCCTCCTTTACTCGAATGAGTTAAAGATACATCCGGTTTTTTTGGTGGTTGTTTTCCAGCGGTTGCATCACCAACTACAAGGATAGCTTTGAGTACAGCTAAAACTGGTCCTACTCTTATATTATTATGTGCAGCTGCTAATAGATGTCTGTCGCAACTTAATTTTATACTGTAGCCTCGTGAATTTCCAGTTGGTAGAGGATGAGGACTAGTACTAACAGAGTATAATGCTGGTTGTGGGCATTCAACGGTTTTAAAAAGTCTTAATAGTAAATGACAAGTTAAACGTGCGCCTGCTTCAGCTTCCATATCAGCGTCACCACGACCTTCGTTACAAGCTTTAACTAGAGATGGTAATGCTATGTGTACAACAAAATCTTCCAAGGAAAAACAGTGTCTTGCTGCAAAAATTTAAAAAATTAGAATAATACATAAGAAATACATTTATTTTTGTATATAATATATAAAAACAGTAAATGAATAACATAACGATTAATATGACTATGAATAACGTAATGAAAATAAAGATTTATGAATTGACAATTATATGTAAAAGAAAATTATAAAAAAACTTACCAATTAAGATCGATGTAAATACAGCAAGAGAATTATGAATACTTAAATCTTGCACGTCAACTTGATTCAATACATCAATGTAAAATACAGAACTATTAGACGAACAACAAAGTGCCATAAGAACTCCTAACCATTCTGCATTTAGTGCATTACAACAAGCTGTTAATTCTGCACAAGTTATTGCAATATCATTCAATTTGTCATTATCTGTTTCACTGCAAACAGCAACAATAGCATTACATACAAAGCTGTATCGATTTACAGGCGTTTCATTTAACTGTCTAGCCCATTGTGGTTCAATTTTTCCTCCTCTTCTAGGGCTTGTAAATACATCTACCATGAACTGCGAATTATATACATGACTTGAAGGTGTTGGTTGCAATGCACTGTAGAGAGCTGTACGAATTTTGGGATAAGCATTACTGAATGCTTCAACACCATGTGGCTTTGTTTTTAAAAGGGAACATGTAGAATACAAGTCATAAAGATGGGCCAGTACGCAACGTTCTGCTGAACTACAGTCACTGGGATTTGAGACATGTTTTACCACTTTACAAAGTAAATCAAATACTGCCGTTGTTTGTTCTGGTGACACTAAAAAGATCATATTAAACATGTTCATATCATGTAATATTACGCTAAACTATTAATTGGAGAGTTCGCTTGCCGAAAACCATCTCCAATTAACAAATTAAATTATATTGGTATCTTTTAAACTATATCGAAAAATTGAACTATCTAAGTGACCTCATACTTAAAAAATTAGTAAAATTAAAATCTTACGCTTAAATATAAACCAGCATAATATTAAAATTACTTACACAATAAACAGCAATGATATCTTCTTAATACTCCAACTACATATAGACTCAAACTGGTAGTGTAACTTCTAACAAGCTGACTATTTCTTGTTGCTAGTTGTGCTTCGACTTCTGGTAATTCTTTTAATATTTGAATGCATACATCTATTAAACCATAGATATTCAAGGCTAATTCCATCAAATCAAAAAGAAAAGCTACATGCTCTTGAACTGGCAAATAAGATGATCCAGCAAGTGCGAACGTATTCAGCATTTCAATAACTTGAGTTGCACATTGCCATGTTACTACATGTTGATCGAAATAACTTAAATTTTGAAACTTTAATGTGATAGCTTCAAAATTAAATTCACTGCGAGAATGCTTCTTCACCTTACCACCTTCTGCAACATCAATACTAAATTTTTTCCCAAACAGTTTGCAAACTTCTTTTGTCATTTTTTTAACAACATGTCTGGCTTCATCTCTAACACGACCTACTCCATATAATAGAACGTGTCGCTGATTACAATCATGTTGACTACATGTTTCATCCTAAAAAAGTTAAATATAAGACATTTTAATTGGTCAATAAATAAAAAAAGAAATGTTATATGGCCACAACTACCTGTGGTAAAGGAAAATGAGTCGTATACAACAAATGCCTGCTGTGACTTGAAGGTATTTTGGAATCAATAGTTTCATGATTCGCATGACCAGCTAGTGCATCTTCTTTAGGACTATCAGGTGCATCCATACTATTTTGCTGATCTTCTTTAATGTGTTGTAATAATTTATCTAAATCATCGTCAATTTTACTATCATCATAATCCATAGTTCTACCATGATCAGGTACTTCTAATTTTGCTGGTTTCAAATCTATTCCTGGGAAAAGGCTATCTTCATCAATTGGCTCACGATTACTAGGTGTTCCAGGTTTACTTGCAGCTGGACCTAAATAGGTAAATTTGTTTAATAAATTGAACTAATATTTTTAGCGTAAATATATACAGGAATATTAAACGGTTGTAAAATCGCTACATATGTAATTAAATATTATTATTACGTGCCTTGTATAAGATCACCTCTTGAAATTAATGTACACATATATGCATCATGGGAGAAAGCATCGTGTCTTATTAATTCTGAAAATAAATGTACTAAATTTGTAAACTGTGTTTTTGATTGAGTCGTTGTATTTTCCAGAATAGGTGCATCTATGTCCAAAAACTTCATAAGTAATGGTTGAAAAATTGGAAGCATAGGTAAGTTTCCGTTACTGCAGACACTATCTTTTTCGTCATTATCATTAGTTTCTCCTGTAGCTTCACTTTGACGTTTCTCTAGTAATTTCGCAACTGCCATTGCTCTATGCTCTCCCCAACGTTCAGCGCTAACTGCCCATTCACAAAGAATTTCTACTACAGCGGAATCTTGTTGTGGATTGTATTCTGTTTTTACGTCACGTTCATTTGTTATATCTTTTGGAGGGGTTGAAAATATTTTTGCATATAAAGTATCTAACGAATTAGTAGAATCCATTCTATCAAAACTGTGCCTGTCAAGTGCATCTAAGGCAGCTAATACTTTGATGGTAGTCATTCCAGCACTGCTTTGCTGCCATTTATCACAAGACCATCGCCCTTCGGCTGCTTGAGATCTAGCTCTTATATTTTCTTGAGCAACTTTTAAATGCTTCATTGTTGGATTAGTAGTACTTGTAGGTGGACATGGTAAAGCAGTAGGAGGACATGGTAAATAATCCAATGGAGAACCGTTAAGAACTGATGGTGCTTTTCCTTCCCCAACGCTATTCCATACTAATGCAGTTGGACATTCCAGAGTAATGACCTAAATTATACATGTACATATGTTATACTTTATTATTCTAAATAAAAATATTGTTAAATATTATTGAATTCATTTTTTTACTATATGTAATAATTAAAGACATTATGTTACCTGAATTATCGTAGATAAACTATAAATCACATCTCTATGATGTGGACAAGTTAAATATTCGTTAAATACAGTAGTTAAGGGATTTGATAGTCCTTGATTTGTAATGGCAGTGTCTTTTCCGACATTAACATCTGTTTTAACCATAGATGGACTTTGTGGATTACTATTAATTTCAATGTTATTACACATGTAGGCTAATTTACGACAACATAAGTACGCTAAACGTCTTCCTAATAGTTCAGATTGTATAAATTCTTCTAAATACTGCAAAGCCAAAGGCAATAAGAGTTTTAAAATTCCATCTTCCAATGGAGATGATCTAATTTTATCCAGTAACTCTAATATCCACTGTAACAATTCTTGTCTATCTAATAGTCCTTCTTCGAACATATATTTTGCCAACTGTATACAATAATGCCATTGCTTCATTGCCAATTTATGTTCATCATTCATAACAGTTGCACCAGATGGTTGAATATTTGGATTGGGTGTAGATGGTTGATTATTCATAGAACCATTACCATTGCTAGTAGAATTATTAATATTATTATTATTATTATTATTACTACCAGTATTAACTGCCACACCATTTCCATTACATGAATTTATCGCATTATTACTATTATTTGTAGAATTAGAAGAATGAGTACTTGTGTGATAATATTCTTGTAATTTAGAAAGCTGATCTTTTAAAAATTTTATAAGTGTACCTGTCCATTCTATAAAAGAAAAAGATTAAGAATTAGTAAGTATATAAACTTCAATCAATTGTGATATAATAATAATATCATATTAGAAGAAAAAATATAACGTGTGATATAAATTTTGTGATCTAATCTTAGATATTTTACATATATGTGCAATTCAGTTGAAAAAAAATTTATATTTATATATAATTATTATATATATGTATGCGTACATATTAAACATTTATTTTAGAATTCAGTTGTATTTTTAAACTTACCTGTGGTAGGATCAGGTAACTGTCGCTTTTTTATTTTAGCCTCTGAAACTGCAACTGTATAAGCAGAACTTAATTTAATAAACCAAGCAGCTCGTAACATTGGTACTTGGTATTCACAAAGCATCATAAAGATTTCTTCCTTTTTATTAAAGTTAGGTGCTTTTTTTGCAAGTGTAACCAAGGGCTTGTAACCTGACAGATCTTTGAACCAAGCCTCTATGCCATTTTTAGTCCTTGCAGTTACAGGCCAGAAATTATCTTTAGGATTAATTTGTTGTCGCTTTCTTCCTGTATCAGGCATTGTTGCAAGCTCCTCTTTTTTTGCAAGAATGGCATTGAAGTATGCTCCTACTTTGGCAGCAGTGACATTGCAATGTCTTGCTGTACCAAATTCATCTGACAATTGTGGCATAGTTGCAAACCCTTGTTTTACGTTTACAGACGTAAGTTCATCCTCTTTCTGTTTTGGTTCTTGAGGATAAACATCGGGTGGTCCTAATCTGGGCCTTTTTAGTGGCCGTTTCTCATACAATATTCCCATCATGGTATGACAAAATTATCAAATTAAATAATTCGTTATCAACATTGTCGGCATAGGAAACCAAAAAGTATGTTTAAGCTTCCTCGATTATTTATGAGACAGCATAACAAATATAATCCTTACTAATATCATATTTACAACTGTACAAATTAATACGAGCACTGTCACTATACGTACACAATCGTCTAATCAGTCTGTATAATACATAGTCTTCTTCTTTATTGGTGTGATGCTTCATAGGTGCCTACTGATACACCCGTGGCAGCATAGTCAACCTTACGTGGCGCTCGTGTCGACGTTAGTGTAAGCAGCGACCTCCAAGCAGACGAGTCAATAAAAACCGCTAGCGAGTATGCGCTTGCTCTCACTCGTTCCGATTTCGCCAAGTATCCACTAGACCAGGGCTTCTTAAACTTTTTTATATAGCGACCCCCTTCAAGCTTAGGAAATTTTAAACGACCC
>JAITYT010000104.1:12700-34868 GCA_025433975.1 Liostenogaster flavolineata
TACAGACATTCCCCCATTCCAATGATTTTTGCAAATCGCAAAATTTCCTAAGAAAAATTACTTAAATGAAAATGTGGCATGCATTGGGTTCCTCGTACATTTATGTAACAAAAGTAAAATATACTTTAAAATATGTACATTTTTCTAAAGATACGAATATTTATTAATTAATTATCACGTATAAATATTAATTAATAATTTTTATTTTGTAATAATTATTTTTATAGAAATATTTATGTTACGTATTAAAATACTGGATAAGAAATTTTTATATAAAATGTAAATAAAACAGAAAAATTCGTTACATCTGATTGAAATATGCTATACTTGTGTGAATTAAAGATTTGAGGAAATAAATTCAAGTATTGTCGATTGACGAATCTAGAATAAAAATACATGGTGTACATGTGAATCACCTTTTATTGAATATACAGCAAGATGTCAGTGTTAGTGATACGGTGAGCAGAAAATTGCATCAGTTCTGTTGCACAAAATTATTCTTGTATATAGTGAAAGAAGTTTTATGGAATCACTGTATAATTAATGCGCTGTATTTCCAGCGTGCTAAATTTACTTTATAATGGCATTTAGAACATGTTTGCACTTAAGTATTGCTACGAATAAGTGGTGAGAGTGTTTTTTTTTTATACTTCTAGGTTATATGATAATCTTTATAATGTTATTCATTGTTATTTCAAACATTAAAATACAGCTTCATTACAACTGCTTCGCATTGTAAAATCAAATTTTCCCCACCAAATGTTTACAAAACTATCAGAGGATTTAAAAGGTTAACAGAAATTACGAAGTCAACATCAACACGATTTTTAGGTGTTAAAGTTGAATCAAGTCCTGTGAAATTGTCAAAATTATGGAAACCACTTGGTTTTGCAATTGTGGTAAGATTTAATTTGAATTAAAACAATTCTATTGCTATTATTAATGTAGTATAACATTTCACTTGTTCAACAATTTGAATGTCAAGTGTCTTCAGAAGAATTGTGTTGAAATGTACCAAATAGTGAAGTCACACCACGTTCCTTGATTCTACAGTATCTACGTCCTAATCATACCTAATTATTATGTTGTAATCATACTAATGATTATGAATCGGCAAAATTGATGTCTATTTAGTAAGAATATTTTTGACGGCTTTGTCAAGTACATTTGATTATTCTATAGCCTCAGAATATATGGAAGTAATCACAGCTTATAGTCAAGAAGAACTTAGACTATAATTGAAAATAATTAGTGGCATTTGTATTATCGATATAGTAGAATGACGGCATATATAAATTACAAAAAATCAGCGCAATCTAAAATCAATACTGCTTGATATTAATATGATTGAAAAGACTTATGCGTAAAAAATATAACAATGTATATATATACATATATATTCAATTTTTACAATTACAAGCATTCTAAGTACTCCAGTCTCTGATGACCACCATCATAGACAAAAAAATCTATAGTCAAGTGTGACCAATGTGACAGTCAATGTATTAATAATAAATTTTAAAATATTAAAATAAATAAATAAACACACAATCTGTAGAAAAAAACAATATCCTGTACATATTTACGTTTTAATTTTTAGTTCAGTGGAACCACTTTAGTAGGAGCAGCTATTTGGGAATACGAACGAGTTAGAGAGCAAACATATAGGATAATCAACAGATATAGATATTATAGGATTAATGTATGTATTAACCATATAATATTTAATAAAAGTATATATTTAACATTCAAATTCTGAATTTCTATGTATAGAAAACAGGATGGAGAAGTGATATGGAAAGATGGTGGAGAAGTTTGACAGATGGGCAAAGAATATTTGTACCTATATGTTTCCTCAATGTTCTCGTTTTTCTTGCATGGAAAGTTCCTAAGTTTCACACGACAATGGTACGATACTTTTGTGCTAATCCTGCTTCCAGTAAGTAACTTGCTCAAATATATATACTGTTCAAATGTAAATTATTTTTTACAATAATTACAATAAGTTTAATTCATATCTAAGAATATGGTTATTTATAATTGATCCTATACTTAAAATATATAATGAATTTATCAAATTTTTGTTGATCTAAGGCATTACATGCTGGCCTATGGTACTTGCAACATTTTCACACTACTCTTTTTTGCATTTGGCTGCAAATATGTATGTACTACACAGCTTTAGTTCGACAATTGTATCACTTCTGGAAAGAGAACAATTTTTGGCACTTTATCTAAGTAGCGGTGTAATTTCTAACTTTGCTAGCCATTTATACAAAACAGCGTTTGGTTTACCAGGCTTATCTCTTGGAGCTGTGAGTAGTGCAAGCCTATATTGATATATTTATAATGAATTAATAATAAATTGAAAGTGTTAATTACTAATGGATTTATTACAATTTTTTATCGATTATTTTGTTTTATATCAATAATATTTTTTTTTTTATTTTAGTCAGGTGCAATTATGGGTATTTTAGGATTTGTGTGTACTCAACAACCAGATACACTGCTTACCATTATTTTTCTTCCTATGTATACATTTACTGCAGGCATGGTATATACAATTTTATTTTTTAATATTACAAATAAGATAAGAATTCTTTTTTTTTGTATAGAAATACTGTTTCCTTTTTTATAATTGTAGGTAATTAAAGTATTAATGGGTATGGATGTTATGGGTTGCGTATTAGGATGGAAATACTTTGACCATGCAGCACATTTAGGTGGCGCACTGTTTGGAATGTAAGTATAAATAGATCATTTAAATGAATAGGTGCGAGTATTTTAATTCTATAGAAATTTTAGATATAATTAAAAATAATGCAAAATTAAACTTCATATCTTCTTCCATTTTTTTTCTACAGATTTTGGCATGCTTGGGGTAATGCCAATATCTGGCAAAAACGGGAGCCAGTATTAACACTATGGCATGAATTACGTAATATTCGTAGGTCAGACTGAAATTTTCTGCATATAGGAATATTAATTTTCGTTATTATGTGATGTAAACATATTTTCAATACGAGATTAATTGGACAGAACTACATGGAGATACAATAAAGATATATAGAAAGCAACATCAAGTGTGTATGAACACGAACACACACACACGCGTGCGCGTATACATAAATATAGGCGTATATATTATGTATGTATACATATATACATATCTATTTTTATTGTTGATAGTTTATATAATAATTAAAATGATGAAACGATAAAAAAAACAACAGTACAAAATCAAAAGTACTTCTTTATATCCCATGTGATAAACTTTATCTTCGATAACTTTTAAAGGTTATTACTTCAGTAAGGATTTTTATTTGAAATTATCTATGACTATAAAAAGGTTATTATACTCTTTATGTAAATTTATTAAAAGAAGTATTTTTAACTTTTGAGGTATTTTATATGATGCTTAATATGATCTTCAATAAATGTGGCTATAAAATAATAACTATGATCATAGCCTTCCTGAAATCGTAGAACCAAGGATAATCCAACATCTTTTACAGCAGCAAGTAAATTCTCTGGTAAAAGTTGGCTTTGTTTTAAGAAATTATCTTCTGAACCCTGCAAATACAATATTTTTGGATTATTTATCTGTATAAAATGATTATTTATTCTTAATATAATGATTGTAGTATTTATCGGTGTTATAAATTCAAACCTGATCGACTAAAATATCCAGAGGAGGTCCTGTATATTTTTTAGCCAATTCTGTAGCATCCCAATTATTCCAAACAGGATTACCTTCTGTTCCACCAAAGTAACCAGAGAAAGCTTTTTTACCCCATGGACACTGAATCGGATTACTAATAGGTGCAAAAGCCGATACTGTCTTGTATTGACCTGGATTTTTAAGTGCGCATATTAGCGCACCATGTCCACCCATGCTATAATAAAAGCTTCAGATATTCAAAAGGAAAAAAAGAACTTTACGATATTAAACAATATTTCTAACGTCTTGCCTGTGTCCCATTATAGACTGTTTATCAGAGGATACTGGAAAGTTTTCGTTAATTATAGACGGTAGTTCTTTCGTAATGTAACTGAACATTCTGTAGTTTGTTTTCCATGGTTCGTTTGTTGCATCGATATAAAATCCTGCACCCGTTCCAAAGTCCCAGCTGTCATCTTCTCCAGGTATATTAAGTCCACGAGGACTAGTATCGGGTGCTACTATAATTACTCCTTGTTCAGAGGCATATTTTTGTACACCTGCTTTTTGTATAAAATTGGCTTCTGTACAAGTTAATCCAGAAAGATAATATATAACTGGTACAGATCCTTCTTCGACTTGCGGTGGAAGAAAAATACCAAAATTCATTTTGCATCCAAGTTCAGAACTATAACAATATTAATTGAATTCGATAATATTAATTTTGTCCAGAGTCTTATTTTATTCTATACTTTTTTAATACCTTTCATGCGAGTATACTTTCTGCCAACCTCCAAATATTTTATTACAAGACACTTCTGTAAGCTTCATTTTCTGAAAATCATTTTATCATTATATAGCAGAAGATTAAATAAGATTATTTACTGAATATAATCTTCTTTTCGATTCATTCTAAGTTATATTGAATTAGACACTTGTCAGTTTTAATAAAGGTTAAATAGTTTAATGTTTAAATTGAATCTATACATTATTATTTAAAGTGTTATATAAATAATTTTTATGGATTTTTTCATGCTTCGATTAAAATAATTACCGTATAGAACTGACCTATTTAAATTGTTTATTCAATATTGAAACTTACGTTACGATAATTGCGTACAAAATGTATTACGTAGTGTTTAAATTAACTTTTATAATCGATTGTGAATTTAGAAGAATATCGTTACGATACAATACGATACGTATTTTCGTAACTCATATCAAAAGAATTTACTTTTTTTATACAAAGATACTGATAACCTTTTTAAAATGGTTCCAATCGTATGTATCAGATATAAATTTATAAAATTCGTTTCGTTAAGATATTTACATCTTTTTTTACGAATATTTAAATGATAATTTTTATGTAACTCGTAATTCATGTAAAAAGGGAATATGTATATTTGTGGCATACGGAATTCAAAGCACTGCGATTTATGTAACACACGTGTGTGTACCCATATTTTACGTACTGAATCGTAAAAGAAGATTTACGTAAAAATTGTACTGTGAGATAATTTTTTGGTATATACTTCAGTCTTTGTAAGTTACAAAATAATTAATTTGTGATATAAATGAATATTTCCTGTGAGTTTGAGAAAATATATATGTATATTGAATTTTCTAAAAAAATGTTTTATGTTATATAAATAATTAAAATATATATAGCATTACTTTTGGAAATGTTCGATAAGCTATTACTTCATTAAAATTTCTTTATATTTTTCATTCTTTTGTGATTCATTGATAAAAAACTATATGTTTGCTCAATATATAGGTTGTTCGGAAAATCATTTCGTCTTTTTTTAATGAAAAACAAAACATTGTTTTTTATGTTGTTTTTATGAAAAAAAAGGGAAAAAATAAAATGACTTTCCGAACAACCTAATAGTTTTCAAAGTGAAGATATAACGTCACATCACTAAATATTTATTTTTATTATTACATTCATAAAACTGTTTTAAAAAATCTTAATTATTGTTAACCAATGATTGAAAATTGTTTGAGGAATAGTTGTTGATCATGTTTTGTATATTTTTTTATTTTCTTGTGGTAATATGCTTACTTGATGGGCGATGTGAACATTTAGCTAAAATAATAAAATGAATTAATAACAAGTAAAAAATCTGAAGTAATTTCTCATAAGATATTAGGACATACTTCCAATAAAGTCTGGTTCTAAATTGATTATGCTACCAATACTTTCCTTCGGAGAAATAAATGTGCTTCCTCGATTTGTACTTTTGGCAAGGCATTCAACTGAATTCGATGCACTTTCGCCCTGACTTAATGGAAGTAATTCTACCGTTTGAGGCATAAACGGCAATTTTACGTTTTTAGCAGCTAACAATTTTTTTATATAAGCTTCTACTTCTACATGACGAATTGTAAATTCAGCAATATCTTCAAGAGCTAGTGCATTTTGCTCTTGGATTTCTCGCAATCTTACATCTTTCTAAATAAAAAGATTTAAATTAATTTTAGTTTTGATTTCAAAAGTAAAATTTATATGGTATAAAACTGTTAATACTAGATTTCATGATAAATGATGAATTTGAAGGTAACTTTTATAAGATTTTAAGAATGTAAATGTGTAGAAACACACCTCTTGTAGAAGTATTACATTATCTTCTGTGCAAAGACACATTTGCTGTATATCTCGATGTACTTTTCGAAGACTTTTATCAGCTCTTAGTATCTTTTCTTGTTGTTCAGTTATTTGCCTTTCTAAATTAGAAAGATGCTGTTGTTTATTTTCCTTTTCCTCTTTAATTCTCTCCATGTCGTTCAATAATTGAGAGTAATTTCCTTGCATTTTCTATGCAAACAAATATTTTACAAATGCATCTTTTGTATTTGCTTATCATATATGATAGGGTAATCTATTAATTAAATACGTACCTGAAGATCTTCCGTAAAAAGATGAAAATGTGATTGCCTCTCCTTTAATTTTTTTCGAAAATCATCCATTTCTTGATCAAGTTTTTTTTGTTCTGCTTGTTCAGGTGCATTCTGATGTACTATACTTAAGTTAGCTTTATATTTATTATTGCAAGCATTTACTATTCTTAATGTATTCTCCATACTTTCTATTTCTTGTTCAGTTTTTCTTATTGTCTTATCTAGTTTATCACCTTGTTCTTGCAATAGATATCTTTCTTGAGCGCTTTGAATTTTAAGATAAGTCGTGGTTACCGGAGTCCCATCAGGATTACAACCAAATGCCGCAATACTAGTATCGTAACGTATTTGTAATTGTTTCACACGACCTTTTCTTTCCGATATCGCATTATGGAGTTCTGCACATTCGCTGGTAGCAACTCTCTTTTGAACAACAAGTGATTCTTTTTGTGATACTATCTCTGTTTCACGTTCTCGTAATGCCTATATACAGAATACCGTGATAGTTTTATCTGTATATAAAAGTTCAGACACATCTAATACCCTTGGTTGTATTTTTAGAAAAGTGAAGTCTTTATAATTATTTCTAGTTAAGTAACTGTAGGATAATTAACTATGTAATAAATATCTCCTTCAGTAATAATCTAGATAAATAAATTGGATACTCACGGCATCTAATTCCAGTCTATATACTTGTAAATTATAAACTTTGTCTCCAATATTCATTGTCATTTGTTCTAGTTGTGTTACTTTAAGACGTAGTATATTTTCTTCTACTTGCCTTTCTTCGTTATGGCACTGTGCTGCTTTTAAACATTTCTCACCACCATCCATTAGAAGTACAAGGTCTTGTTTTTTGTTTCTTAAATGTTCAAGCTGCTTGTTATCATTAGCTAAACTGTTAGACATTTTTTTCATATCATGCTAATTGATGAAAAAGAAATATTAGTAGGCTTTCCATTATATTTGCATACATGTGCATGTACATACACATGTATATGTATATATATATAAATGAACTTTATCACCATGAATAACTTTCCTGTTTGTAAAGATACAAAGAAATGTTCGAAGAAAAAATTATTCTATTTCAGGGAAAAATTAATTTGCATAAATTATATAAAGTCTATATAAAGCTTTTTAAAAATAGAATAATTTTTGTATATCTTTACAAAGAAATTATTTGATGTGGTTATTAGATGTCTCACACTGTATATATAATACTTACTTCTAAATTTGTAATTTGAGTTTTTAATAGTTTAGAAATTTTCAATTTTTCCGAGAGTACATTGTTCAATTCTTCTAAAGCTTTTTGTTTTTTTTCAAGCCCTGATTTATCTCTTTCATGACCTTTTATACGTTCAAGTTTCATTTCACATTTTTGCACGTTAAATTCAACCTGATATAATGATTCTTTTTTTTCCTCCAATAGTTTTTTTTCTTTAGAAAAATTTATAAGCAATAGTTCACTTTTCTTCTTTTCATTTTGATTTTGTATTTCCAAAACTTTCTTTTCGTTATCTAGATGCGTAATTTGGTTTGCAGTACGTAATATCGCTGCTTGTAAACGATTGACATCTTTAGAGATAGTAGATTTACGTTTTTCTTCTTCCTATAGCAAAGTCGTTATAGTAAGTATTTTAATAGTAAGTTATTTAATTCTAATGGTACGAATCATAAATACCGCGTACTTCGATCATTTCTCTCAGTTGTTTCGACTTATCTTCGATATTTAACTTTTGATTGACAATTTGATTTGACGTAATTTTTAATTCATTAATTCGTTTTTGCCAATTCTCTGTTTTTACATTTTTATTGTTTATTTCAATCTTCTTACGTTTTATATCTGCTCGTACTTGTTGACTGCGGCGCGCAAGATTCTCTATATTTTTCTTTTGTGTGCGAAGCTAATGTAGAATATAAATAAAAATATAGATTTATGAAAATTTATTTACAATTCTTGGAATTATTTTCTACAGATTTTTCCTTGTACCTCTTACCTCAATTTCGTACATACCAATCGTATCCGTGATCTTCCCATATTCGTTCCTTATTGTTACAAGTTGCTTTTCTAACTGCTTGGTAGAATCTTCAAGTTGTTTGTTGTTTGTAATTTGATCACGCAGAAAACGTTCTGCCTCTTGAAAATTATTTCTTTTATCTTTTTCGATTTCACGAAGCGTTTCAATTTCCTGTAAATGGCTATATTGGAAATAATTTCTTAATCCCCCAATGCCGATAAAGTCATTGTATATTATACCTTTAGTGTCGTTTGTATATTATTATCTCTTTGCCGTAATACAGTTACACTTTGGGTCCATTGATTTATCATATCTCTATGTTCCTTTAACGCGTTATCGTACAGTTTAGTTGTTCGATCTAAAATGATTTCCATTTCCCCAGTCTCATTTACCGCTTTTATAATAGCTTGACGATAAGATTCAAGCTCCATAGAAAGCTTTTGGCGTTTCTGCTCTAATTCCTACATTTTTTAACAAGTTTCGTGTATAATTCAATATTATTATTTCTATATGTTCTAAATACTTGCAAGAAAAATATTCCCATGTTTACTTTTTTATCGTTAACTTAACGATTATTTACTTTTTAATCGCTCACCCTATATTTTTTCGAATCTTCCTTCATATACTTTTCTATCAAGTAATTATCCTCTTCCTTTCGATTTAATATTTCCTCCCATTTTAATAAATTCGTTTCATCGAACTTTACTGCTTTTTTAGAAGTCTCCAATTTTTTCATTATATTAATCAGATCTTTTTCTATATTGGACACTCTATTGTTTACGTCTTTCCATTCTTTTTCAAAATTTCGTGCTTCTTGGCGAAGATTAGATTCAGTACTAGCACTTAATCGATATAAATGATCTTCCGTATTCAATTGAGCCGTATGCGCGACCAAGAGTTTTTGATTTAAATCTCGTTGAAATTTTAAATCGATAGTATGTTCTTTGACCATTTTTAAGCGTTCTTCCGTACATCGTAGTTTTTCATACAAAGATGCTTTGTACTTAGTTTTCTTTTCGATCTATTGAATGCAATAGATATGCGCTTTAAAATAAATTTATATTTCTTTGCTGGACTAAGAATTAACATTTGATTATATATATATTTATTTATTTATAATCACTGAATAAACAATCGTAAAAATGTAGCTGAGTAAAAAGTAATTTTGTATGTTTAGATCAAATTAAAAAACAGCGTTTTTGCAATAAAAAAGAAATTCATCAAACGGTATATGTACCGTTTTGTTTGCTAAATTTTCGCTATCTTTCTGGTAATTTCAAAATTCTACGCTCTCTAAAATTACTTAAAGATATGAAATTACTTTTTACTCGATTTAATACATTAAAAATATAAGAAAACCTAAATTCGGATTTTAGGTACATTTTACACATAAAACATAAAAATTACATTACGCTCGATGCATATAAAAAAATATTTTTTATAACAGTGCCTACTTCTTCCTCGAGACGTTTGTTTTCTTCATTGGCCACTGGAATTCGAAAACCATCTGCCCATCCTAGCTCCTTCAAAATATCCCCTATATTACTTGCCATTGTATTCAATTCGTTCTTATTCGGTTTCAATTTTTGTTAAATATGTGATTTCATGTATCTAATGACATTACCTTCGTGAAATATAACACGTGTAACGTTTGTATATAGCAAGTACCATGGTAACCGAGTTGTGAAAGATGTATAAAAATCCATATTACTGAGAAAATAATCGGTAAACGTATTACAGCTAATAAACAAAAAAAAATAAACAAGAAGAAAATATATCATCATCGTTATATTTATTTGTTAATGCTATTATTATATATTAACATGTTATATAATTTGTTAGAAATGGAAGCAATATCATTCTAGGTATTAAAAACTTTTACAATATCGAACTCTAGGAAAGCGATTGCATACATTCCTGATACGCGAATTCTCCATTCGACTTATTTTAAAGACAAATAAATGAGTTTTCTAATTATATGTTTTGAACAGATGACGAGAATTGTCATTTTACATTTAAATAACGTTATTTACAAATTTTGTAATTATCTTTCACTTATCTTTTGTTACTTATTAAAAGTAGTTGTAGCATTATTTTTAATTACGTGATGCTATTTTATTAAAAGGCATTTAATAAAATCTGCACGCAACGTGTTAAGAAAGAAACATAAATAGAAAACTATTTTTTTGATGTAGTTCTATTGAATGGTGTCAAATTGTGCCTTTTTGAATCTGGAATTAAATTGTGTCATAATCGTATCAAACTTCATCTTTTTCAATCAAGTAAATAGTTCAATGCGTGCATAATCGGTGACTGAATCTTTTTCATGCCAACAGACTATTTAAAAAGAGATATTCAGCTTGGGTGGACAAAGTTCTCTAAATTTTCTATCATAATTTCGTCACGTTCCCTCAAGTTAATCTTCACGCCAAATTTGCGTCTTTTGCTCAGATGTCCCAAAAGTATTTGTTATTTTAAGCGCATAATGACAAAATAATAATAAATATGATCATATAAGATCACCTGTTTATCGATAGAGCATTTATCGTGCTGGTTATCCTCTAATTAGATACGATATTCAAAATTCGTTGGCTGACAATGTCAACCAATCCCTATACTTTGATCAATTCATTCTATTTTTACAATTATAAGTATTTGAAGCATTCCGACTACCGATAATTACTGTCTTAGATGAAACAATTTGTGGTCATGTGTAGCAATGTGACTGCCATGTTAATATTTATCATTTGTCGTGTATGTCGTGTATGTGTGGGAGGGCGTTTTCCCTATTATCCGCGGTCATCTTCCAGGTGGCGCGTCCAGTAGTCTCACCAGGCGAACGCCCACGTCATAGGAACGAGGGCGCTACATATCTGCAAACCGTTACAAAATAGAATTGCGCGCGCCATCTAGTACGTTTAAGAAATTCCGTTTTTCCAACGTTTGAAACATAACGTCGCGTGATTTTGGTACTCCGAATTTTGATTTCAACGTTCTTAAACGAGGGACATTCCGTCAACAAATATTTCTGTTATTGAAAGATAATTTTCGCGATTTTGAACATCTCTGCTATCGATGCTAGTTTCCATAAAGTTGGTTAAACTGGAAGCTCAATGAATACGATGGGAACGTATTTGCATCAGATGTGAAGTGCGGGATAGTGTATAAAATAATCTATTGCAATATTCAACCCAAATTCAATAGCAATGGCGGACGAAGTACTTCCAGCGGGTTGGGAGAAACGTCTCAGCAGATCTACCGGTACGTTTAACCTTGTAGCTTGTCTAGTCAATCAAATGACTATTTTTAGAATTGATGTGAAATTTGTTAATTTTTTTGCATGCAGTGTGGCTCTGCTTTGTTGTGCGTGTAAAAGAATATAGGCCGAGTAACCGGCACTTTTCCTATATACCTTTATATGTATTTTTATCAATTAAATGTATCGTTAAACTGTACAGTATATAAGAAATAATCTACCGACATGCATGTATAAATATATATGTTCAATATTTTAATTTGGAATAATATCCAGAATAATTTGAATTATTTTTAGAATAATAGATTTATGAAATTTTGTTAAAACAAAATGTTTCATAGTCTATTATGTATATGTATATGTATTATGTTGTATGTGGAGTACTATATAAGAAGTTAAAATAGTAAATTTAAACAGATATAACTGTAAAGTATTTACCAAATAGAAATTGAGTACAGTGTTACGTGCATACGTATCGAGATTGATATCTATTACAAAGATAAAGTTTTTTATACAGGTCAACACTATTATTTAAATATTTACACTAAAGAAAGTCAATGGGATAGACCAGATAAACCAGCGAGTCTGTCTGGGAAAGGAAATGACAAAGGAAATGGACCAGAAGAAGTTCAATGTTCGCATCTATTGGTAAAGCATGCAGGTTCTCGGCGTCCTTCTTCTTGGCGAGAAGAAACAATAACAAGGTCCAAGGAAGAAGCTCTTGAGTTAGTCAAGTGTAAGTTTTCTTTATCAAATTGTATGATTTTTCTATTTGTTTGTTGGAACAAAATGCGTAAGTCCTATACTAATTCTGGATCTTAAGTATTTCAAAATTTGTTTCTCTGATAACTTATGATTAATGTTATAACGTATTTACGAGCAACGATGATTTTATTGAGTAGAGCGACCAAAATGAAAATTTTAAACTGTTTATTCAGCTTTGCATATTACCGTTTATCATTAAAAAAAGAAATTATTACTAAATGCATAATAATGGTTAGCTTACAGAGAACAAATAGTGTGCGGAAAAGCAACTTTTGCAGCATTAGCTACCAAGTACAGTGATTGTAGTTCAGCTAAGAGAGGTGGTAATTTGGGACCATTCAGTCGAGGTGCTATGCAAAAACCATTTGAGCAAGCAGCTTTTGCTTTGAAAGTTGGTGAACTCTCTCTTCCTGTCCACACAGATAGCGGTATTCATATCATCTACCGGACTGCATAAGCCACCCTGATCCAATATGTATCACAGGAAATATAAGATGTCTGTATGTTGATTTGATTAGTGATAAAGTCGTTAAGATAAATTTTTTCTTAATTGTGTATTAAGCATAGCAATATACTTATCTGGACTATAGAAATAATGTATTACATATAAACAGGCTATATATATATATTGATTGATTGATTGATTGATTGAATGAATGAATGATTGATTGATTGATTGATTGATTGATTGATTGATTGATTGTTTGATTGTTTGATTGTTTGATTATTTGACTTATAATTTGCTTTCAAATTAGTCTATATGTTTTGTAAGTCTTCCAGAAATTTATATTATTTCTTTTATTTTTAAGATAAAATGTTATATATAGATTTCTAGTAAATTTGCAATTGAATAGTAAACACATCTGCTGATAAATTTTCGGTCTGACAGACAGTTGGCGCCACAAATACGAAATTAATATTTTTTAGAAAGTATTAACCTTTAAAAGATAGCTGTAAAAATTGTATGACGATCTGACGTTTGGTTTAAAAGTTACAGTGGTTTTAGTGAAACAAAAGGAGTTGTGTTGATAAAACATTGCTTTTTGATGGGGAAAAATACCGCTGAAACGAAAGCTTGGCTTGATAAGTGTTATTCAGATTCTGCATCAGGAAAATCGACCATTATTAACTGGTTTGCTGAATTTAAACGTGGTCGTTCGAATACCGATGATGCGCCACACTCTGGTCGCCCAAAAGAGGTAGTTACATCAGAAAACATCAAAAAAGTCCACAAAATTGTTTTGGCAAATCGTGAAGTGAAGATGCAAGAGATAGCTGACACTATAAAGATATCAAAGGAACGTGTAGGCTTTATTTTGTATTACCAGGCATTATTTTTAGACTGGGAACTTATCAGCCGGTGTGATACAAGTACTGCTAATAAATAGCTATAGTATGCAGGATCAAATACTTTCTCTGTATACATGTAAAATATTTTCACTGGGAAGTATACTGTATAACACGTATAATGTTATTAAATAGTAACTGTTTTTTTCACGTTATTTTTATTTTATGATAATTTAAATATATTAGTCATGTTATTTCAGCCTGTGTACTTCAAATCCTTTTATTTATGAAAATAACCAAATTTCATAAAGAGTCATATCTTTGAAATTAAAAAGTTTGTTATTGCATGTTTTCAAAAAAGTGAAAACAGGCACGTTATACATACGGAACGGAGATGTAATCGTTGTTAGGGATAAAAAAATGTGAATATGAGTGGAGTATTATGTTTGTTTAAGTCTGTCGTTTGAACTTTACGAGTTTTTATAGTATTTTAAAATTATAATTAAGTATATAGTTAAGACACCTTGAGTATCTTACTCAAGATTAATTCATAATACTTGAATAATAATTGTATGTCTATCTTGCTGTATTAAAATAGAGCCAATAACAACGCTATTTTTTGACAATGATATTATTGATCAAAAAATAATCCTATGTTGTACTGACTGATAAATATTTTGTACATTGGTTTTATTTCTATGAGATTTTTTTTTGTTTTATTATAAAATATCATTTTAAAATATTTGTTACTAAATAATTTAACTTTGTATTTTACTATTTTGTTGGAGTTACATTAACAAAACTTAAGTATATAATATTAACCCCTTAACCTACAACTACGAGCATAGCCCGTAGTACGATGGTCGGACCAAACGTAAATATTTTCGTTTTTATAAACGTTATAAACGTTTTCGGGCCAAAATTCTCGAACGTAAATCGTAGGGTAAGGGGTTAATTTCTTTTCACGTGAAAGTAGGAAGTTGATAAACGTAATGTAAGATACAGAATATATATAATTAAATAAAATTCATGTAGTGATATGATTGAAATATTCTTTAAATAGTTTACATTATTTTACAATATTTTAAAAATTATTATTTTTAAGAGTAATTACTTAAGCGACATTTATACATTACAATCAGAATATATTTGATCTTTTGATATTGAGGATACGATTTTGTTTTATTAAATTTTTGTACGATTTATTTCGTTTCACAAAACAGGTAAAATATATCGATGATAAAAATATGTGAAACTTACATTAGTAATTGTTCTATAACGATATTTTTGAAGTTTTTATTACATTCTATTTTTTTAATGAAATGAATCTTTTAATTCATTCCTGTTTTCAATTCAATTCGATTGTAATTATTAATTAATATAGTATTTAATATCGTAATAAGAAACGGGTTTCTGTAACAATACAGATGCAGCTTACGTAATTGGTTATAAAATAAAAATTTAGAAGAAGATTCGTTCAATTATTTGAATAGCTATATTATTTGAATAGTATAATTATATAAGTAATTATTTAGCTATTATACTAATACTGTACACTATAGCTATTATACTAATTAAATAGTATAATAGCTATAGTGTATTGAATAGTATAATTGTTTGAATAGCACGCAGCGCGATCACGCTGTTCTTATTGATGCCACAGCATCGAACTGCAATATCAATTGATGATACATTTACAGTTTGTACCGTAGTTTGTACACTCAATTTACAAATACGTGCTCTTCGAATCGTTATTTATTTATTTACTTCAACAAAAACTATAAAAATAATCTGTTTTTATTTTGTATACGTTTCTGTAAGCATAATGGATTTACTTGTTCTTTATATTATATATTAATTAAATTTAATCCTTTTATAATAGCATTTTTATTAGTGCAAACTGTGTACAGTCTAAAATTTTTATTTTCATTAGCAACATAAAATGATCGCCAATAACTAAAACAGTTTTAGATAAGTATTTTATCACAATGAACTTTAATATATATACGAATTGGTTGACCAACTGTATGAAATATACAGGAAAACTCTTAAAATATTACTTCCTGTTTGAAAAAATAGAATATAAACCCATTATTTAATCGATAAAAAAAACTTCCATCTATCACAATAGCCGAAGTAATATTATTTAATACAGCCACAAAATACAAGGTTTTTTCTACGATCAATAATCATTTTTTATTAGATTATATATTAGCAAGGGTATAAAATAGTTTAATGCACATCGCAAATCATTTATATAGGCTTCGTAGTTAAAGGAAATCCGCTATTCAGCAGCTTCCCTAGTTGTGAACCCCGCACGAAATTTACTTTAAATTGTTATGTAATAGTACTCGTTGAACGTTCGTTCACATGGAGGGAATAAATATGATTGATACGATACATTGTACAGTATATTTTTTTGCAAGAAAAATCATAATGCAACGTAAGAAGCTTACGAATAATAATAATACATATTTATATCGCTATAGTTTATACTATATAGATACGATACGAACGAAATAATATATTTTAAAATTGGAATTCCTACATAAGTTGAGCACCTAAAACAAATAATGTCTGAGTATATTGGTTCTATAGTTGCAGCAATGTGAGCAACATTTAAACGCAATAACATTTGCGTGCAAAAACAACAAATTAATACGTGATATTATTGTATACCAAAATATAAAATTAACGAAAAAAATTTTTTAAATATTTTGGTAATAATATCAACGATTATCTGTTTTGGCTGAACGACATGTAATAGTTTGAATTTTTACATTAAATCAATTTTGATTAATTTTCGAAGAACTTTATGCAAAAATTGTCTCATGTTCATTGAGACAAGAAGTTACACGCTGATAAATATATTTTGTTACATTTATCTCATTTTACATTTTCAAGTAGTATTTGATCAACATAATAATAAATTGAGCGTTAATAACGTTTATAAATTAATATAATATTAAATCAATATTAAATTAATACACGTAGAAAATAGTAATAATAATAAAGTTCTTTACAGAAATTACACATATATGCGTGTGCGTATAAGCATGTATAATTAATATCATTATACAATTAATAAATTATCTTAGCGATAATGTCTCAAATAAGTTGACATAAATGTATAATATTTCAAGATAAATATCGCCTTCCAGATGCTATCAATACTATTACAATAATAATAATAATAATAATATATATAGCCTTAGTTATTAAGGGTATTTTATTAATAGAGGTTGGTTTAGAACATCGTTTACGATTAAACAGATATTTATATTCGAAAACTTTTTAATATAAATTGTATCGAATTGTTATTATATATGTACTTAGGGATATTGTCCGTTCAATAAGAAGTCATCAAATTCTTCGACCGCCAAATATTTTACTATTTATTAAACGCACAATAAATAAATATTTTGTTTCAGTATACTTCGCCAGACATGAATGTGTTGAAATGAAAATGTAGCTGTATTTGCCCCTCCTACACGAGACAAGATGAAGAAGAAAAATATTTATTTAGGTCCATTACGCTATTATTAATATATCAAAAGGATTATAAGGAGCAGCTTAATCAGGAGAGTAGAATAAGACAGGAAATAGAAGTATTAAGTTTTATACCAATGCATCTTTGCAGGGCAATTTTCTAATATCTACTCAGCTAAATATCTTATCATATGGGCTTATCAACTAACATATAGTAAATAATTTGTGGGAGTTGAAAGATATTTTGTCGTACTTTATGCAAAATATGATCTGATAACCATCGATAAAAATCAAATACGTTTATAAATGCAAAATGACGTTATTTTTTGTACTTAGTTTCGCATTATTGACAACAATATATCGTTCTGAAACTTTGAGTCGATTACTGACAATTTGGTTGTTCGCATCTCATATAATTCATTTGTAAATGAGATGATTCAACAATTTAACAGAAAATACGATATGTACTAAGAGTTTCCGCGGGAAAAAAGATTTTAAAAATATAAATTAAGTCTACGTAGGCCAATCTTTGCACCGAGGTTATCTGGCAAATAATTAAATCAATACTAAGAATGATTTTATAATAAATATATTCAGTAATATTTTGTTTTATTCGAAAATATATTGGAAATGCGGAGTTTTTTGATGGCTTCATACAATATACTACACAAACATACACATTAAGGGCTCATTGAAGATATTTAGTTAACGTGGTATACAGTTCTCTTTACGATTTATTATTTTGAAAAATTAATTACGGTAGCAACACACTTACATAGACAAATGTTTATATCATGCTCAAATTGACAATTTGCCATGACAACAAATTGACAAATGCTTGAAATTGCTCGCTTTACATCGGCTCACTTCATTGATGTGTTTTTATTTGGAACTGTCTAATGTGTAAAATGGTAAAAAATAATTAGCCTCGCGTCGTTGTATTTTTGTCGCGAGAAAAGAGGATATTTTGCATATAACAAACATATATTTGTTATAATTAAACATATAACAAAAGCATTTATATATATATTATATATATATAAATTATATAAATATACACTCAATTCATACTCAGGCTTTGTTATTTATTAAAATATAATCGTCATACAGATTATAATTCTCATATTTTTCAACGTAGTTTTTGTAATATGTAAATCATTTCATCTTTCGAATTTGTATTAAATCTTGAAATTGACTGCTATTTAAATATGTGTATATATGTATTTTCATCCGAACTCTTCGTAGTTGTTCGAAGTCAAGTTAGCAGCTTGCGATCCGTGTCGATGATTATTACCTTTCATGAAACGTCTTTGCAAGATAGTGTAAGCATGCACCTGACAAAAGAGAATTGTGTATCGATTTACGACGGTTTGGTATATTTGGTATTTCTTCAAAATATGCGACTACTGCATTCTATTCAAGTCGATATGCATTCTATTCAATTTATTTATGACAGCGCAGAACAGATATGAAATTAATGACACAATGCATGGAAAAAGAGTGCACGCGCGTAACGCTTTTTGTTGTTTTCTTATTTTTTATCTATTTAAGTGATGACACTGGCGTGAATTTACTAATCGATTGAAAAATATGTACGCATTTCGAGACATACAGGTGTGCTGAAAATGAAAGTATGTGGAATAGTACCGACATGGCAAGTCAAGGCCATTTCGCGTTAATCAACGAGTTACAAATGAGGGTGAAATCACTGCAAACAAATTGATCAAACAATATGCAGAGATACGCACCTCGTCTTACAAGAATTTCGAAACAGCATCGTATTTGCGTACATATATCGGCAATCACATAAATAATATAAAAATAAATAAATATCTATGAAAAGCTTTTGTACGATCGACAGGAAAATAACTGCGACAATTAGATTTTAAATTGTTCCGAATAAATTAAAATTAAATTTTGACAAAAATGCCTTTGTCGTATGCATAATTTATCTCTGATAAACGGAGAGATACCTCGATACTCTTTAAAATAAGAGGAATCAAGCATGCTTCCTTCAGCTTGCCTTATCTCGTTGATAAATCGACGAAGTTTTCTTGTTTCAGTTACTGAAACGAGACGATTTAGGAGCGTACCTGATTCTACTCTCTATGTCCTTGGTCCATACTGGATGATTATGACGTTTTTACAACGATAGCAACGCGAAGATCGTTCGAACATTTGCTGTGGATAAACACCATCGCGTTCATTCTCAAGCACGAGGCGAATCGTTGAACTCACTACGAATGCGTTATCTCTTGATAACTTTCCTCACCGTTCAGTCCAGTACGAATCTGAATCGAACTAGCTTCTTTCAAGGAATTCAAACTTATTTTGTCTTTCTGGCGTTTCATGTGGTCGATGATATCGAGCAAGAGCGAGCCTCGACTCTTCACGAGCAAGATAATCTTACATATAGACGATGTATCTTGCACGTATAAATCGCAAGAATTGAGATTGATCAACCTGTACAATTTCTTGTACTGATCTTTGTGATTTATATACGTCATGAACTCGAAGACGACCAGGTACACGCGTCTTTCGTCTCCAAGAGCGTTTTATCTCTGGATGGAAGAGCTTTCATGTTTACATAAATACGCAATGATTCAATGTTGAATGGATTAAAGACTACGATTAATAACAGTGTCGCTTAAAGCTTGTCGCGGAGACTAAGAGGCAGGAAGAGAAATACATTTTTCATTCGAACGAGAATACAAATATTTGTGTCGTTTTCACGATCAGGTGTTTACGCTACATTTTAATAACTCGCGTGTTTTGTTCGTTGCAGTTGTAACAAAACAGATTTGTTTTACAATGGCACTTATCGTGCGCGCGTGTGTCGCGCCACGCTAAATTTTCTCCAAGTACCGTTCTTTCGATTGGAAACCGGTAACTCTCAGTATTAAATTCGAGCTCTCAATTACAATGAGCACATGACAAGGAAGAGGTTTTCCTTGATTGCGGGCAATATAACTACTGGTTCTGTCATCGTGTTCCCAATGTTCATAACCACTCGGACGACACACGATCGATCAATCGTGAACCAAAGAAAATCATCGTTGATCTGTCGAATGATTATATGCCGTTGTTCTTTTATTGTCGACGTAACAATGATGATAATAACGATAATCCTGGCATTGTAAATGATATTGCAAAATCATGTTTTCTATTTTTCGTCTTTTTTTATCAAGATTTTGTTAAAAGATACATCTTATACTTTTGGAAGAGAAGTCTGTTTCATTTTTCTTAGGTGCAACTCTAGAGAAGCGTTATTGTCAAATACGCATATATTCGAAATAGTACTAACTTGATTCGTTGATATTATTACCACAATGTTAATTTCTTAAATATGAGTCTAATCATGTTAATAGTTTGTCTGTATTCGTTGTTTGTTTCGATACTTCACGGTTTCGGTACTGTGAACAATAATACGATGTCTTTAAAGAATATTCGCCAATGTGCCATTTGGTGGTTCTACATTTTGATTCGTTTATAGACGAAAGAAGAAATAATAAAATTAACATATCTATGTATTCGTGGTTTTACATGATTCTTATAAATCATCGTCGATTTTGCATCGATCATGTGAATCGAGCCGAATATCCGGGATTATGCTATCGAGTTCCGTGCTAATCGTGTTGGAAATAAGTTGTTACGTATTCGAGTTAGATATAAAATAATACTTGATAGCTTAATATTATGAACGTAATACGTACATTATATTGTAATAATACATTATTCCGATATTTTGTGTGTATGTGTGTGTGTGTGTGCGCGCGCGCGAGCGCTTGTTGCGGGCGTGTTACGCGATTCGGTTCCTTCGTATTAGTACCGTGAACACAACTATTTTTTATGAATTTCAGATATTTTTTCTACTAAGATTGCATAACAATACTATTATTTACAATCGAGTTAAGAAGTTGATGTTCGTCGTCTTTTTAAGGACATTGGTTTAAAAATGATAGAAAAGAAAGGATTAAACCCAATTATGAGATTTCCTGCATTTTTCTAATTTGCAGTATGCGTGATCAAAACAAAATAGAACTTCATTGGGTTAGTTTAATTTTTGATAACCGAGTGAATATTGATAGGCAATGAATATGCGATGATAGGACAGGGATAATGGTGTCATCGACTTTGGAGTTTATCGATTACAACTTTTTAGGCTCCTTTTTAGGCTTTAGGCAATGTTCCAGAACACGTACACTTGAAATATAAATAACAGGACTGGAATTTAACCATAAGATTCGTATTACTAATAAACCATGAATTCCGGAAGTCTTATAATTTTTTGAATGCTCGGAGATTATTTTTCTGTAAGCAACAAATGCTTTACCGATTCGACTATTGTTTCTTATATGTTATAAACCTGACTGGTCTTGTATTAAACTTGTAATATAAAATTGTAATTTTATCTTTCTATCTATATTACTTGTAATAACTTCATAATATTTCTTGCTTATTACGAAGCCAATCGTTCGTAAGGCTAACTACTTCGATACACTGTTGCTAATCGAGACAGATTTTCCTCCATCTGAATCATAAGATGGATTTTAGCTTTCTTAACCCAAAGAATCATTCGACATTTCTGTTTAGACCAAAACGCTTCTCAACATTAAACTGTCAATTTGAAAGAAAAATGTCAATTTTAAGCTATCATTCGACATTTCTATCTAGACCAAGAAGCTTCTCGGAAAAATGTTAATCTTAAGCTATCATTCGTCCTTAACCCTTTTAGTACCGGACGACGATATATCGTCGTTTGGAGAAGTTTGGAGAAACGCGAAGGAC
>JAITYT010000104.1:73182-84804 GCA_025433975.1 Liostenogaster flavolineata
CCTCCCTCCCGCCTTTGCTCCCCCCTTGCTCGCCATGAAGATCCATTTTCGAAATTTTCCGTGGCAGTGAAGCGCGTAGGACATTCTTCCTTTAACCCCTTCACCTACAATATTGTATAAGAGACGTGGTATGTCGTTTTCTTGACCATATTCAGACATACAGATTTTGTTAAAAAATATTAGAAAGATATATTTAAAAATGTCTTCAAAAAAAATATCAAGCGTTTATGGCACGCACTATTGGAAATTAACCATTTAAGTGCCATCGTCGCTGTGAGCGTTAAAGTGCCGGCGTCGCTCTGGGCGACTCTTTTTTCGAGAGCTTTATTTACAAACTTAATTATACAATATATTGTCATTTTTATTCTGTGATCATTTTCATAAGGTCTGCATTTTTCTGTAAAATGGCCTGCCAATTTTCGCATGAAATTAGGCAATTTTGCATGGCACTCAAAGGGTTAAATCGTAAGGCACGGGGTTAAGGTCGAACTCAAAAAGAAAATAAAGAGGTGAAAAAACTGCGATAAAATTCGCGTGAAAATTGCACGCTCTTTGTCTTTAACATTCCGGGAAAGTAGTAGGTTGACCCGTAAATATTTTGATTTTTCAATTGCATAAACTAAATGTTAAAAGGAGAGAAGTGGAACTACCTGCATCAATTTGCTATAAAACCAGGTAGTAAGTTTACTTTGTTCTTCTTAGTGAAAGTTTCAAAGAGTGCATTATTATGGGAAATAATTATAAAATTCATTATTGTGAAACCCGCATTATTTATGGGATGACATAGTTATTTTTTTATTTATTTGATAATATAATTATTGACAAATTTACTAGGTTTTTTATTCGAATGAAAAATTCACATGGCCCAAATATGAGTGACGTGGCAAACAAAGTGTTAATCGATGTCTCGTAGAGTTCTTCGTGACGGTTCTATCGTTTATTCGTAGCGAGGACGCCTTCGAGTAGGAAATTAGGAGGAGAAAAATCGAGAGACGTTTCACGATTTTCTTTTTTGTTGATTTGAATCGCTGTCGTAAAATATGGAATGTGGGTTAGGAATGCATGATATTTATCGATGTTGGGACGTACATGTAACTCGTGGCCTTTGTTTTCTCCCATTGTTTTCGTTTCCTTCCTTAGATCTTTCATCTTTCGTCGATTCTCTATCACGTCTTGGTGATCTTAGCTTCGTTGTTAATAAGGAAAAAAGAACAAGGTCGAAGATCGATTCGCTCGGCGTCTATTTTTAAGTCTGGCGCTTCTGTAAGGTGTAATTACTTTCACTAGCTATCCAAGCTGTACATCGTGGTTAGATTTACTGCAATAGAGTCAAATTGGAACGCGAGGAAACGCACGTTCAATATTTCCCTGCGCGACTCTGATCGTTTCGCTTGAAACGTGTTCGAAAGACGAGCGAGCTCTCGATGGGATTCTATAGGCAATTTTAACAACCGAATGTTCTCGTGTCGCGCGAAGAGCAGGTGGCAAGGTGTCGATACTTATCAAAGCGTCGATGAGTAAAATTCAAGAGTTGGTTGCAATATTGTAATTCTTATTAATGGGTATCTATTAATTAGATATTACATATCTAATTAATGGGCATGCATAGATCGATCGATTGACGTTTTCGTATTTCTTCTCATGTTTTAGCACCACGATGTCGCGTGCTATGCTCAAGGACTCGCCGAATGCGGCTCTGGACAAGACGTTATTGAAGAAATACCTCGACCTGCCTCAACCGCACAACGCGATTCAGGCGAAGTACATTTGGATAGACGGTACTGGCGAGGGACTACGATGCAAGACTCGTACCTTGGATTTCTTACCGAAGCATCCTTCGGGTCAGTATTTTTAAGAAGTAAATGCAAACAAGATAGGGAAGCGATTTAAACGATACTAACGTTTCAAAGTCCTCGCAGAAAATCAATCATCGTCCATACGGCGTAAACAACGAGCGACACGCGATACAGATTAACGAGTACTTTGATTGTTAAGACAGTTCTCGACAAAACTACTAATTACGAAACTTGTTTTTTCCTTTACCCAGATACAGCCTTACCCGTACAAATATCGATATCTAATTCGTAACACGTAATTCAGTCGCTTCTTCTCCGACTCTTCCTCATAGACTCTCAAACGTCTCTCAATCTATTCCTGAATGAACTCGACGTACACTTGGATACTATCGTATTAACTTTACCAATCTAACAACAGAAAGAAACCTAATTGTCCTCGCTAGTTAACCCATATTTATCCGCAGAACTGCCGATATGGACGTACGATGGTAGCTCGACCTACCAAGCTGAAGGAACCAACAGCGATATCTTCCTCTATCCCGTGGCAGTCTACAACGATCCGTTCCGACGCGGCAACAACAAATTGATCCTTTGCGACACCTATTGCAGCGACAAGACTCCGACCAAGAGCAACAAGCGATATAAATGCAACGAGGCGATGGAAGAAGCGAAGGATCAGGAACCGTGGTTCGGCATCGAGCAGGAGTACACGTTCCTAGACATCGACGGTAAGCCTCTGGGCTGGCCGAAGAATGGCTTCCCGGGACCGCAGGGTCCGTACTATTGCGGCGTTGGGGCCAACAAGGTGATCGGTCGTGAGATCGTCGAGGCACATTACAGGGCCTGTCTCTACGCCGGTGTCAAGATCGCTGGTACGAACGCTGAAGTGATGCCGTCCCAGTGGGAGTTTCAGGTCGGTCCGTGTCTCGGCATCGCCGCTGGTGACGACTTGTGGGTCGCCAGATTCATCTTGCAGCAAGTAGCCGAGGAATACGGTGTGGTCGTCACTCTGGACCCTAAACCTGTCGATGGCTTGTGGAACGGCGCTGGAGCCCACACGAACTTCTCGACGAAACCGATGCGCGCTGAAAATGGCATCTCTGAAATAGAAAAGGCGATCGATAAGCTGAGCAAGCAACATCTTAGGCACATTCAAGCGTACGATCCCCGCGGAGGGAAGGACAATGAGCGTCGATTGACCGGTAAATGCGAGACCAGCAGTATACATGATTTCAGCGCCGGCGTGGCCAATCGTGGCGCCAGCATTCGTATACCGCGCGGTGTAGCCGAGGATAAGAAGGGCTACCTGGAGGACAGGAGACCGAGCAGCAACTGCGATCCGTATTCCGTCTGCAACGCCCTTGTTCGCACCTGCATTCTCAACGAATAATTAACGAACCTTCATATGCAGCGTTGAAATTCAGTCGAACACTTTTCGTAATATTCCACCTGCTCGCGTATATAATAATAATTATTATTATTATTGTTATTAATATTAGAAATAGTAGTACCATGCGACGAGCCAAACAAGAAAAAAAGAGGATAATCGTGATTGCTGTAAGGATAGCTTATATTTTTATGAGAATTTGTTTAAGATGCTTTTCATTTGAGTGAACGAAGTCGTAAAATTATTGTCGATAAGTACGAAGACGCCCTTTACCTCTTTACGCTATATCCTAAGAAAACAGACCGATGCATGATGGGCTGTACAGTTTATTCTCGACTTTATGTGTTTGATCACACAAGTCGTTTAGAAGGAAACGAAATATTCGTCAACGATCTTTAACAATCATATATAAGTATACGCGCGGATGCGTGCTACGTATAAATCTGTGTATATATATACACAAATATTCACGATCTACGTAACGGCATAACTAAAAAATAAGCACGATCGAGATAATCAAAAGATCAAATAAAATTGTGTTCCACGACTGTGCGAAAATTATTCGTTACATATCCAACACGTAGAAAAGATTTATTTGAAAAGTGCTATATCTTGCGTACGAAATATATTATAATGTTTAAAGTAATATATCTGCGACAATAAAATACATTTGGAAGTTTTGTTTCAGCATTATCGTATGAGTATTATATTTACTGATTACATTGATATTTGTTTACACTTACGGTGGAGATACGATAGTTTAAATATTCTTCATTGGTTAACTTTGTTTAATATTACACCTCAATTTTTAGATCACGTTTCAATCGACGAACATCATTGTTATGCGTATACGCCGACATTTACTAATTAGGATAACTTAAATGTTGAATAAAGATGATTCTCGTTGCTACTGTCACGTATATATAATTAAATACGTATGTAAACGCGTCTTATATCCATCATCATTTACTTAATGACGATATCGCTCTATTTTATTATAATATTATAATAATACATGAAATATGTGTACACACAATCAATGTAATTTGTATATTATATATTTTCATATTTGTATAAAGATATTTTCTATGCCGATCCGTTGATGTACTATATGCGATGACTATTATTAGTAATTTCGTCAATGATGGTCATTGTTGTCACTGTTGTTGTTGTTATAAAAATGGGAGTTAGCGTTTTTGGGAGCAATCAATATTCTCCTGTGGAAGGAACACTCACTTGTTACGTTATGAAATAAAGACATTTGTGAACAATCCTTTTTAGAGTATTCTTTATATTATTATTGCTCAAAACATATATATTCCGTTTTTACTACATATGAAAACGATCGATTTTGAATCGATAAAGTATAGGAACAATTTAGATAACTTATTTAAATATATGCAATTTGATATAATTTTTTTCTAAATAATTTATTTGTATTCTATTTGGTAATAAATTTCTTCAAACAATTATTGATTTCAGAACGGGAAACTACATACAATATACTGTACACTCTTGAATACTATGATTCAAGATATGAAAAATATTGTACAAAGGAGCATACAAAAATGTTTTAAAAGAGGACTTATAACTAAATTCCTAATATAAATTGTTATACAACGTAAATGCTCCAAATTATGTGGATATTTAGAGTATTCGTGTTGCAATATCAACATACATATGTACACATAATATCATTATTTACGTAGAATCATTTTGTACCACAAATATGCAGTAAATCCTGATAGTGAATACCAAGTGATGATGTAAGTTAAATGTTCATTACGTAAATTCACTCTAGTTTGACAACTAATAGGAGCATTTGGAATACACTCTTTAGAATGTAAATCGATGTACACAGGAGAAGCACCTGTCATTTCTGCCATAGCTTTTACATCTCTAAAAAAGCGTAATTGTTACAAAATGTAAGATAAAAACTATAATTTACGTTCTTACCTATAATACCATACTCCTCCTTGCGGATTATTTTTAGGTACAAGGGGAGGGCGATTCTCCTGATTACGAACAATTCCAACAATTTCTACTGTATCATGGTTTCGACTAGACATTCTTAATGGCGAGTCTTTCAGTTTCGTTGGTATCCATCCACGATTGACCAAAATCGTTAAGCTGAAAGATACATTCTTATTTAAATTTTTGAAATAGATTTAATAAAATGATACTCTTGTAATAAAAACATACTCTTGATTTTCTAATTTAAATGGCGTAATAACAAGATATCCAGCATTCGCTTGGGCTGAAATCAAACCACCAGAATACTTAGTTGTTTCATTGTCATTTACAAGTAAACTTCTAGGTCCTATTATGAATTCATTTTCATATAAAAATTGGCCTCTCATTTTCACAGGAATGTATTCCATAGACTTCAATTCGTCTAAACTGAATAAAATTACAATCAGATAATAAGCAGTATGTATAAATTATTT
Organism: Liostenogaster flavolineata; assembly: GCA_025433975.1. Lineage (NCBI taxonomy): Eukaryota > Metazoa > Arthropoda > Insecta > Hymenoptera > Vespidae > Liostenogaster > Liostenogaster flavolineata. The sequence continues at coordinate 78,813 of JAITYT010000104.1, forward strand.
AGTAATGAATGCATCTAGAACGATATGTATCATAAAATTGCAAAAACTTAAAAATATCTATATTATTATATTTAATATAATGTATCTTCACTATATTACTTCAATGGTAAATCAACAGGTTCGGATGAAATACGTTTATTTAATTCTTTTATTAAATTAAGTTTCCATGTGCGTCTCTTCACTTGCCATGTTCCAAGACCAAATGTAATAATTGGGATACCCTTAAATATATAATGTATGGCTAAAGTAAAATCAATAATACTTATCTCTTTGCAATAAGTAAACCTTTGACTTACCAACAAAACGTATTCATACCACCTCAACGACCTTTTTTGCTTAAAATTATAACTCTTATATTTGTGTTTCTTTTCATACAGACTGAGTTTCATTACTTTCTGGCTTCCAAATATTTCTAAATTTATATCGTGACATAATATTTTCTTTCTATCTTCATGTAAAATAGGTTTAATATTAATTCTATTTACTAAAGTAGAAAATGTTCTAGAATAGATTAAATTCATACTTGATCTACGATCATCAATAGTTTCATCCTCTGTGTTAAGTTATATTAATCTTGAACGTGTGGGTCTTTCAGAGGTTAGATGTTCCACATAAATGTACCACGATAAAGATACCGTTTTTGACAGCATTCAAGCACGAGAATTAATACAAGATAGAATCATACGTTTTGACGTTAACGTTTCTCTTGATTTTTCTTCAAATAAACGTTATTTTAAAGAACTAATGTGGTGTTTTGTAATCTCGTTAATCTCTTAATGCTTACGTTTAAAATTTGACGAATTTACGTATGGATATCTATAAATAATTCGCTGTTTATCTTTTAATCGAACCACGAAAAAACTTTAACCATTTTTTAATTGTTTAATTACATACTACTTAAAAAAAGTCGATCACGTTGTAATCGATATATCGATTGCACATACTTGACATACACATATATCTTAATATAGAAATATTGCCGTGTATTTTAAAGAATTGTCTTTCTTTGAAAATTATATTTATTGTTATGTATCTTTATCAAATTATACACATTTAATTGAAAAATAATAACAGGTTCCTCGACTTTGTAAATCGTTTAATTTGTGCATTAAAAAATGTCCCTAGGCAAAAAGTAGCCAAGAACTACAGTTTCTAACATTGGTATTGACTCCCTTTATTTCGGTTATACGTCGCACCTTTCGCTTCCGGTTTATCATGGTAAGTACAACGAGATAATTAAGTTCGTCGATATTCGTCGTAAAAAATTCAGTAAGAATACGATACTCCTTATATTTTTATTTTCCATTCTGTTTACTTCGCTATCGTGAAATATTCGTTATGATAAAGTATGAAAAATATCGGATCTTATCGAATATAACCTACCATTAAAATATTTACTAAGCACATGGCGTTTCTGTATCTTCTTACACCGTAGAAATTCATCGTTTTGACTGTTACAATTGCTTGTGTATTTTCTGCCAGCTTCGCGAATTTTTTAGACGTAAGCAAATATTGACGTTATTTTATATTCTTTGTAGCCGTTCCAGAGATTCGTGGAGTCTGGCCGTGTCGCCTACGTAAGCGATGGCATTCACAAAGGCAAACTTATTACAATCGTCGATATTATCGACCAAAATCGGGTAAATAATGTATTAATTATTTTTATTAATAACATTCACGTGGTTTCGATTTTTGTGCTTCGCGTTTATGCGAAATATTTAGTAGAGTTAAATGGTGGATATCAGAAACACTATCGAATTTGATTTTATTGCTATAATATATCAATTTTATTGCGTGTACGTATTTATGATGATCCCAAAACTTGATAGGAATTGCCGGCTGACACTAAGCTGATGCTAACACATTTTATTCTGAGATAAAATAGATTGTATTAAGATATTGATATATTTCTGATGCATACTATTTCATAGAATAATTGTTACAGGTTTTAGTAGATGGACCAACATCGAACGTACCTCGTGGTCAAATGAGATTAAATGAGCTTCATTTGACAAAATTTCGTTTACATTTTCCTTATACTGGCTCTACGCGTGTCGTTCGAAAAGCATGGAACGAAGCAAAGATTGACGAGCTATGGAAAAATACCATGTGGGCCAGGAAGGTTGAAGCCAAGAAGAAGGTAATTATACAGGTTTCTTACTTCTTTTGTTTGTATCATGAGGCAAACATTAATTTGATTAGCTGTTTAATTTGATATACTTTTGTAAAGATAAGTTATACTCGCGAGTCTTGACCCTTTCGTGACTTGTGCTGATTATATCCGGCATCCACGAAATGCTTCATACTGACTAGCGTCGGCTATATCTTCCCTTAAGTCCCCCCTTAACTTAAAGGACTTAAGGACTCCCTTAAGTCCTCTGCTATTCCAACGAAATTCTCTAAAATTATATTTGCTAAGAGCTTTAAAAGCGCAAGACACTTAATGTGTAGTGTGTTCACTAATAATGGGTCGATGACCCGTTCATTACGTACCAATGGTCAGTTTAGCTGTCCCGAAAGGGTCGAGGACTAAATATTTTTAAAAAATGAATTATAAATATGGATTTATTTGTATCGATTATTTTCAGCGTGCCGAACTCAGTGATTTCGACCGTTTCAAGTTGAGAAAAGCTCGCCAAAAAAGGAATAAATTAAGAACAAATGCTTTCCATAGACTCAAACAGACAGCAAAAAAGAGTAAAGTGACTGGAGCTAATACAGCTGCAAAGAAGCCAGCGAAGAAATAACACTTTTATTTTCACAAATAAAAATAAAATTTATTCATAAGCGTTGTCAATGAACATATACCCTTCTCTAGAAACGTTAATAATACGTTTATATAATTAGCATTCATAAGTTCGATGAAATTCTCAACTGATGACATCGCTTGTCCTATAAGATGGTTATAATGATGCAAGGCCTTACAATCAGGGTTCTTTTATTTTGTATGTAATATGAATACATTTTTTCTGCATTCCTAAACATAATTAAGTGAAAAGTTTATATTAAAGTAAGCAGAATAAATTTAACCACATTGATATACTTAAAATTTTACACATTATTTTTTATGTTACAATGTCTTTACGATTATTAATATTCAGATATGTGTAATAGAAGCAATTCTAAGAGTTAAAGTTATTAAAGTTTTCAGTTTACCATCTATCTAAAAAAGAGGAAGCTATTCAGCAGGTACATTAACAAGTGATTCATCTTTAATATGTTATTCTTTTCTTAATTTATCAATTTTCATAAGAAGCAAATTTAATATTTCTTTACACAAATGTAGTTCTGTTTTCATAATTTCTGCAGCTTTTTGGTGTTTTTCACAATAATTAACTATAAATTTAAAGGCATTAATGCTATTCTGAGTATTTTCTAATTGCATGTGTTTGTCCAGTGTTATAAGTTTATTGTATAACCTTCCAATATGAAAGTAAGCGTTCAATGCGGCTTGTACAACATCGTCAGTAAATTGTACACTGTCGTTGCTAGAAACTATGGTTTCTAGCGAATCGATAAACATTTGAAAATTCTTAATGCCATTCCTAGCCAAAAAATTGATTTTTGTCAAAGATTGAGCTGTTGGTTTTTCTGTATCCAAACGTAATCTATCTAATTTTATGTCTAATATGATTGAATACGTTTCACCTAATTCCGTCCATATCTGTTTACATGCAGCTTTGTAATACTGTGGATTTAATTCTTTGATAGTATTTTCTAAAATATCTACTCTACGTTTGTGCATCTTTGCTTGCCTATCTTCGTTCTCTTCAAAGAAGGCTAACTGTTTGTACGCTTCCGACATATCTTGTACAATTTTTATATAATCAGAAGCATGATCCTCCAAGGTATAATATGTTTTTGCTTGATCCAACCATTTTTGTACATTCAAGAAGACAGATTTAGCATCGCTGAAATCTAACAGATAGCTATCGGTGATCTGATTAGCGATTGGCTCAATATCTTGTATTAGAGTATCAAATTTTAAATCATCGAAATATTTCTCTTTATCTTTTTCTTCCGTCTCTGTATTTAACTGTTCATTTTCTGACTCTAATTGCTCATTTTCATCCTTTTCAGTTTTCAACAAAAGTCTCTGGGTCGATAAGGTTAGTAGTAAAATCCCATATTTAGCCCAACACCTAGCAACATCTGCGCTTCTGTGCTTATAATTCTCCCATTCAGCCACATGTGTTTCGCTTTCAACATTGGTTGCATTACTTTTCAATATATTTTCATATTTCTCCAATATATGCGATGCAGCGGATAAATGATGTTTCGCTTGTGCAAATCTTTCATTTTCCATTAAATATTGCGACAAGGTTGCAGCATTCAAGGCCCACTCTACGTAATCCAGATCTTGCGTTACATCATTTTGACATAACTGCCTGCGTAATGTCATATGGCAGTATACCGAGGATTTATGATGATCTTTGAGGACACCATGTATTTGTGCTAGGTAGAATAACGTCAGGGTATGTATTTTTTCAAGGAGATGCTTTGGACTTAATTCGTTTTTCGAATCTTCGATCCCAAAAGTAGCTGCCATGTTAACGGGATCTCGACAAGGACCTTCAGTATCTATAAATTCCTTATAGATCATTTTAGCTCGTTCTAAGAATGCCTTTGCTTTGACTGGTTGATTCCATCGAGACCAAATTATACCTAATTGATTTAAAGCACTTAATATTATTAAGACAAATTCTGGATCAGACTCTTTACCCTTCAATAAGTTTACACATTTCATAAATTGTTCCTCTCCAGCTTTTAACTCCTCTGTATCAGCATGAAGTACTCCCAGATGTAAATGCACTACTACAAGCATTGTAGGTAATAAATCGACTAGTTCTGTTCTACAGTTAAGAAGATTCTCCAGTTCCATCTCCAACTCCTTTAGAATTTTTATAGCGGCGTATTTCATTTTATATGGTTCTTTTTCCGTACTTTGCGTTTCATGTTTCTCTAATAATTTTCGAGCGGCTATAAATTTTTCTTCGAGTTTTTCTAACGTATTGTCTTTCACGTCTGACATCTTGTGGTTAATTTTAATGAAACAACGACTGATTTTGACAGTACCTTATCCTTTAATTCATTAATCCTTTTTCATTCGTGCCGATCGATTCCGATTCATACAAACAACTCACTCGCGTGAAATAACTATTGGTAATAAAACATTGACTCTGATTCGGTAAACCAATACAAACTGGTCATATGTTGAATGCAAGGATCGCTTTTAATGACTCTCATTCCTCGTCGTATTTAACAACGTGTGATCTCTTCTCACATCACACAAAACCGTTTCTGCTACCGCGTATGTAGACTAACTCAAGCTGGATCATCTGAAAATAATGAAAATCCTGGTCCCCTTAATAATATTGGGTTGTCTATAAAGTTCGTGGCAATTTTCAGTAGGTGGCATTAGAATAGGTCTGAATACAATAAAAACATTCTGAGCTCACGACCTTTTTTTAAAAGATCATTGAAATGATTGGAAGCAAATGAAGTATGTACATATTCTAAAAGGTGATGTTTCAGGCATCTTTAGGAAAAAATTTGATTAGGATACATTAATTTTTGTTAGTTTTATACACTCTTAAATATGGAAGGAAACAAAGTGCAATATGCAATATTTTGTTTTTCTTTTATCAAAAAGCCAAAAATATCATACAAAAAATAAATAAGATGTGTGCTGTTTACGATGACGGTACTATAGTTGATAGGAAATTGTACCGTAGTGGTTTGCTAGATTTAAAGCTGGTGATTTCAACCTTAAAGATTGTAGCGACGACCGTACTATAAATATCTAAATAGCATAGAGAATAAGACCCAGTCGTGGTGGACTGGAGAATAGCATGCTCGCCTGACATACGGAAGACCGGAGTTCGATTCCCGGTATGTGGGAACTACACGAATAAAATGATAGTGTGGCGGTTGAACTCTGGTTCAGCGCCACCCATTATGTCTGTGAGGAAAAGAGAAGGATCGTGTCCCT
>JAITYT010000104.1:107742-118351 GCA_025433975.1 Liostenogaster flavolineata
GTACTCACAGTAGTACATATATTAGAACGTCTCATTTTCTGGCTCTTTACAATTCTTGCATCGGTCGCGCGATCGTAAGTACAGATTGGTTCGTGAGACAGCTTCATTTATCATGTTGAATCTGGACATACCAAATGCGTTTACTCAAACGTGCGTAAATGTCGTGGTCATAATAGTAGTGTTAATAGAATTAATAACAGTAACAAGAATATATATATTTTTACGTAAGGCATTTGTCTAATGCAAGCCGATGGATGAGAATTATCGATGCTAAATTGTGTGGAAGCGGTCACGATGGTAGAAATTTTGAAATTATCAGATTCAAACCATAAAGTGAAGTTTGATGAGAGTTGCGCAGACCAATGTACAATGCATGACGTCTCGTAATTTCTTTTCTCGTGGCAGTCGATCAAAATTTTGGTTTCTGATCCAAAGTATCAAGATTCTAAAATTTCTTAAGTTCGAGGAAACGATCGTGGAATCTCGCCGAAGTTTGAGACTCCCCCGTTTTTTATCTCGCCTAACCACGTTTTGTCGTTCCTTTTATCGGATGCAATATCGTCGAACTTTTTAAAGTTTCTGGTGAGTGAGGCAATCTCTTCTGGCTATTTTTTTCACTGTTTTATTTTTCTCTTTTCTCTTTCCTTTTCTCTTTTGTTACCTCAATATCTTTAATTTATTTTTTCTTTGATACCAACTGCGACGTTTCTCTTCTGTATCCATTTTCTTGTCTCCATTTAGATAAATTATAAGTTAAGTTCCCTTTGAAGTATTGTGGCCATCCACCGTTTTACGTTATTCTCACTGAATCGTTCGTCTAATTTCACGATATTTTCTCGTTTATTGGCTTCATACGGGTCTTCGACTCGTGAGTCACGATGGATTTGTTATTCCGTTTCGTGCTGTTCTATGCGATGTTGGTACACCCGTTATTCTCCACGTTAATACGTTCACACGCGCTAATTGCTTCCTCCTCGTGCCTACCGTCGCATTGTCCAGCTTTTCTCTGCCTACAAAAGGGATTCTTTGGCTAGTCTAGCCAGAGTTGATTCAAAAAGGAAAGTTAGGATCTCTAAGAGATTCCAGAAATCGATATCAGAGATCGTAAAGTCTCGTGGTCCCCTTAGTCGATTTGGTGATCTCTCGTTGTAGGCCCAGGCCTACGAGGTCGTAATTCATCGACCCTTCGATCAGTCGACTAGGTATTTACGCGGTGGGTATTGAAAAAAACGCGGATTTTTTCAGGTTTTCTCGACACGAGAAAATCACGAATTTGTAACTTATTTTTAAACGATTCTGATTTGATTGTGATTTCGTCGTTTGAAGTTTTTTCCTTTCTTTTCTTTTTCCTTGTGGAATTGGGGTAGAACGTTTCGGTGGATAAAATCGTGAGGAATATGAACATTGAAGTAAATTTCCAGGAACAATCAATGAAATAAAGCAGTTAGTGGATAAAACTGTGAAGGAACCAATCAGAACCAACCGCGTCTTATTAAAGCGATTATCCTTGTAGGAGGAACGTTTAACGATTTGATTCATCGTGATAAAACAGCTTCATTTCTTACTATCGATCGCTAGGTCGTTAATTTACGATTTAGAGAAAGAAATACTTTTCAACTTTATTTTCCTCTTTTGTCCTTCATATTATTTAGCGAAAGTTATTTAACAAAATGACATAGCGACGAAAATCGCGATGTTGTCCTTCTTTGGCCAACATTTCACTATAGAGGGTTGATAACTTCCAGTCGATATCGATCCGAGCTTAAACTTCCGAGCTTGCGGTGGTGGTACGTGGCGTCATGGTGATTCAATTTCGATGAGATGGAAATTATCGAGGAATTGGGCAAGAAGATGAACAACCAAGCGTGAAAACGATCATCAAGGATGAAATGCGACTTTCGATCCATTTCGTACGCATTTCTCTTTTTTTTTGTTTAAACGATTTTAATATATTCCTTTTTATGTATATCCGTTTTTTCGATTGCTTCTTTCACGATTTCGTCTGATTTTTAATGTTCGTTTTTTCGATCCTTTGGATCAGTTCTATAGTGGCTCTTCTCTTTAATATCTCTCGTAACGTTCTATCGTTAACCCTCTAGCAGAGAAGGGCAATAAAGAGGCAAATAAAAACTCAAGAAATCGATGATAATAGCAACTCGTTAGCATTAGATGTACTCGGTTCAATCCATAACAATTAAATTCACGATTGTAGTTCTCGATCAAGCAAATAGCGAACCATTGAAATCATTTCTTCGACCTCTTTCCTTTTTCACTGCTCGACATTGAATTCTACGATGTCGTCGTTAGAGCAGGTTCGTAATATCAAGCGACTTACAATACTTAGAGGTGGTACGGATCAATCGTGAATGACCGATGGGAATCAAAATCGAACGACTGAAATCCATCGAAAAGTGCACGACAGACTAGCCACTAAACTAGATGTATTCCTTAATCCCATGGTGTTGAAATCAATTTCTTAAACATTTTATTAACGTTTTCGCTACTGCGGATGACTATAGTCACCGGCCACAAAATTTTTGATTTAAACTGGACTTGCAATTTCGGTCTTACTTCGTTCGAAAAATATGGCTTTGTTTACATTCCGTGTTTTCATTTACGTGTACAATTTGTTGAATACCGCTATATCTCACTTTGTTTCAATACGTCCTTCCTTACTTGAGGGACGTTTTACTTCAAACCATTTCCATGGTGAGGCCCAGCGTAGCGAAAGGGTTGATACGAGCCAACAATTGATCAATTTTTTTCTTTAAGAAAGTTCTTCGAATTTGTGGCCTTTGAGATTAGAAAATGGAGGTTGGAAAATAGGGGTAGGATGTCGTTTATCGCTCGAGGTGTGGCACGCCCTTCCTTGCGTCACACACTACAAGATTTGCTCTCTCCTGCATTTTAAAGTTAAACGGTCGCGTAATCGTTGCGTAATCCACGATAAATTTTCTGTCGTACAAAAGAAAAGCCGTTGTCACTTTGTTGTCGTCCAAGTTTCCATTTTGACCTATCGGAATGGCTGCTTAAAATCTCTCAAAGTAGAGTTTTTTCTTTGATTCTCAGAATTAATATCGAGTATCACAGCGCGTACGATCTAAAGCTAGCAGCTACCGAGACGTTTGATTAACGACGTACTTAATTGCTAGCCGTTTCTCATCGAAGTGGCCGTCTTTTATCGTGCTTGAACGGTTTAGCTCAAAACTTAAATTGTTAATATCTCGAAAACCAACGTTGAACCGCGCGTACTCTATTTTACTTGGAATTTAATGCCTAGTTGATTGGTTCCCAGTTGTCTGTTTTATTCGAAGAAACAAGAGGCGACTTGAGTTTGCTGAAAACATATTGAGTGTTGCTCAAAACAAATTCATTGTTGATGGAACCTTTGCTCTTTTAACATTTGCAATCGCGTGGCTGCGACAAAACGAATCCTTACGAGTAGTTCAACCTCCCACTTTTTTGCGATACTGTATTACTGTATTGCGCAGAAACGAAGCGGATCCTACGCAACGATCCAATTTACATTTTTATTGTCCTCGAGGTGCGTCGAAGCGTTTTGGCTAAACGCGAGATTTAGTAAGAGGAACCATATAAACGTTCTTATTTCTTTACGCCGTTCTCTTTTCGCTTATATGGTATCATAAGATTATATTTAAAGCGTCGAAATTATATAAAAATGGAAACCGAGGGGTGGGGGCGGGGGGCGATGCACTATCGATGATGATGGAAAGGGAGTTAAAGAGATTTAAGTCAAAGAAAGGTAACTAAAGGCTGTTCGTGAAAGAGATCCTCATCGACCAATCTATTCTAATACATACGTATATATGTACATTGCACTTAGGTCGATCATAAAGCGACACGATGACGGAACGACGGGAAATTCATCGTGAACCTTACTGGCTAATTTTCCTCGCGATCTCGTTACACGTGAATCTCAACAATTACTTAATACATCGTGGACCAGATATGTTTCCACGAATCTTATAATTCTCGTGATCAGCCGCGATGTGTTAAGGCTGGACGTAGTTAGGTCGAGCATACTGCGACACGACAGAAAATTAGTTGTGAACCTTCATACCAGCTACTTTACTTCGCGATTCTTCTCGTACGTTAAACAACCTCAACGGTTGCACTCAAGGTTTGTTGTGATAAGTACATCGGCCTGTGCACGCGTTTAGACGCAGAAAGGGAGAAAAAGAGAGGGAGGGCGAGTACGAGATAGATAGATAGATAGATAGATAGATAGATAGATAGATAGATAGATAGATAGATAAAGAGGAAAAGAGGGCATGATTGTTCCGGTGTTAACACGTACAAAATAGATAGATAGATAGATAGATAAACAGGAAAAGAGGGCATGATTGTTCCGGTGTTAACACGTACAAATCAATGGAGGGACACGGAGCTCCTCGTGGAGACAAGCAACTTTAATTGTTGGAATTGGCACGCAGCGGGCTACATCGACTGGAAAATCCAAAACGCTCGAAGAAAACGAGCAGGATGAAAGGAACGAGCAACATCCATCCGGCCGATTTTCCATGAGCGTCGAAACCCTGTGTTTAACCGCGCCATCGACGCATTAACGTCTCGATGGTTCTTCGTGGACTATTGGCCCCGGCGGCTGCACGCTGGAGTCGAAATAAAGCCTCGAAAAGGTAGAGGAGCTATTGTCAGTCGATCAATGTACTCCGTTTCTTTCCTATCCGGTATTTCGATCTTGAGTTTCCTTTCTCTACGAATTTTATCCGATTTCGATATACGATCGACGATCTTAAGCCGAAGTCTCCGCTTTTCCATAGGATTTTTTATTTTCATTGTATGAAAAACCATCGAGTCAATTAGTTCCTGATCGAACGATTTCTTCGAAATTGACCAAGCGTACGATTATTTAAAGGGAAGGCGCGTTGGAACGCGCGTGCTCGTAGCTACTTTTCTTCAACGCGTATCCGAACGAATGGCGTGGAAAATTACCTGAAACTGCCAAGTTCTTTTACGCCGTGGTTGCCACGGCTGATATCGTATGTCAGTCGGCGACAGTGGATTTGGATCATTGAGACTGTCCGTGCGTACGTATTATCGTATGTCTCTCGATCGTGAAATCGTTCGAACGAAAATGAGTCAATTTTACGAGATAATCTCTTTTCCATCTTCCTTAATTCCATCCTCTTTGTACCCCTTCGTCTTAGAACGTATGAAACATCGATGCAGATTTATTTCATCGGCGTTGACCGAAAAAATATGTCTAATTCCACAAACGTCGTTAACGAGCAACCGAACCACTGCTCGAGGAACTTTTGCAACCGTCGTACGTTAAGAGTTTCAACGAATGACGTCCTAATGACGTACGGTTATCGGGGCCTCTGCTTGTGGTGGTCGATAATCGTATGCGCGTGGGAATTCAAAAGAGCGAAACGATAAGCGAGAGTTCGGGCCTAATTAGGGCTTAATGAATTTTTCATGCTCGCGATTGCAAGCGGCGTCAGGAACTTTCTCAGCTCTTGTGTAAGAACACGCAGAGCATCCAGTCCTCGATGAAAAAACTCCGTGTAACGTTAGACGCGATACGCCTACCAATTCGTGATCGATGTGGGAGTTCATGAAAAATAATAATAGGATTTACGGTAACGAGACAAACTCGCTTTAAAAAGGTTTCAGCCTTTCAAGGGGATCACGAGGAACGTAAAAACGATTCGCGCGTCGTTATTAATATCATACTTACGATGCGAGTAACGGTACAACGAGCGCGACAGTTTGAAACGAACAACTCGTGTTTATCATCATTTCTTTCGATTACGATTTGTCGCGAACGAGAACGCTCTTTCTATTTTGACCACATTCTTAAAATCGTCCTCGTGTAATTATTACGTTTGATATCGGGTATTTGAGCCCCCTTATATTTGAAAATGGCATAAGTCCATTTTTGAAAAGAATAAGTTAAAGTTAGATTTAGGTGAATATGAATGTCATGTATTTTAAACAAATAATTATAAGAATAATGAATATTAATATTAATAATACATTTATTAAAGATTAATATTTTTCTATATATCGTAAAATGCACAACCTTAAATATCTTGAAATGAAGGAAAATGGACCTACAGCACTTTCAAATATGACGGCTCATTTGTTGTAGCAACGGAAATAGAGGTACGCCTTATTGGGATGTAAAATAGAAATATTAAGTCTCGTGTAAGTATTACACCAAGGAAAAGTAAATCGATTTATGCGTGGGTGTCCGTTCATGGCGAAAAAATTCTCTGGAAAGGTATTTTAATCCGTCCGAATTGTTGATATTTTACGTCGTGACGTTAAGGTGTTCCCTTATCAGTAAAACTGCCTGGCGGGTTAATGATAATTGCTCGTGTTCTGTACGAAATTGATCGTATCACTCTTCTTGGTACGCACCGAATATGCCTTTTGGTAACGTGATGGTGAAACGAATGTACGACGTTCTCTTTATATTCGCGTCGTTGAAAAATAAGAAGAGAAGAAATTCTCTAAGATCAGGAATTTATTGTACAACTTCTATTTCTTCGCAGAACGCAAGAAGGTGGTAATGCAGTAGGGCAACTACGGTTATCACGTTATGGACCGCAGGTGATGAGCGTGCTATGTTTATGTACCTCTGTTCATAAACAATCTTCTCGGGGCAATACGCAAGCTAACAAACCAGTCCCTAACACGCCATCGAAACTCAAATTGGAAGAAAGGATACATTCGTCTCAGGAAATACCTACCGACGAGCTGGCTCTATTAGCTAAGCTGGAGGAAGCCAATAGGTGAAGATCAATCCGCAATGCGTAGGTTTAACGAAGCGAACTCCCGATAAACGCGTTTCAACTAATGCGCTTACGTTACGAAATAGTCTAAAAATATCGAACTTTGTTCAATGTTCTAGTTGTACGGATTTACTTTTGCTTTGCTATTTCCTTTGGACACGATTATTTCGAAATATAATATAATGATTTTCTTATATTCGTGTGTTCGTTGTGCCGAATAGAATGTCAAAGATCGTATGGAATTGAGCATAGAATCTTCTAATAAGAAGTATTTATCACCAATTGCAGGCTTATCGAATCAGATGCAAAGTCGTTAAACTCTTTGCAAAGTAATCACAGCAGGAAGGGTTCCGACACATCGCAGGTGTCCGTGGCGTCGGGGGGTAGCGGGGGAAATGGAGACGCTGCACCCCGGCGTCACACTAATGCCGATGGCGAAGAGAATACCTGGACTCTTTGGGGTCACATAGTGGCAGACTGGGATTACCATTGGAAGAAAAGAAAAGAATTTGTAAAAGACTTGGTACGCCAAGGTATTCCACATCATTTCAGGTAATACTTAAGAGATATGATAATGTCAATGCGTAATGCCGTTTGTATCTCGTCGAATAGAATGGAAAAATATTACAGCAATTACAATATTCTCTTAATGATTTCAGGGGTATCGTTTGGCAATTGTTAAGCGGTGCACACGATTCTCCCGTAAAAAAACAGTTCGCAGAATACATAAAAGCTACCTCTGCCTGTGAAAGAATCATTAGAAGAGATATAGCTAGAACGTATCCTGAACATGACTTTTTTAAAGAAAAAGATGGTCTTGGCCAAGAAAGTTTATTTAATGTTATGAAAGCTTATAGTCTTCATGACCGTGAAGTAGGATACTGCCAAGGTTCTGGATTTATAGTAGGATTACTTCTTATGCAGGTAAATTCTTTAAGTTTTACATAAGAAACGTTTATTTAAACGAATATCAATGGTGATATTTCATACGAGTTTTATCGATTTATGTAATATTTAAGATAATTCAACGGCTTGTTACAGCAAATGCCAGAGGAAGAAGCTTTCGCAGTATTAGTAGCACTTATGCAAGAATATCGTTTACGAGACATGTTTAAGCCAAGTATGGCTGAATTGGGAGTGTGCATGTATCAATTAGAACATTTAGTTGCCGATACGCATCCTGAACTACATGCTCATTTCACAGCTCAAGGTTTTCATACATCGATGTATGCGTCCTCCTGGTTTCTCACGCTATTTACTACAGCGTTGGGTTTACCACTTGCTTGTCGTATTTTTGATGTTTTTCTCTCTGAGGGCATGGAAATTATTTTTAAAGTTGCCCTAGCAATGCTACATTTAGGCAAAGAAGATTTACTTAGTTTAGATATGGAAGGCATGTTAAAGGTAATAATACATCTTAACATATATCATCAAACCTAATCAAAGTAGAAATTATATATTTTTAAGCCATTGACTCGACGTCGAAGTCGAAAATCTCGCGATTTTCCAAGATCTCTTACTCGAAAAAATAGAAGTTTTAGGTGCTCATTTAAACGACAAGATCGCATAAACGTGATTTTTAATATGCTCAAATTATCAATATTGAATCAAATTGTACGATATTTCGAATCAAGTACTTATATCGATTTTTTGTCTTCAGATTCGTATTAAGCGCGTCGAGAATCTTCAGAAATGTGTATAAAATATGGAAAAATCGTTTAATTTACTTTCTTTTTTTTAGTTTTTCCAGAAACAATTGCCTGGCAGGGCTGAGAAGGATCCGGATGTTCTTATGAGTCTTGCTTATAGTATGAAAATTAATCCGAAAAGAATGAAAAAATTAGAAAAAGATTATACTGTTTTGAAAATGAAAGAGCAAGAGGAGATGGTCGAATTACGGAGACTTAGAGCGGAAAATAGATTACTTAGGCAGAGGACGGAACTTTTAGAGGCTGAATCGGCTGAACTTGCCGATAGATTGGTTAGAGGACAAGTATCTCGTGCTGAGGAAGAAGAAACTGCTTTTGTTGTACAAAGAGAATTAGCGGCACTTCGGCATACGCATCTTGAAACCAGTCACCAACTTGAACAAGCACACGAGGAACTCAGATCTCTGTCGCTTCTTTTAGCAGAAAACGTAACGTCACGGCAATCATCGTTAGATGAAATGTTATTAAAACAGGAGGCATTATCTCAAAAAGAGGAATTGATACAGTGCCTACAAGAAGAATTGGTGCGAGTTAGACTGCACGAAGCAGAAAATAGTGCAACAATTAAGGAACTTAGAGCAAGAATACAAGAATTAGAGCAAGATAAAAAAACTTTACGCGAATCAACACCAGATAATTCAGTTGCTCATTTACAAGAAGAATTAATAGCTGTAAAACTTCGAGAAGCAGAAGCCAATCTTTCTCTAAAGGTAACAAGAATAATATAATATTTTTACGTATGATAATTTTCAGTGACACGTAATTTATCTTTAAAATAAATAATATGATAGTCATTTAATATATCCTTCGACTATTAGATTTTTCGCAATCTGCCTGAGTTTATTATTGTACGTTTAAAAAGATTACTATAATTAATAATTATAATAGGATCTTCGACAAAGGGTCACGGAATTGAGCGCGGCATGGCAGAGACATCTCCAAGAGCATCGAAATACTCAATCCGCACCTGCTGCAGATTCAACTCCTAAAAAATTATTGTTCTGGGAAAATCGTAATCACGAGGTGCAAAAGTTCGAAGAAGATTTAATGACGACGAGAATTCGAGAAATGGAAGCTCTTACCGAAGTTAAAGAACTTAGGCTTAAAGTTATGGAGCTTGAAACTCAAGTACAGGTGGCAACGAATCAGCTCCGTAGACAAGACGAAGGAGGCAAGGTACTTAAGGACGAATTAGAAGCTGCATTGTCCAGAGAAAAAGATTTAGCTGCTAAACTACGAGAACAACAACATAAGTATTCTGATTTAGAATCGAAAATGAAGGATGAAGCTATGATGGCCAGAATACGTGACGCAGAACATGCACAGCAAGTTGCTGAACTTATGCAAAAGATATCACTCCTTGAATTAAAGGTAATGGTTTTGATTTTTTTTATTTAACCATATTTAGAATACGATAAAATATAAATGTTTTCTCAGCATCACATTTTTTATCGCTCGATTTATGTTTGCTGTGCATATCATTTTTTAAGTTAATTTCCTTTAAATCTTTATTACAGAATGAGGAAATGTATGCAGAAGGAGAACTTAGAAATAATTTAGACGATAGTGAAAGAGTAAGAGAACTTCAAGATAAGGTTGCTGAATTAAAAGCAGAGGTAAGTAATAAAAATTTATTTTTCACAAGTTACGTTAATGAAAATATCATAGAGCAATTTGAAAAATTGCAGTAAGGGGTGAATTATTTATTTATAAAATGTGAAATATAATGACAACTACTTTGTCTTTAATATATCAGATCATTTAATATCATATAAAAAGCTCCAAATCGTATTTTTTTTTCATAATGTATTCACATGCATATTATTAACAAGTTTATATAAATTGTTTTTATGTGTTCAACGTTACGACAGAATTTATTATTAAAATTGCGAACCATGCAATTAAATTCAATATTATTCGCATATTTTATTATACTTACAATTAATATTATTATTAATTATATGGTAAGTGCCGTAAAAATGTATTTATATTTCAATTATATAGTAGCAAATTTCTTTATAAAAATCATATTAGCAGATAAGGGGTAAGAATATTATGTGTTTATTCAAAGAATTACGAGCTAATAGAGAAATGTGTGTGTGTGTGTGTGTGTGTGTG
>JAITYT010001045.1:3854-16737 GCA_025433975.1 Liostenogaster flavolineata
TTAAAACTTTTCCACGACTAATGGCTTTTAAATCATTTTCTATTTCCTTTTCATCTAAAAGATAATTTAATTGTGCTGGAGGTGGTTTCCTGCGTTTCTCGACTTTTTCAGGAACAGGATCATTAGGCCTTCTACGTAATTTCCTTGTCATTACTGGTTTTACCTGTAAAAACAAAAGACATAACAATTTATATAAATATGTACATGCATATAATTCTTAATATGTTTTCTTACTTCCATTGAATCACCCGTGAGTTCCATTGTATGACGATCAGATTCTATCATTTTTCGTTTTTCTTCCATATCAGTTAGTAAGTTTTCTTTCAAATCTATTTTTTTCTCCTCAAATTCTTTGGCAGCTGCTTTTTTTTCAAGTATATAGTCTCGCTCTACACATTCTGTTAGGTAATCTCGGTAAATTATATTTAATCGTAATCTAGTAATTACATATTTAATTAAAATATAAACATTATTCAAATATTGACTAGTGGAAAAAGTACCAAACCAATTTTGACTTTAAAAGGCTGGATACTTTTTTGATTACGCATTTTATTACACAGATGAATGTATAATAACCTTTCTTTGTATTGTGCTTCTAATCTCTTTAATTTGCGATTGTATTCTGGATGTGTACCATCCTTTAATTGTTGTAACTGTTTTTTTAAATTTGCTAATTTATCTTGATATACTCTACAAAATTATTCTTACTTTAAAATATTATTACACTTATTATTAATTTTTAGCATTGTTCTTCTAACTCACTGTTCTTTTATTTCTGTGTATTCTTCAGATTTTCCCATATCTGTTTCACTAGCTTCCTCTGTGTCTTAAATTCATAAACAAAAAAATAATTAAAATAATTATAATAAAATAATTAAAATTAATAATACAGTTTTGACCAAACATATATGCTGCTTACAGATACAAAGAATATTTATTTTTATAATTATGCAAATTAAAATAGTTATAATTATATATGTAAAATATTTAATTTACCTTCATCGCTTTCATCTTGCTCCTCTGCATCACGATCTTCCTCCAAAAATTCTTCATTATCCTCATCAATGTCATATTCGTCTTGACCGTACATAGTAGGAAATGGTGAATCTTGATAACATTTATTATTCAGTTAAAACTCATACTTTAATATGCGTAAAATTATACTTAATATATAATAATAAAATGCGTTAACTTCAATTTCTTTGCGTTGCAATTTATTTGCGTGACTATTGATTAAATACTTTACTAAATGTAAGGTTAACTAATACGGAATACTATGCCTACATTCTTTTATTCTTTATATATCGTAACTTGTACGTAATCTATTTTATTAAGAAAAAGTAATACGGAAATAATATGATCAATAGGTGAATAGATTCACGGACTGGAAATCGTTAAGCGGGAAAATTAGACGTTCGTGCAATAATATAGTTTACAAAAGCGTATCAATGAATGGCGGAATGCTCACGAAAAGTAGATGGAGTATGTATATACGGATCTCCACGTCTAGCAATGTATAATATTAGCCAATAAACGCAGTTCTGAATTGCTTTACGATAATTAATAACCTATTTACGCTATTTCGCTTCAAGCGTGTTCCACGTTGCTCGTTACAAACTTTTTATACAATTTTTAATAAACGTAAGTATCACATTTTTTAATTTTATATTGTTCTAAATGTGTTAATTCTTTAAGAGAGAGAGAGAAAGAGAGGGAGAAAGAAAGAAAGCTATTGAATTAGTTATTTTTTAGAAATTTATTAAAATGTATATTATTCAAATTATTCAATGTAAGTTTCATGTAAACCGGTAATTAATACAAATATATTTTAATGAAATTAATTAAATAGTAGTAAAATTAATCATAATAATTTGATTTTATATATATATATATATATTTATTTATTTATTTATTTCACGTGTCTTAATGTATACTTTAAAATAATATAATAATTAACACATTGAGTGCCACGTCAGCAATCGGTGGATGATACAGAACTTTCCATTTAGGCCGTATCAAATATCGATGGTTGACAAACATGGTTCTAAGCAGCGCACATGGCTTGACGAGGATTTTCTTATAAATTCGCGTGGCCTTCAACGTGTTAATAATATTAATAATATAATATAAAATAACATAATATGATTGGTAATTGAAACTCAAACATTTATCTCGAGTACATATGTTTGAGCAAAAGGTCTATTGATAATAATATCATATTTTTTAATATAGATGGAAAAAGGTTTTGCCACAAAAGCCATTCATGCTGGTCAAGATCCACTACAATGGAACCACCGTTCTGTGATTCCACCTTTAATAATGTCCACTACGTTTTGTCAAGATGCACCCGCAGTATACAGGGTAAATATCAATTTATCTATATGCTATTTATACAACAAGTAACATTGCTGCTACTACTATTCTTTGCAGGATTACGATTATGGTAGAAGTGGAAATCCTACACGATGTGTTTTAGAAACATGTTTGGCAGTTTTAGAGAATGGCAAATATGCTTATGTTTTTTCATCAGGCTTAGGTGCTACGACAACATTAACATCGTTATTGGAATCTGGAGATCATCTTATTTCTGGGGATGATATTTATGGTGGAACTAATCGTCTTTTTCAAAAATGTTTATCAAACCATAAGGTTGAAATTTCTTTTGTAGATATGACCGACGTAAATAATATTTTAGCTGTTATACAGCCAAATACAAAGGTATAAGAAAGGCGAAATAATAATATAAGAATTTAACTGTATTATAATAAGGCCACATGAATATAATGTAAAATTCTTATAATATAATTTTGAAAATAATACAAATATATTTTCAGTTGATTTGGTTAGAAACACCTACAAATCCTTTATTGAAGGTAGCAGATATCAAAGCAATTTCAGATATTGTGAAATCTAAGTTTCCAAATATCCTCATAGTAGTTGATAATACTTTTTTAACTTGTTATTTTCAAGTAAGTTATTTTGTTTTATTACAATATTCATAAAAAAACATCGTTTAATAATACATTCTTAATTTCAACTAGAAACCACTAAATTTAGGAGCCGATGCAGTACTATATTCTTTGACAAAATATATGAACGGGCATTCGGATGTTATCATGGGTGCAATAGTGACTAATAGAGATGATCTCGCCAAAAAATTGAAATTTTATCAAAACGGTATATATATATTTGTATTGCTTTTATACTTTTTAATTATTTTGTATCGTTATATAATAAAATAATCGTTGGTTTCAGCAATGGGAATTGTTCCATCTCCTTTTGATTGCGCTATGGTAAATCGTAGTTTAAAAACCTTAGAACTCAGAATGCAGCAACACATGAAAAATGGTTTAGCAGTTGGAAAATTTTTAGAAAAGCACCCATTAGTTGTTAAAGTTATTCATCCTTGTACGTAATATAAATTGATACAGTTTAGTATTTATTTAATTCGTAACGAATAATTTCATTATAATTTTTATCATTGAATACTTTCAATAAAATATTATAAATCCTGATATATAGAAGAATAATTAAAATTTATTTTTACATTGCAGATTTGCCTTCTCATCCTCAATACCAAATCACTCTTAAACAGACAACTGGTCACAGTGGCATGGTATCATTTTATCTTAAAGGAGATTCTAGAAAATTCTTAAAATCATTAAAAGTATTTACTTTAGCTGAATCACTTGGAGGTTTTGAGTCCCTTGCAGAATTACCGTAAGTGATTAGAAAGTAAGATAATACATATCGGATACTCGATAAATAAAAATAACAAATATGAAAATAATTCTACTTGTGTAGATCTGTCATGACACATGCATCTGTCCCAGAAGATGTAAGGGCTCAATTAGGGATTACTGATCAACTAATTCGATTATCTGTTGGTCTCGAAAGTGAACAAGATATTTTGGATGATCTAAGTCAAGCTTTTGAAGCTTGCAAGCA
The DNA here is from genome assembly GCA_025433975.1 of Liostenogaster flavolineata. Taxonomy (NCBI): domain Eukaryota; kingdom Metazoa; phylum Arthropoda; class Insecta; order Hymenoptera; family Vespidae; genus Liostenogaster; species Liostenogaster flavolineata. Next base: position 7,803 of record JAITYT010001045.1, read on the forward strand.
GCAAAATGAAGATAAGATATGATTAAATTGAAATTTCTTTAAAATCAACATTAAAAATATATTTATTTGGTAATTAACAAATTAAATATTAATAAATTCTTTTAATTGATTAATATTGCATATTATAATATATAATCACATTTTAACATTCCACAGTTTACTACAATAGTTATGTTTCTGAAAAAAGATGCATATTAGCAACTTATAATTACATTAATAAAAAAATAGAGCGAAGATTTCTTTTTGCATGGTTTACATGAAATCACGTAGGAAAAATAGTGAATGATTGATTTTATTTTCAGCAAGTATCGCATGTTTTAAATATTCATATTGTATATAATATTTATAGTAAAATGCTATATGATACGTTATTATAAATTTTTATTGATTTTAAAATATCTCATTGTAAATTAACTTTTGAAGAATGTCGTAATTTTGCAATTTTAACTCTATCATATTCTTGCGCTCGATTATATAACAAAACACCAGCTATCACCGAACAAGTTCCAAGTGCTGATAAACCAGTTACCGGATTATTAAATAGCAAAACGGATAGCCATATCAAAAAGGCTCTCTTCGCTGTATTGGCAACACTGAAAGGAAAACAAATTGTTAATAATATTTAATACCACAAAAGTTATCTTGAACAATTTTGCAAGAGTCACATAGTTAAAGTATATACCTGTGTGTCACTGGACTAACATAATCCATAAGTACATATGCCGTAATACTTTGAAAATGGAAGAACACTCCATTTAGAAGGAATGCAGCAATTATTTTAAAACTTAAGGAATGTTCAAGAGTTGGTAAATCTACTAATAGAATTGACACTGGTATTTGTACCACAATTGAGGCTAAACTGGTATAAAATTGCAATTCTGCTGGTCTGAAATTTGACATTTATATATCATAGATGTAATACTGTCATTTTGAAGAAATATTTGCCAAATGAGTAAATATGACGATTTTTATATTAATAATAATATATATACCAATACTTTGCAAGTGACACATCACTTGTTGCTTTAATAATTTATAGTACAAGAAACAAATACATACTTTTTGTAATGACTTTGAAGCAGTACTGACCAAATCTATGTGCCTATGTGCTAAGTATACTGCTAAAAATCTTTATATTTACTTGAACAGCATTGCTTGAAAGTATATGTAAAAGATTACTATTATTTTTAATACGCCATTTTATATTTTATTTGAAAGATGTATACAATAATAAAAATATACGAGCTGCACAATAGCAATAAATAATTTATTGTCATAGAACTTACGTGTATTTGAAATTGTCACCGCTAATCAACATTTTGGAATAAACATTTTGTAAACACTCGGTCATATTTGTGGCCATAGCAGCAATAAATCCACGAAGATCAAAACTAATTTCATTTACTGAACATAAAGCTAAACCACCCATTACAGGAATTAAAGATAAATTTACATATAATCCAGTATGTTCCCCTGTAAGACAATAAGAATCCAAAATTTTATTTGCGATGTGAAAGAATATAAATTATACAAGATACGTTTATTTTACCTAATAAATATCTACTAATAAGGACGGTAAAAAGTGGTGCACTACTCTTAATAGTCTCTGTGAAGCTCACAGCTACATAATTCAGCGATACTAATCCTAAAACCACTGTCGTAAATCTTGTACAGCCAACCAATATCATATGCTTATAAAAGCCTGATGGTCGCATCAATCGAGGACTAGCCTTGTACATGCCGCAAGGGAAGTACATTTGTATAAAACCACAAATTGCTGTCATTAACATTTGGCAGGCACCTATATATATTTATATATATAAATAAAAATCAGATATACATATTAAAACAAATTTAGAAAGATTCAGTCTTTAATTAAGCAATTATCAGAGCATCTCACCTAAAATAGTTGGATCGCCTTCCATGTAAGACAATATATACTTGTTTAAAAATAAAGTACACCCACTAAAAACATACCACAGCGTCAAGAACAATAATGCCCTAGGATTAAATAAACCTCCTTTGACATCATTTGTTAATATGACTACTTCTTCACGCCTTTTATTATGTTCTGTATATTGTTTTCCTTGATTGTCGTGTACCACTGACAATTCCTCCGTGTCGTGAGATATTTGCGCGTAATTGTTACGTATGGGATGATTTTCCATTACACCTCTATTCGAAAAACTACGATATTATTCACGATGAAATAGAAAATGTATTTTTATGGAAATTACATTTTAACGTTTTTTCGACTCACTCGATAGTTGCTTTTGGATATGTATGCACTATTTTTATTTGTATTAGGTTATATTCATTAAAGTTCGTAGCATATTAGTATTTATTTTTATATTTTTACCTAACGTAGAAAAGTGAAGCAAAGCACGACAGTTTATTATAAATTTCCATTTACCGATTTCTGTTTGTTTAGTCATAATAATAACTTAGTATGACATTTTTTATATTACATTTTGAATTTATTTTGTAGGTTTAGGTTAGGTTAATACGTTATCACTGTACGAAGTCACGTTTACTAATGTTTATCGGTTGGAAATTCGATTAATTAGTGGGCCACGTTTAGGGTGATTCTTTATAAGACTAGAATAAATAAATGCACAAAACACTACGATGCAATATCATTGTGATCGAACGCGTTAGAACTGATAATTTATCGTTCTTAAGTGACACGTCGATGTTTCGCAAGATATGTTTTATAAAATTTCTCGTACCAGCTGTTAAGCAATAAGTAGAGTTAACCAGTAAGTAGCAATTATTAGACTGATAATGGGGTATGACGACCCGTTAATATCCGATAGTAAATATAAATATTAAAACAATATGCATAAAACAAATATCTTTGTTATAATTTTATAGATTTAATCAAACTACAAAGGTAACAATTACATTCGTTTATTTATACAGTCTAATCGGTTTTTTTTCATTTTATTTAAATAAAAATATTTATATCCACATCAGGAGTATTTACATAATAGAAAATTATTGTCATAATAATTGTTAATGAATTTAAGATATCGTTCGCTTGAGTATTTTCTGTCAAATAAAGTTAATATATTGTTATAATTCTGGGGAATAAGTATTTTTTGATGTTTCTGTGGATGATACAATATTTGATGCAGGCATAGATTTTTTTAAAAATTCATTGTACGCCAGCAGTGCCACGTTTCTTCCGGCTATTGCACTCATCTCCATTGCACTAGCAGCCCATTCGATAGCATTGACATGATAAAGACCTTCGTAAAGTTTAAATTCATCGAAACGTAACTCTGTGGAATATCGAGGATATGCCTTCCATATAATTTCCTTCGTTTCTTCCACCTTAAAGATAAATATTTATGACAATAATAACGATATCTTTTTAAAATAAATTATTTATTATAATAATTCTAATAACATACACGTTGGAATATTCTTTTCAAAGTTCTTTCCTTTAAAGGTTCTTTGCTAAATATTTTCCACACTTTAGAATCATGCGGGATAGGTCCTTCTACAGTATCGAGTATCCCAATTGAATTAATCTTTGTACAATTTGGGTTACAGCTTAATATGCCATCTAATTCTTCACTTAAGCCAAAATAATGAGGATTCAAATCTCCCTTCACAAATGTTGCTACAGTCGTATGATATTCTCCCACGAATTTAAAATCCTTTGGGAACCCTTCAAACGATGGCATTTCTTGATCATGAGTCAGCGGAGTTGCAATAATTACCAAATCGTATTGACATTTAATTATATCCGTGCTTTCTAAAATGCAAGATTACAATTTACAGATTTTATTCATTTTAATAAAAGTTTCTTATACATTAAATACCTTTATTAGTATAGTATATTTCATAGGAGGGAGAACTACCATTTGATGTTACATAACGAATGTTTTTAACATAAGAAGGCACTACAGTTATATTTTTATTTCTATATATAAGATGTTCTGGTATCTGAAATATAAGAAACATGACAAAAGAGATATCAAATCGTAAAATAAAAATGGTAATACCTGTTTATTGCCACCTTTAACTACCCATAGTGTAGCACCTGCTCCAGCCAAGGATACACAGCCGACAAAAGTATGAACTCGTGTATCTTGTCCATAGTTCACTACCAAAGTAGTTTCAACTAATTCGTTAATTAATTTTTCAGCATATCCCAAATTCAAAAGATGATCTTTTATGGATACTTGTAATAACTTGGGAAATTCGTTATTTATTGCCATCAGTAAACTAGTTACATTTGTAAAAAACTTTCCACTATTTTGAAGATCATAAATGTTTTCGAAATCATTTAATATAGAATCTATATATCTGTTTGAAAACGATTAGGCAGTATTATAACTTGTATCTTTATTATCGTTAGACATATTACGAGTATAACATAGTATTATATTAAGGCAACACCTATTAAGTTTAAATGGTTGAACACCATAATTGTAAATTAGTTTCGCCAAGGTCCAAATTTCAGATGTACTTTCTTGAAAAACCATTTTTATTCCATTCCAAATAGCATATCTATGATTACTCAAAGTGCCAGATTCCATACCTAAAACAAATAAATAAAATTATTATATAATTCGAGAAAATCAACTGGTTAAACGTTTTGAAGATAACAAGATATTTTATTGACGGTTACCAAGAAGTTTTACAAATTCCTGCATATATCTATTTCGAGAATGTATCACAGAACCACCTGCTTCGTATTCATGTTTATCAATTTCTACTGTAGCTAAACGGCCACCGATATTCTTAGCTTCGTATAAATCAATTTTTAAATTATTTTGAAATAATTCCGTGAGAAAATGCGAAGTTGATGCACCACCGATACCACCACCGATAATAGCTGTCATAATAAAAAAATGATGCAGATCTATTATCAATAAAAAATGATGAATTCTAAAACGTGGCGCCTTACCGATATTCGGTGTGTGTGCCGCAAGACACAGACCAATTTTAAAAATGAAAAAACACGTCAATAGTATTCTTTGCATCATTGGAAAGATATGAAATTCTATTTATTTATCTTATTTTATTTTATTTTAAAGAAATACAAGTTTTTCTTTTTAGATGGACAACACAATGCGGCACTTAACCTTTGAACTGCAATTTACTCAAAAGTATGTAAATATTATGTGCAGTGCGCAAGTAGCAGTTTAATCACTTCTTTGAAATTTACTTTAAAGATTTACTGCGTCTCTTTAAAGTTGTGTAATTTAAATTCTTCTTCATACGACATAAAAATAACATTCTTTATATATATACTCTGTTTCTCTTCACTTGTTAAAGAGGTTATTTTCTCAGAAAATGTTTTAATTAATAAAATAGTTAAGTTATGGAAATGATACCATTATTATAATAAACTGACTGTTAACAGTTTTGTAAAAGAAATATTATTATTCTAATCATTAGAATATTTCTTAGTTTGATTAATTTTATTGCGTCGATTGATCATTAAAAGTAATCAATGACGTTATTCATATTTTTGAGTATTACTTATTATTAAAATTTGTGGTATAATATTTGACACGATGAGGGTTTTTTAATTTAAAGAGTACAAATATTTTAACGTTACCACTCAGTAGTTACGAATTATGAAAAATGTCATTATCGAAGATCTGGTAAGAGAAAAAGATGATAGCAGTATTATTTTAAATATATATTTAGGAATTTTTTATTTAATTAAAATATAAACGAATTATTATTCGTTTGGTGTAGTTAAAAGCAAATAAAAATTTGATATCTTCATTTATATCAACATGTTATAAAATTTTGCGTTAAGAGTTCGAATAACATGTGTGTAGTGGGCGCTTAGGTAGCTCGCTTTGTGGCGCTCTCTAGTTTAATATCTGAACCTTTTTCTAGCATCTTTCAAAAATATGTATGAATCTTTTTCTGTTAGTTATTCATATAAGAAATAATTTATAGGAATGAATCACGAGAAATTAAATAACATTTAATATTAAAATATTTTTTAATTTTGTCAATATATTATTCCAAGCATATCAGTCGAATAAAATATTACCATGTTAACATGACCAATTTTCATTAATAATACTTTTAAATTTATAGATCGCTCCATAATCTTCAAGTCGTACAGAACGTTTTGGACATAATATGCTCCGTAAGAAGGCTCTATCTGTCATTATTCAAGATAAAAATTCAAATCTCTTTCTTGGATTTTATTTCAAAATTTCGTCGTTCTACCATTTCTCAGAAGAACTTGTTGCTCGGTTTATACAAGCAAGATTTATAAGCAAGCATATGCAGTGACTTTACTTTGGTTTGTAATTCAGAAGATTTGAATAATTACGGATATATTGGATAAAGTCTTATATTACGTTTACTTCACATCAAAAGTACTAAGTTCGTGTAAATAGTGACATGTATTGTTAACCTCTTAACGATAAATAATGTAGCGAATACATCGGAGTAGGTTTTCATGTCGTCGAACAATTTTTTAATCCATTATATTATTTCACCATCTATAAATATTTAATAACATTTAAAAGAGGAATAATGTAGCTTTGAAAAATCGTATCTGTATTATTACTTTCATTTTTAATACTGGTACTACCATCATCGAATGTGCATTCTTTACATCCCATTTCGCCGAGGCGAGGTGATCTTTCGTGAATTTACACCTATAATATTATATATTTAACGTTTAGTATTTTATATTAAAATGTGTATTTCAAAAGAGTTAGTACCTTAGAGTAAATAATATGAAAGAGCTAAAATGAATTTAAAAAATTAAAGGAACTTCGATTTTCGGCAGCGATACATGAGAAAAATATATTTTATTATATATTTTAAAATTTAACGTTAATGTTCGTTCGATTATCGACTATGTCAATAACATTCATTTTTACCGCGACATAGTTCGAAGAAGTTTAAAAGAAAAAGAATGGAAGTATCATAAATTTGTGCCCACAGCGGTGCTATGTGCGCTCCACTTTTCATTTTCAGTGCTTTCACATACAAATAGACTGCACGACAGAAACCAAACTTCGAGTACGAACTATTTCCGGATCTACCAGTACCAGTGCGAATGTACAATTTTATGTGGACATAAACTAGCTTCCGAATGAGGACGGTATAATCAGATGTTTCGAGGAAAATACCTTTGTCTAATAATAATTTGTTCAAACTTTAGACTTAATTTTACAACTTGGGAGGCACTTTAATATTTTCCATCGATGTGCAATACTATCATCTGTTCCCGTATCCCTGTCGTTTTAGTATAAATCACGCCACAGTAGTTTATTATATTAATCATAGAAACTTTAATCTAGTTTTACCGAAGAGTCTGTGGTCAATGATATTTTATGCAAGACCGGTTTACCTGACTGTCGTCTCACTGATATATTTTTTTACTTAATCGATATTTTTTACTTTAATTTAAATTCAAAGAGATAGCTCACGTTGAAACACTTTCGGATAACACATCATAGATTTAAAAAAGAAACGATTTATATTTCTTTAAAAATTTGTAATAATTCATCGTCGATTACATTCAGTATTAATTCGTGTTATTAATTTAGTCGCAGGCTTGTTGGCGGATGAAGAAGCTGAGAATTGGGCCAATACGCGTTTGTAACAAGAGGAATTGCGCGACAGTTGACCCGTTTAGAAAAGATCAATTCCCGCACTCGTTGTGAGAGTCCAAAAACGACCAAAAGATAAATGCAAAGAAGGAGAAAGCTTAAAAAAAAATGAGTTTAAAGAGCGAAGAGAACGAAAGAAGATCGAAAATTTTAACGGAAGACAGCGAATTCTTTAATTTTATTTCATTTTAATAATGTTTGGCAATGGATATATATCGAGAATAAGAACATATCACAACCCACGTTATAATTTCTATAAAAAAAGCCATCGTAATCTTGATGAATGAATAACGAGGTCGATGTTAATATATTTTTTTAATTTATACATTTTAATAAAAGGGTAGCTGATTTTTCAAAGCGTCTTAGGAAAGTTATTTTAGGAAAAAACCAACAAAAATTCAGAATGTTTAGCAAACATTACTATTTTAGAAAAAAATTCTTGAGCTTGTTTTTTTTTTTTATAGAAAATGAGCGTTGGCGTGTCACTTGTAGTTTCTCCGTTTTTAGTCTAAAGTAGTCTTTAGATTTCGATAACTTATCGCGTTGATTAACAAAATTGTTCACAGTAAATCTTCTGATAAAAGAAAAAAACGAATAGTATGCGATGACCTATCGAATAACGCGTAGTACATTGTAAAATACGTACAAGCTTTCTTTCATGTTGAACAGTTTCTAAGATGTTCGTTTTCACGCGAATAAATTGTCCTTTTAATTGTATATATTTTTAGCTACTTTTAAACGAAAATGCAGATTTTTCAGTTCATCGAAGGAATAGGAACGAATATCGTCCGACAGGAGATTTCTCGAATACTTATCACTCGACTACGCAAGATCGGTACGCGAGCACGAGGTGAAATCATCGCGTGGTTCTTCCGTTGAGAGCCAAGCACCTCCTAAGCGGTATCAGCGTTTCCTTCGTCACATGGATGTAGTTCCGATGATGGTGGGGAGAACGATGCGAAATAGCGAGACAGAGAGATGGATCTGGCCCTGCCTTGGGAAGAAGGAAAGAGAGAGGAGACAGAGACCGAGACGAGTCGCGACGATGCAAACGCGTAAAATAGAACGGGAAACGATGTTGCACGCTGGTGGGGAATAGCGAAGAGGTGAGAGGATGAGAGACGCAACGGGGCTGCAGGGGCTGGAAGAGAAGGAGACATACGTATACGCGGTGGGAGAGATCCGTTTACGAAAGTGAAAGAACGAACCGATGGAAGAGGGAGGGAGGATGGGATCCCGGCGAAAGAGAGGGAGTGATTCTCGATGAGAGAAGTCATATGTGGAGAACAAGGATGAGAGACAGAGAGAGAGAGAGAGAGAGAGAG
>JAITYT010001045.1:48614-58710 GCA_025433975.1 Liostenogaster flavolineata
TTTCAGCGCATTGTAGTCAACGTTTACGTACCTTCGAATCGTACGAATGATAAAAGTTTCTCTACGTGCAAGATTACGACGTTCATAACGGTGGTACGCTTCTTTTAAAAATGAAAATGGACAAAATGAAAACCCACGAACACACGACTACAAGGCCCGAATTGACGCCAAATAAGGTAATGCCGAGTATTTGGTGAGAATGGAAGGGAATTGTGTATTACGAAGTCTTTCCCCCTGGTCAAACGATTGATTCGAATTTCTACTGTCAACAACTAACACTATCGAAGCAAGCGATCGAGGAAAAACGGCCAGAATTGGCCAATAGAAAGGGAATTGTCTTTCACCATGATAACGCCAGACCACGTACATCTTTGACGATCCGGCAAAAATTGAGAGAGATTATGGTCAAAATTCCCTTAATGGTGTAAAATTGACGTCGAAAGAAGACTGCAAAAATCAGTTCTACACCGATGGAGTAATGATTATACCCCCAAAATGGCAAAAAGTTGTAGATCAAAACAGTGCACATTTGACCAAAATCGGTAATTTGAAACATGTTAAATAAGTGAATCTTGAAATTCACGTAAAAATAATTGATTTCTTTTTCCCTAATCTAATATATTCATTGCCATTTATATTATACTATTTTATTTATTAATCGTATCCTTCAGAACTTGGTGCTTTCAGAACGCAATTTTTATGTAAATTTATTTATTTCTGAGTTTCTTATAACGCATTAGGATCACGGTAAGAATATTGGAGAAACACACGATTTAGGGCTTCGTTCTAGGAACGTGTCAATGTTCCTTCCGCGTTCTCTGTCTGCGTCCGCTCGATATCTCGATCGTCTGTCTAATTCATTTAATCCTCGACGATTCTCGCGAAATCTCATTATGAAGTGTCTTTAAGTGTTTCCAATGAGAAGAGAAATTACATCTGCGTTGTTAACGTGGCATCCAAAGACTGTCCGAACGCGCGCTATAGGAACCGCGGTGGAACGCGTGCTAAATTTTAATCGACTTTGTCGCGCGAATAAATCATTCATTAATTAAACTTAAGAAAGATTACTTTCTCGAAATTATTCATCATTGGGATTCGCTGATAAACTAATAAAATTATCGTCGCGTTATTCGGACGCAAGTATTTTTCCATCCCGATTTCAAACGAATTTGGCTTGAAATTAGTCCGATCGGATTAGCATCGATTTATCTTGAAGTAAAGATCGAATTTGACGTCGAGAGTTTTTCTCTTCGAACGAATTCGCCGATATTCGAGCAATTAATATTTTTCCCGTTTTCCATTAATACTAAAGTTCGTCAGTCGTACAAATTTTTTTAAACGTGTAAGAGAGAGAGAGGCAGAGAGAAAGGTACGAGCGAATTACGAGGAAAACGACGTTCCCTCCTATCGAACGATACGTCTGACTTCTGACTGGCAGATCGTAGCCCCAGGGCGTCTTTGGTTACCGCGCGTTAGGACGCTTTTCTCGGGAAATCGGAGCAACGTGATTTCCGCAATTTCGTCGGTCTCGGTATCCGTGAGCTTCGAGGATTGTCCCAATGGTATTTGGCCGTGGTCTCCTTCTTGAGTGAGACGAAGGAGGAAAGGAAGAGAGGCGAGAGGGAAAGACCCATGAATGGATATGAAAGTTCATATAAGGATCATCCTCGAAGGAAAGGAGAGGAAGAAGAAGAGCGTAAGACGAAGAAAAAAATATCGCGGTACTTGGTTTCGTTTCTCTGGGAAACGGCACCTGTCGGCGCTCGTTCCTTCCTTTATTTCTTCCTTTCAAATCGCTAGATTTTTCTTCCAATTATGAAATATTACCCTTTGATCGTTCAGTCCCGAATCCGCGGGAGCTCCGCGGAGAGCAAAAAATCGAAGGGCAAAAAAAGGTGCGCGTAGATGATACGCTTCTCTGTTCGTTCGATCGGCGAGAGGCTGTTAAAATGCAAAGGCTCGGTTAGGCGAGGTCGTCGTCTCGGAGGATGTCGAAGATGACAACGTCGACAAAAATGACGATGGCATCGAGATTTGGGCGTCATGCCTGCCTCTTCTTAGTATTCCACGCTGCTTTGGACCTCTTTTCCTTTTCTCGTCCTCGTCTTCGGCCAGTCACGATTCTCTGGTCGTGCTCCGACATGTTCCTCGCATTAATATACCCTGGCTTAAGACAAAGGACGATCGGCCGACGCTCGACTTCGTCTTTCTCCTCTTCCTTCTTTCCTCGCAAGCTCGGCACGTAGTGCGAGAAGCCTAGTGCTTGGCCCAACTTTGCACTCTCTCTCTCTCTCTCTCTTCCTTCTCTTTCACGCGACGTATATTTTCGTTAGGTCGAACAAGCTCTCAAATTGCTAGGATTTCCTTGCTGCCACTTTTTTCTCTCGCTATCGTTTCTTCTTTTTTTCTCTTCCTACTTTCGTTTAGCCAACGAACGATTCCTTGACCTCTCGTTCGATAATTTATCCCGTTCTTCCGCTCTTCTTTTTCGGTTTGTTGTTAAATATATTAGGAATTAACCGTATCGTCGGGTTCTTTATCGTTCTCGGAGGTTAAGGTTTCGAAGGGCTTCTTCACGGTGTCTTTCGAGAATGTGTCCGATATAGTCAAGTATGCAACAAATGCATACGAAATTCACATTAGGAATAATTTTCTTCTCGGATCAGTCGTGACTCTTAAAAAGAAGACGATGATACGAATACGTAAAAGTGAATATGCAGATGTACGCGAAGCGAGAGGCTGGTCGTTCCTATGGGACCAGTTCTTGCATGAGTCATCCCAGACGGAATCTTTTTTTTGATCGCAGTTTAACGGCTGCATTTGCTCGACCGCTCGCAAGACACATTAATTGACCTCTTTTCATTTGGCCGAGTGTTTTCTCGCGTCTCGTGACGTCACTTTCTGACGCGGATTTAAGGGGAAGGATAGAGGAACGATATCGAAAATTCAATTCGGCTAGAAAGCTCGATCGAATCGGACCTCGAGCGATCTTGTTCGTTAACCGCGCATAAAATTATTTTCCATCTGGAAGAAGAATATCATTGATAATTGTAAATCGGTGAAGTTTCGACTTCGGCGGCCGAGCGATCCAACAAGCGATCGTACAACGCGTCGCTTCTGATCGACGAAAAGGCGAGGAAAAAATGGAGATGACGTCGAACAAGACTTCAATGTGAAAACTTGATAAGAACGGATCGCGAGATGTTTCTTTTCCGTTCGTTCGAATCGTCACGAAACGGTAACATTTTAACCTTTTTCCAGCCCAATTTAAATAATACCCCTATGAAGCGGAGAATTCAAGACGAGCGGTTTCGGGCGCTTTGGCTGTGAAAGAATTAATAATTTGATGCGAAGTACTGTTTTCGATTGACGAAAAAAATGAGGAGAAGACGACGATACCATCGAATAAAAATGCCCGTTATCTCACAACGGAACGCCGTGTTATCGAGTGGTATACGTAGATGGCCTATATTCGACTCTCGAAACGTATCGCACGTTTACCTACGGACTCGTAATAATGGCGATGTTGACTCTTCCCATGACAAAGAAACGATGCTCGTACCGTTATGCTTCTTCTCGATACGCGTTCTTTCAAATCGTACATCCTCGTACGTACGAAGAATCGAAGTGGATTGCACTTCTCTCGGAAGACTTCCAGGAAAAATATTCCAAGTATTTTTTAATATTCGCGTTAACGTTGACAAGTAACGAAAGAAATTGCGCTAAGCGATAGGCCATTAGAATGGATCTTTTAGGCGAAACGAAATTGGAATCATGGTAAAAAAGCGATAGGAAATCGACTATAATTTATCATGATATTTATCGCATCAGCTTAGGCTGGATAAGAATATTTTTTGTACCTGATAGGTAATCACGGATAGACGTAAATTCCAGTAAGAATTACGACACACAGCGAGTTCTTCCGATTATTTTTCGTTTTCCATCTATCGAGAATATCCAAAAGAAGCAAGTATGCTTGCAAATATCTACGATCTTTGTAATCGTAATTACATGATATATATTTATTATATATTAAAGAATAAAGAGATAATTGCTTCTTCTCCGTGATACATCGAAGAGAAAAAATTGCGCGACAAGATCGATAAAATCGAAATTGCCTCTTTTGAGATCGGAAAACGTTTTAAAACGTTGGAAGTACGAACGATGAAAGAAAGTTTTCGACGATAACGAGGTCGATGACGTCGAATCGCGGGAGAAATCAGCTCGAAGAGGTCAAGCGACGCGTCACGGTTGTCCTTCAAAGCGATTCGGCTCGTAAAAGAGATTAAGTACATATATATATATATACACGGTTCCTTGCGCAACTTTGTCAACTGAAAAAGACCTCGAAGTTCTCTCGCTATCCTTTTCGACCGCGGGACGAATTTCGGACACTTAACTTGCCCGGACACGTATTTCCCATGCATTTTAAGGATTTCGGACTGTAGGGGTGGTGTTTTGTCGAAGTATGAGCACGTAGTTGCTGTGAAAGGATCATAGAGTGGACTTAGCTGGGAAATCCCGTGTAAAACTTGCTCGGAATAACAAAGTTCTGTCTCGGTTGCTGCTCCTCGCCATAGTCCTACCACCTCCAACACCGCCTCCATCAGCTTCCTGTCATCGCTATCGCCACCCTTATCGCAACCTTCTTTATTTCTCACCAAGTACTGGCTCATATTCTCGTGAATTTGAAGAGAATTCCTCTCAATTTCACATGAATCGTCGTCCTGGTTAATTTCCACGCCACGTGGAATTTGAAAAATTTTCTTCCTTTCTTTCGAGCGAAAAACGATCTCGGAAGACCACTCGCTACTTTGGTCACCATCGTCGCTTTTACCTTCCAAATCACCACCAGCTTTTAATCGTTACCATCGCTATTTTTACATGCTCGTGAACGTTATATCGTGGAAATTTTACTTTTTGAAATTCTCTTTTTGTTTTTTTTTTTTTATTTCAAAAGATACGACGCCCATACGTGTGGAAGAACGATGCTAAAAGCGAGAGGTACGGAAACAACGAGTCCTCCGCATTCTCCAACAGGATGTGTCGTGCACCGTGACTATTATCGTGATATAAAATGGCCGTGCGTTGTTTTATCTCAAGAACACCGAGTTTGCGTTTCCGTAATTTCAAACAAAATGTTTCGACGTACTTTCGAGTCTCTTCGCAGTAGCTTCGAGTACAACCGAACGAAATTATTTTAGCTGTGCCATGTGTTTGAAAGGCCTAAGAACTGCCAGAACGCGCATCCAGTCCTCGACGCTTCCTCATTGTTAATCGTTCGAGATAGACGATCGGACGATTCGAGTTTAGCAAGAATCTCTTTGTCTGATCGCTATTCTCTTCATTTCGTCGCGATACGTTACGATCACGGCTTGATCCGTACAAAGCGCGCTCGGCTTTGTTATTCACGATGTAACAGCATCGATATCGTTGTACTTGCATAACTCGTGGAACGTGGGAGGAAGTGGTCCAAGCCACAGCAGCAGCAGCAGCAGCAGCAGCAGCAGCAGTAGCACGTACTCCCATACATAAGTAGAAACGCGTTACTTTCCACGGGCAGCCAAGTCAACCTTTTACATTTTCATGGTAGGGGTGGGAGAAGGAGGAGCACGTCGTTGACCCGCAGTCGAATCCTCCGGCAGTTTTGCCGGCCGCGAGGGTTTTCAAATCACCGCGGAGCTCGTAGCCAAGCTAGAATGGGCCGTCGATCCTGAATTTATATCGTGTGTTTAGGTGAGAATTGGTTCTTTATGAGTCGTACGTGAGAATACTCGTGGATACATAGAAGGACAGAAGGCCTCGGAGATGGCCTCGTGTCTTAAGCGTAACTACTAAGGAAGTTCCTACGGAAATGCGAACGCACTTACTTCGAAATCGTCTCCTTGATACATCAAACTCGATGAATCGATCTTGTTAATGTAGCTTTTCTGTTTTTTTTTTGCACGAATTGAGAGCCACTTTCAAGCATAAAAATACACGCGAGCAAACGCGTCCGATAGACATTTATACTTTTTCTTCCAAAAATATTTACTTTTCTGGAGATAAGGTAAAATTCTCGTCAAAGCGAGAGTACCTATGTTAGATTTAAAATATCAAAGGAAGCATTTAACGCCGAAACGTTTGACGAGTCATCGCGTGTGATTGATCGTTTCCCGGACAATACATCGATATTTCCATTTTCAGAACGATGACCTCGTCTTCGACCAAGATGGCAAGCACTTCAGCGTTGAACTTCCCCTGATCGAAAGGCACGAAGGTCAATCCTTTTTTCACAGGATAAAGAGAGAGTTTTTCGATTTTTTTTTGGACCGGATACCATCCAGCACTACTACCATCGCCACCACCATCACCACCACCACTCCCACATCGATAGAGAGTGACAATAATCTTGTGATAGGTAATATTCACTTTCTTGACAAATATTAAGCGAAGCAAGAACGCTTTTGACGATTTTATCCTTCTATATCCTTCGTGAAACTATTCGATTAGACGTTAGGTTTCTTTTTGCAAGTCGATAAATCTTTCACGATACGATTTCTGTATTTTTCATTATCATGTTCTAGATAACGATGAGAAATTGCAAAATTCGGCGGTGCCTAGTGACAAGCAAAAGGATGCCGAGGAGAAAGAACTTGCCGAGAACAAGGAAGTAATACATAAAACTTCATTTACTAAAAGATTGCTTTTCGTTTTTGATGTTTAACGTTTTATTGCGTAGGTTAACAACGAGATTGGACACGTTGCGGAAGGACGGAGAGCTCCTTCTGGTTTTGCAAATACCGACGACGAAGATCTCGGTGGTTCGGGTGAGGACACGATTAAAATTACTCGATACGATATTTACATTTATCAAATCTATCAAATTGCCTTACAGGATTGGATGATAATTCGTTGATCTCTTTTAATATTTTTTTAGGTGACGTCGAAGGTAGTGCGATAGGCACTGAAATTCCTCACGTTAGAATAAATAATGGCAGAGGCAACGGAAAAGCGCGTTAGTACACTTTATATTCGCGTTACTTATTTATTTTAAGTTATAATAAAGTAATAATGTTTCATCGGTACACTTCAATTACACGTATATGATTTTCTATAAGTTAATGGTTTTGATATTTTATAACTTTTGAGAGATCTTTATCGATCGCGAGGAGAAATATCGTCGTTATTTACAAACTGATGTAATTTACAGGAATTTATCGCATTACTTTGACCGTTGGTGAGCCTTACAGAAAAGAATATGCTGACAGAAACAGACAAGAATATAAGGAATTGAGTGGCAACCTGACGCAGGCTCTCAAAGAATTATACAGTCGTCATATTTCTGGCTATGATCATTTTGCAAACGTCGTAAAGATATCGTAAGTTTTATCTCATAAAAGATATCCGCTACATTAAGATAGAATACGTTCGTGTAAGAATTTTTTTTTAAAAACGTTGGATAAATTATGATAATGATAGTTTGAAAAAATTTCGCACGACTTTTTCATTTATAAGTAATAAATCGAAGGGAATGACTGTTTCGTTGCGATTTTCAATTCGATTAAAATTTTTTTTCCAAAATTTTGCATCGTACTCGAATTCGAGATATAATTCATAAATATTAAACGACATTGACATTTACCAGGCCAACCTCCGACGCATTCATGTCACAAGTTACCATCGACATCTCTTCCACGTTCACGGACGAAACCAAGGTACGATCCATTCTCGAGACACAGCTGCAGTATCATTCCTTGGGTAACATCCAAGTGAGTCCAGAGGGATTCAGCTTCAGGAATTTCCAAGGTAAATTCGCTTACCAGTCGAAGTTCATTCGCTGGAAATGATCGATTTCATCCGAAATATTTTCCGATATTTTGAAAGTAAAACTTACGGATTACTGGTTGGTTCCAGTTTGCATAAAAATGTTGCAATTACAATAGCAAGAAATAATTAAATTAACAACAACCAGAAACAAATTACAAAAATGTCAAATTTAATTCGTAGCGCGATCATCAATTTTGATAGCGAATGAAATTAAAACGTAACATTATAAGCGTATATTACGTGCACGTGGAATGCAGTTAACATTTTAGAGCGTTTAAATTATTAGAACGTATTAAGTAAGGATGGCTTTAGATATCCGTAGATGTGGCACGTATCATTTATAAGTACGTTGTATTAATTTCCGCTTCGTATGATTTTCTTGCAAATATTTTATTGCGTTTCTTGCTATTTCTTTTGTTTATATTATATCCAACGCGGTCGACATCGTATTACAATAACTGGCATACTCGAAGTTGACGTGCAACCCGAATGCGATCAAGCGACAGAGTTAACGTGTCGAAACGGTGCATGCGTACCAATAAATTCACGATGCGATGGCGTAGTTCAGTGTTTAGATGGATCCGATGAGCAGGATTGCCCCATTTATGGATCAACGAATCGTAAGTAGACATTTAGGCTTATAACATCGAGGCTTCGTTTCTCCTTTAACTTCCTTGCAAGTTATTTCAAATAAGTCTCATTACGTCAAAACATTCACTCGTAAATCAGTATAATTTTCACTTACGATGCTTACTCCGTAATATAAATATACATAATTTCCTCGTAAAACCTTGCAACCTAACCCTTCGCTTCATTTTAATTTTGATTCTTTTCTCTTACCATTTTACTCTTTTACATTGCTTTTTATCGATTCGTTCTCTTTGTTATTCGATTCGAAGTTTTTATTTATTTATAAATTTGTGTCTCGATTATCGTGTCTTCGACTCACGAAACAATAGGTACGACTGAAATTACGGCAACGATCTATCCAGATGAAGAATTGGATTTTACTACCGAGACGATTGACGATTCGGAGCTCGACATAGACAAAGATGCGGCTAGTTTAAAACCGCGAACGGAAAAGTGCCGTGCTGATGACGTGGTACGCTGTTCCGATGGTAGTCGAGACATTTGTTCCGTCCAACAATGCGACGGTGTAGATGATTGCGAGGACGGTGGAGACGAACTCGACTGTCCGTATCCAGGTACCAGTCGGATTATCTTTCCCAATGAGCACAGTGTGTTTTGTCGTTCTATCTTTTGTCGTAGAACGGAAGGAAAAATGAAAATCGGTCGATTATCCGATTATAATAATTGTTATTCGCTATTATTGCTATTTCTGATGATCGTTAACGAATACGTCGTATAATATTTATGTACAAATTTGCTGCTTCTTCTATATATGCGCGTACATGTGTACATACATATATGCATACAACGCTAACTTTTCACGTGTAAATAGCAAGTATACATTCGCATGTAAATATGCACTCGTATTTCTATAGAAAACGTTTTCGTTTTTCTACGTTATTCGTTTTCCGTGTTATTACCTTTACGATCAATTATCAAGGTATAGATATTCCTTTTGGTTTTAATCGTATTTGTAAATATGCATCCAAGTGTCTTTCACGATCGTATTATGAAATTTAGTATCCAACGAATTAGTATGGGATTCCAATGTAAGGGATAAACAAAGCGAACGCGTATAAAAGGAATCGTATTTCTTTCAGGATGCAAGTTCGGTGAATTCGCTTGCGATGTACGCAGGTGTATATTGGAATCTCAACGCTGTGACTTTGTAGAAGATTGTCAGGATGGAAGCGACGAGTATGGATGCGATTACCCTGGTGAGTGAAGTTTAATTTCTTTTCGTACGATTAACAAATACTGACCGTTTCGTAAAGCTTGAAGATGCTCAAGCTTTTCCATTCTATAAAACTCATTTTTGCATTTCGTTGGTCGATGCTTAATAATTATATTTTATTAATTTAAATCATCTTCTTGACGCTACTGTTCGTGAAAATGTGCGTTTTAAATATTACTGACGAATATTATTAAGACAAGAAGAGTAAGGGAAGACATTTTTTAACTACGGTCTTATACGAAGCGAAAACGGAGAAAAAGTTTAATCATTGATCGAAGATGTTCACTTTTAAAAGCTATCACCTACGTAAGACTTCAAAAATACCAAAGCACTGCAAATGAATTTACAATCGTTGTAAGTGTTTCGTTATGTTACGTTACGTTTCGTTGTCCTTTCATTTAAAAAAAAAAAAAAAAAAAAAAA
>JAITYT010001045.1:62287-72604 GCA_025433975.1 Liostenogaster flavolineata
CAAAACGACAGCAGTAACGATCGATCGACTTAGGTTTTTTTTTACATTGACTCTACTCAGTGTTAGTTCGTAATCGACCGTTGACGCGTGAATATTGGTAAAATGATATTTATAATTATGACGCATGTTTCGTGTCGTGTCGCGAAGTGAAATAATATCGTAGTTCACCTTCGAGGTACAAATAATGGTCACGAGTGAAATGCAAGAAAATACCTGAATATATCAACGATCCTGGATGCAACTCGAAATGCCGATACACCGAAGACTAACAACTCGCGACATGCCGACCAATCGTCGCTACTCTTGCCTCTTCCGTACATCGAGCGACGATAGCACACGGATTAACTAATAATTTACCGAGCTATTTGTAATCGTAGGAGTCTTGTACGATGCATTAGCCGACGTCACAATTTACACATCGATATCGTGTTTCCTATTTTTTTGTCATTCATACTGTATACGTCATTTAGTTAACGTATGAAAATGCCGATCAAGAAATATATCGTATATGTTTAATATTTTTAAGTCGTCGAACGACTTAAACTCGCGATAAGACAATAATTTAGTAGCGGCAACGAGACAACAGGCCTAGTGGTAGACAAAGAAGCGTGGAAGAAAGCGTTCGGTGTTCGTGGGCGCGGTAGGGCTGAATCTTTATTGTATCGTTAAATTGGGTTCCTCGACAATAGCATTCCTTTAATTAGATGGTCTTCCACAAACCACTCGCTCAAATATAACAGAATATACACAAGAAATTGTTAATTATTCGTCTATAGGTTTCTTTTAATTGTTCGAACAATAAATAAATCCGTTGCCAAACGATAGTCTTCATTGAAAGAAGTAACTTTAATTAAAAAACTTTTTTCCTGTCCGATACAGTTTGCGATTAATCTCACGACATCGAAAAAAGTACGCACATCCGACGAGTGTTTGTTTAAACAATGCAGAATTTTTGTTTTTAAGAGATTTTGAAACTGTTTCGATTACTACCGTAGACGTTACGCGAAGAAAATTACTAATATTTTGTTTATAACTTTCTTTAAATGTTTTAAATCATTCGAAAAATAATAGTCCACGTAAAAAAGAGTCAAATCACAACAGCCTCCATATCCCACCTAGTAGTAGCATGCTTTGTTCCGTTGCTGTAAATAACCATTTGTCAATCATCGAAAGCAACCTCTACGTATTACTTCCGATAGAGTACATTCACCGGTAGTTTTGAAATACTTTTATGAAAACTCATCTCGTTTTATTTTATTTTCGTTATTAGAAAAGAAGCACTTATGTAAACAAAAAATTACATCCGTTAACCGAATTTTAATAGTCAATGTTTTTACTTCAAAATGACATAAGAGATATTTATCGTTATCGACGACATAAGTAGCTAAAATTATTTTTAAAGGAAAAGTGCGTCTCGTATCTCTCGCATAGGCACTAGTTTTGCGTCTGACACTAAAAAGGTTAACCACTTTCGTGTCTCCCGTTGACTTCTTGCGATATGTCGTTTGGACGGACGAGGACAATTATGAGTCTCGGAGGAAGGCGGAGGTAAGCGGAATCGCGTAGAGAAAAGGAAGGAGTGACAGGACGAAGGAGGAGGAGCACCGAGTTAGCCGCACGCTAGGCACTGCCACGACAAATGTCACCACCCGCCTCCTTCCAACATTATTCAGTCGCGTCCCCTTGCTCGAACCCTGTTCCTCGACCACTCGATCGAGTCCCGTTTCGCTTCTTCGATAGTTTTGCAACCGTCTTGTTACTCGAACATTGTATGTTCGGCATTTCGCGTATTATGGCGTTCGTCGGACGAGGACGAGATAGGGGTCGGCATCGAGCGAAGTACCATCGGTTCCAATGGCGTCTCTGGTTCTCCCTCCGTCCGGGGAGTACGTCCCCCCATCTCTTATTATACTTCTTGCTCGCGTGAACCACGCATCGAGATGGCGTATCTGCGAACGCGGAACGGCGAATGGTCGCGCGTTTGGGTTTTGTGTAAAAAACGGGAAAGAAAACGTAGAAAAGGTAGCAGCCGATGGAGGGAAAAGGGGTAGGGGAAAAAGCACGACGGGTCAGAGAGCGCAAGCAGGAACGGGTAAAACCACGAACGAACCACTCTTTACGTATCGTGCCGACCGTAATATTACGACTTTGAATTATTGATCCTTCCTTTACGGACGGTTTGGCTATACGCGTCGCATCGAAGGCGCCGTGTACTCACGGAAACGATATTTAGACTATGAGAGATAGCTGTAGCTTCGTTACCTTCGTTACGAGCGCGTGCCTTATTTCTCTTCCTTTTTCCTTTAGCGATCGTTTCTCGACGGAGGGGTTGATATCTTCCAATGTTAAAACGATAGTACGTACGCGTGCTCTTGATTAATTATACGTTTATGCGTTGGCGCGCGTTACTTCGATTGCCGTTTAAAAGAGCCGTTTGGCTATCGCTCTCGTTTAAGTCGACGATATTCGTTAAAATGTCTTTCGAAAGAAAGTGCGTATACGAATGAATGCGAGAGAACGAGTTTAGTCGATCGTGCCACGTATCGACGTTTCTTTTTCACAGAGCATTCGAACAACTTTTAGAAATCGAACCTTCCACACTTATACTTGGAACGCTTTTTTTTAACTTTGAACGTTCTAGGGATCAAACGCTTGCGAAATTTGATTCGGACTTTGAACGATTTATAGTTCGAACGGATTTTTTGGAGCGAATTAAATTAAATATGAACTACGAGGCATCACCGTACGTATTTCTAACGACCGTTTAAGCGGCCGGACGATAAATCGAGCGAAAATGAGTATAACTGCGTTCGCACGGGTGTACCCGACTCGAATTCGTTTCGTAAACGCGAAATCTTTTTATTCGATCGCGTCGCAATGTTGCCGATCGAAGCAACGCGACGCCTCGATTTCGATACGTCGAGTTTGTATATCGATCTGTTAATAATAGGCAACCTTTCCGCTCGTATCTATGCAGAGGTGACGCTGTCGCATCGCGAACGCTTCGATAATTCCTATTCGTTTCTTCGTTCGATCCATGCCGGATTATTCAAAGAAAAAGAAAAATTAGAAATGTACTACTTTAGCGATCGATCGGAGAATGACGAGAAATCCGACATTTCACGTTACACAATTTAATTTATATCATCTCGCGCTCTTCGAAGCCGCTTCTAAAATATTCAACGAGCTCTCGAGAGTCGTTCTTCGTCGAATTGGTCTGGGTTTGAATTGAAAGCGAACACAATTTTCAGAGGGTAGTTTCGACCAATTCGTCCATTCGTCGTAGGAATCTTCTCGAAATTTGTGTTACGACGACGTCAGGGGTCGCCTTATCATCATCTCCGCAACGTTTTTTACAATTCATTTTCTGTTTTAACCGTACCGTCCGTTGACCGGTTAGGTGAATTAAACGCATCGGGAAGACGAGGAAACGCGAATTAGTAGGCGGTACCTCGACACCTTGTTCGAGCTTCCCTTCTAACGAAGCTAGCACGACGATGACTACTACTACCACGCTGCTGCTGCTAGCATGGCTGTTCGGTGTCGCTAGTAGCCGTCGTCCCATTCTCGTCGTCATAGCGAGGCGCGGTAAGAGAAGAGTTGTTATCTCGTTCGCATCGTCGGAGCAATTCGGTGCCTTTTTTTGTAATTTACGACAATACGCTCGAGCGAGAGAATTACGATGCTTTCGTACCGCCTCCGCACCGCCACCGCATTGCCACTCCCTTTTCCCCTCTCCCTTTTCTCCTCTTCCCGTCTCCGCTGCCTCTTGCCCCCTTCGGAATTCGTTTAATCGTCGAGTGTGCGCTTCGAGGTTGAAAAGGGAAATCACGGTGCTACGAAAACTCCCAAGGGGAATGCAACGAGAGATATTCGCGATCGTTTTTCCTCGCTCGATTTCAAATCGATTCGAAGGGAGTTGTTTGCCCCGCGAGGGGAAGATTGCAGTGGAAAGTGACGGAAATCGTGTTGTTCGATGGATTAGGTCGATTCTCCTTCATTATTTTCTTTTTATGAAAAAGGAGGATCGATAGGCGAGCTTACGAGAAGCTTCCTTTCCTATTACCGAAATATCTTCTAACGATCGATCCGACGATCTTCCGAACCGATTATTCTCTTGGACCGTACGTAAAAGATTCGTTTGCACCATCGGATGATGGCCCCGATGGTAACGAATACGTCGATGAATGGAGAGATAGATACGAGAAAGAGAAGTCAAAGGACTACGTCGATCCCGCGCGATTACTTTTAAAGCATGCACGATGATAAATGGTCGTCGGTCAGCGGAAGCGCGAACGAGGTCGATCGCTAAAAATTAATATCCCGAATTAGAAAAGTGGAACAACGTTTGTTAATACCGTGTGCGCGCGGCAAGGGAACGATCGTCGAACTAGAACCGTTTCCGTCTTGCCCGCTATTCGTTAAAGATTACGTAGCGTTATTTGTCTCTTCTTAGAATATCGATTCGAGTATAAATTACGAAGGAAACATTGCAAATACTTCCCAAGATTTTATCGACTAAATTTTTCGTTATATTCGGACTCTTTCTCTCCGTGCGTGCGTAAGAAGAAAGTTTATAAGATTTTTCAATTCAAAGGCGAGCACCATCGAAATTTTTTCTTATAAACAAACGTCGCGCCTTTGCTCGAAGTGCGCACGCTTCCTCGCGAAGGGACTAGTTAGTTAGATTTTCTTCCTTTCTCTCCTGCGAGAAGGACGAAAAATACTCGAGTTACGTGATCGGTCCGCGACTCGATCGTGAGCAAAGTCAGTTTCGTTCACCGAGGAGGAACGAAGGGAAAACGAGAGGATTCGGCCAACGAGTTGAAAAAGTCCATTAGTATGAAAATGTGATATAAGATGGCTTTGAATAAACCACCTTTCCTATCCTCGTGGCGTGTCGACTCCTACGGGTGTCGAGCCACGACGCGTACTACATTTACTTTGCGCCTTCCATTCTTCATTCACTTTTAACTCTCCTCTTCTATAGAGGAGGATGAAGAAACGGAGGAGGAGGAGGAGGAGGAGGAGGAGGAGGAGGAGGAGGAGGAACTCGCGCTTTCTCTGTTCGAACGGACGAGACGTCGTGTTCCGTCGTGTCGTGTACCTATTCGTCCGTCGCCACTCTAAACTTATTTTATTTAAAGTTTTACGAAGCACGAGTCCGCAAATGCGCCCTGTCGGATCTTTTAAAGTAGCGTATCGCGCCACGAGTTTTTACACACAATTTCATTTCACCTTGCTTCGGTTTATTCCCTCCCAATTCTGTCTTTCGATGATTCCGTCGATCTCGAATCTCGACCAGGAATTCTTATTTAAAGTCTTCCATTGTCATCGATTCGCTTCTCGAGATTTTACATCGCGGAGGAGTACGCGGAACGGCGGAGAGTAACGCGAGAATCGTCGTCTATCGTTACGTTCTGCCTCTCCGGATGGCTTTCGAAAGAAGATACGCGACGTGACAAGAGGAGACCGAGCGAAGGTCAACCCTCGGATCCCTAATCAGCAGCTCCTCCTTCATAATTAATCAGGCCGCTACGCGTAGCTTCGCGTAGAACGTCGAGATGCAGCGATGTGTATGCGCCACGACGACGAAAACGTCGTTACGATATCGTTTACCTGAGAGCAATCGCGAGAAGGGCAAGGAGAACGACGTTAATTCCGCTCCTGGAACGATTTTACGGATCGGTCGGCGCTTTGGTTTTTATCGATCGTTCGCAAATTTCGTGCGAAACGATAGAGAAGTGTCTCTCCATCTATTTCCGCTGATTATGGAAAATGCGATATCCAAGGAAGAGGGCTACCTTCTCCGTGCTAATACTTACTACTTGCTACGAAACTACTAATGAATTACTAATGAAACTATTAATGAATATACTAAAAATGGAGCCGAGGAAGCGGGGTGAAATCGTTCGATCACGAGCGCTCTCAATGGTTAACCCTTTCTAACTGGAAGGGGCGAAGGGTGAAACGCACGCTAGACACGCTCGTCGCTCGAGAGCGACGCGCGCAGTGACGGAAACGACCGAGCTTGGCCAAGCTCGAGGCGGAAACGGCCGAAGGGACGAAGCGCGCCAAAGGGAGCGGGTGCGAAGCCGCGCGACGTACGCGTGATTGCCATTACGCCAGGGAGCCGCGGTACCTGCAAGACCACCCACGTTTTTCTCGGCTGACAGTTACTCGCTCGTAACACGACGGACTGGTTGTTCCGCTCTATCGGTACGTCGTCGCTTCGGTTTGTATCGCGAGCAATCATCGACGGTGTCTCTCTTTTCATCTTTCATTACCTATAGCGATAAGTTTTCATCGAAACGATGTTTCGACGTAGAGTCGACGGAAACGACCAAAGGGAGCGGGTGCGAAGTCGCGCGACGTACGCGTGATTGCCATCGCGCCAGAGAATCGCGGTTAAGTTGGCTCGTTCGTCCATCGCTCGCACGGTACGTAATTGATTCGGTGCCTTTCTTTCTTTTTTCCCTTCTATTTTTCTCTTCTCTAGACGCCGTACGCGTAGCCTCTCGGCTAGAAACGAGTCGATAGCCAGACGAAAGGTCTGCCGATTGTTTATCGCTTCAAGATTAGTACCACGATGCTTCGCGGAGGTTCTTTATCTCCGACGATGACGTGTGCGTGGTCGACGCGGCTACGATCTACGAGTCACTCGTGCATTCGCCTTCCATTCGTAAGATCGTAACTCGACGCCCTCGTCCTTACAACGAGGTCCGTGTATACTACGTAATTCCCTATCGGCTATATTTAGATAATCCGTGTTTTGAAAAGCGTTGCATCCTTTAGTCGTGCGTCAAGATTCATCGGAAGAAACTTCATGGCGTGGTGATAATAATAGGCGTCGAAATTGACCACTTCTTCGAATCACGTTCGTTCTCTCCTTTTCGTTCATCTTCACTACTACCACAAAATCAACTTTTCTTTGCAAGTCCGTTTGCGATCCGTACGATCTCTCGATGTTACGGACGGATAGCCGTTAAAACGGATCGATGGTTATCTCGTAACACGCGCGTCTTTTTCTTTCGCTTTTCTTTCTAACGATTCTTTCGATCGTTTACTAGCGCAAAATGATTCTCCACTCGCAACGTGGACCTTTCCAATTACGATTACAAGAAAAAGAGCGTATTTCACTCGACGATGGATATGGCAGTGGATGATCGCTCATCGACGATTCTCCCCGGGGAAAAGCTCCCCGACGATACCTTCTCCTCGTTGTCTCTTCCTCGTTGCCTTCGTCGTGCAAGACGAACTTTTGCCGCATGCCTATGTACCGTGCGCTATCTCGAAGTGACGGAGGTGGCAGAGAAGCGCGAGCAGCCATGGAAGGAGAGGAGAAGGAGGAGAAGAAAAAGGAAAGAAGAATGGAAGGGGTAGCAGAAGGAGGAGGAAAAAAAAGGATCCAAAGTAGCTTAGTGCCTCCCACGCTTCCGTCGTTGACAGGAGGGTGGGGTGCGTTATAGTCAGACGGTTCCTGCTACGGACTAGCGCTGGTTAGCCAGTACATAAGGTTCGGTCTTTGCGATAGCTTCTATCTCTCTTCTTCTTCACCCTTCTTTTCTTCTTCTTCTTCTCCATTTTCTTGCCTCCATAGTCGTATCGTCGTGGAGATTCGCGTTTATTCCATTAATTAGGAGGTTCGAGAAGTTCGACCCGATTACAGCACCACGTCGTCGTCGGTGATTCCAACGCTACGAAGACGAGGACGAGTCGCGATCTTAACTCGGTCGTATGAACTTACGAGGAAGAAAAGTATCCCGTCCGTATCTAAACTCTCGAGAAAATCGTCGAAGTAAGTTTTTTTTTTTTCTTCTTCTTCGACTACGCGCTCTTTTCCGTTTATAACAAGACTTTCGCGGTGTTTCTACCCACTACACTTTCGTTCGTTTCACCCTTTTCGTTACGCGTATCGAGAAAGACGGATTTAAACTATTTCGTAGTATCGTACGCGAGATTTATTGGGAAACGAAAGACATCGTCGATCTCCTCGCATGAATCAGGAAGGTGAAAAGCGTTCTCTTCGAGGCGAATCGAAAGAAAGGCGACTGGACAGAATTCCGAAAATACTTGGGAAAAAAGAAAATTCCAACGAGTGAATCGTTTCGATTCGGCGTCGACGCGTGACGCGTACTTTTTTTCGTTTTCGAACTGCGGTGAAAATGGTCGTCACGGTTAATGAAAGAAACGAACTCGACACGTCGCCGACTTCTCGCACGATTCGTACGAACTCTCTCGTCACGCTGAGTATATCGCGTCTGCTTGCGTATGAATGTGCGCTCGTTCGAACGAGCGAGGGAGGAAAACTCGAAGGCGCGGACCGAAGAGTCCGTCAGCACGCGTCTCTTTTTGCCGTCATCGACGAAAAGATGTGGCGATAGCGTCAGTATTAGTAGAAGTAATAGTGGTCAACGTACTGGTAATATAGTAGTTGCAAAGCGATAAGAAAAGCAACGATGAAGTAACGAACGTTGAAATGTGCTGTTGGAAAAGACAAGGAGAGAGAGAACGTGACGAAACTTGAGAGAAGAAAAACGAGAGAAGGTTGGGAAGGAGGAGGAGAGGAGGTCAAAGAAGTACGTGCATCAAACGCAGCCGCGGAATTCAGAAAATGATTAAAAATAATTGAAAACACAACGAGTCTCGGCGTTCCTAGCCACCGACGTCGGTATTGTGTCGTTCCGTCTATACGGAATTTCCTTTCCCTCTCGCAATCTCCTCGATTACATACCGCGTAATCCACCATCCCCTTAATGCCGTGAACAAAAACCGAATTGTCGACGCGCTAAAGGTAGGAATAGGTTCCGCGGAAAAAAGGAAAGCGAAAAAAGCCGCGTGCAAAGGAACAACCGTGGAAGAAGAAAAGACTGCAAAAGAGAGGAGAGAGAGAGAGAACGAAGCTTTGGAAAGAAAGAAGACTCTAGGACGAAAAAAGGGCAAAAAAGTCGCGCGAACGATTCCTTTTGCCGATTTTCCAAGCGATGGAAAAACTCGAAAGTGTTCTTAAACTCGAACGATTTTCTTTCTTTTTCCAGTTTCGAATCGACGACCTTTTCTAATGGTACTTCGTAGAATTATTTCGTCGCGAGTCCTTCCTTCCACGTATAGTTAGAAGCTTGAGAATATTCCTTGGAGCAGAGAACGCTTTTCTCCGATAATCTTTCCGGAGGCATGCGAATCGGTAGAGATCGCGTTCGTTTAATCGATTTCGTCTTCGAAGGCAATAGAGGTCATCTAGTTTCGAGAGGATAGAATAAAAAAGAACGTACCGTCCACAGCGATCAGTCTTCGAAAGTGCACCGATCGTCGGCACGACTAAGTGCGCGGAAAAAACGATAATCGGCAAATGAAACGCTCGTAAAGGGACGATACAGGAGAGGCGAAATGGGACTTCCAACAACGAGGAGACTCCTCTTCGTTCTTTTGCTACTGTTAACTTTCATATGGTCGAACCATGCGCAACGGAGGCAACAACGAATACGTAACAGAGGTAAAGTATCACGTGTTTCTTTCTAGTACGTACTTTCATCTTTTTCTTTTCTTATTTTGCCGATCTCAAAGAAATTTTTATTTCTTATACGCGTAAGCCAATCGTCAATTTTTAACGATGATCGTTTAAAAATTTCAGACGGTCTATCTATCGTCTTTTTTATATCGAAGACATGTGAAATTGTTACGCTTAATTTTTATGTAACTCGTTCGGTCCTGAATATCGAAGAAATTTTAACTAAGAAATATTTTATATTTTAATCGACACGAAGAAATAATACATTCCGATGTTTAGAAATTTAAAGTCTCGATAAAATTCGCAATTAAATTTTCGATCGCGAATTAATTTCAAGAAGGAAAGGCAAAGAAATCCATTTCCACGGAATAAGAGTCGACGTACCAAACGCATTACACGCCGCATATTCGCAACGTGCACGCGTCTGCATATTTCATTTTAATCGAACAGTTTTATTTCCATCGATTCGCAAGATACGTTCGTGTTACTACTTTGTATCAATCGAACGGTTTCATTCTAATCCATTCGCAACGCGTATATCGTTTATTCATGCGTAAACGTTTCAAAAATTAATATATGTCGGCGATCAATATTAAACGCACACGTTCACACGTATAAAGCTTATAATCGATCATTCGAACCGATCACGTACGAGTAACGCTGTATGCGCGCGTTGCATGCTAAATACTCGACTCCTAATTTCACGCCTAACTTTTGCGAAATGTACAACGAAGTCGTTAACAAATATCGCATTTAAACATTTTCTAAATCGAGATCGATTAATTTTATAAATCGATCGATCGATCGAT
>JAITYT010001045.1:103736-113866 GCA_025433975.1 Liostenogaster flavolineata
AAAGTATTTATTTTGAAACATTTCGAGCGTTACGACAATTTATAAAATCGACGTACATATGCGCAACCTTCGGTATTTTTCTGGCCGTTGGGTTTTATCGTTTGAAAAATTTTGTTCGTTGTATGGGCGATCGGTGCGCGGTCGTCGTCAACAACACGGCGGTGTCGTCGTTTTCGGGTGTCAAGCCATGCTCGCGTTTGCGTCAGTTCCCATTTTTTTTCATCCTTTTATCTACAATGGACGCAACGGCAGCGTGCTTGGCTGGGTGCGCGCGTATATCGTCGAATTTTTAGTAAATTATCGTGCGCAGAATTATTTAGCAGTCACTCAAAACGAAGCGAAACGTAATTACAAATTCTTTTACCTTGGCGATATTAGGAGGGAAAAACGGCGCGTCGCGACTACTCCTTGCAATTTTCTTTTCCAATCGAAAGCTGCGCTTCATCTTTAACCGCGATCATTGTCGATCGATTCGTTGCGGTAAAGAAGAAAGGAATGAAAAATGTAAAAAAGCGGTAGATACGAACGCGATTGCGATGCCATCGTATTGAAATCTTAAGAGGCGGCGAGTGTGGGATTAAAAAGGAAAATCGAAGGAAGGTGAACAAAGTCGGGTGGTTCGAAGCCACCAAGCGTACATTTCCGTTTACGCGCTATTATCGTTCATAGCATTCCGAGATGTCATTCCAACGACCAAGATTCCCCATAGGGTCGATAAAATATTTATTTTCTCGATTAAACGAAGAGGAAAAAGGGTAGCGATAAAGACGGCATTTTCAATCACGGCGAAAGAAAAAGGTGACACTCATAATCCGATCACCTGGCGTGGTTACCAATTGTTTAGGCTGTACATCGGTTAAACGACGAACGCGTTAGGCATTCCGCTTTCCATTTGGGAAACATTTAATCAACCGAGCACCGAGTCAAACGCCGTTCGAATGCCATTGGCGAAACGCTCTCGTACGATAAATCATTCGTTCGAATAATCATCGCTTTATCGGTCGATTGCTCCTTTTTTCCCCCCTCATTTTCTCTCTCTCTCGTTTTTGTCGCATCGCGTTTTACGATACCCCTCCCCTCTCCCATACACACACACACACACACACATCGCCGAGCATCGTAAATGCATGAAATGTTTGCGAACACACGCGCTCGTTTATTTTTTCTCTGCATTTATTACGACATCGCGTCAAACGTAATTGCAGAGGATCGACGGTACGAGCGCTACGCATGCCATACCGTGATATCGACGTTCGTACTTCTACTCTACCATTAGCCGTTCTCCGTTCTACGGTGCGAGCGCGATACGCCAAGGTGGGTGCGAACCTACCGCCGAACCCACCACCTTGTCGATAGTTCAACGAACTCGTCCTTTACCAACAAAAATTACGAACGGGATCGGCAAAAACTCGGATCTCTCTTTTTTCTCCACGAGCATATCATCCTTCTTTGTCATCCGTCCAACGATGGATTTCGTTTTAATCGTTGCTAGTGGTGTGTCTCTCTTTTCTCACAATCCTGGTGAAAAAATCACACTTCGCACTGTCCAAGTATCGAATTTACATCCGCACTCGTTCTCGTATCATCCATGGTTAGTAGTCGTCTTTAACCGCCGCGTCCGTATCGCACTCCACAGCTATATTTGTTAAATGTTCGTCGCTATTTACGCTATTTTCGTTTCAACGCTTTAATGTTGATTTTATTAATAATCATTGCTCGTTTTCCGTACAAAGTCTATTGGTATTCCAGCTAGCTATTTTCGAACACTCGTTCGATCCTCATCGTCTCGAAGCTCCTTCTTTCTTTCCTTCCTTTCTTCCTTCCTGTCGAGCATATTCGTTGCGTGGTCACGTGACTCTCGGCCGACTCCTCGGCCATCATCGTTCACCTTTTCTTGTCGTTGGTGTCGTTGCTTACGGCTAAATTTCCCCGGATGAAATGGAGCTGGAATTTCTTGCAGCCTGCAGGATGGACCAATTCGAATGCTCGCCTGAATATTGCGTGCCGTTGTCTCGTCGCTGCGACGGATACCAGGATTGTAACGACGGAACGGACGAACAAAATTGTACCATCACGAGTACGATCTATCATTTACTTTACGACTATGCATGCTCGAGAAACCGTAGCGTAGACTCGCTCGCGAATTCGATCTCACCTCGATCGTTAGCCTGCCGTGGAAGGGCGGGGGGACGAAAGGTACGTATGCGAGGAGACACGGACTCCGAGGGCTTAGACTTTTCCGCTCGGGACGAACCAAGTAAGTAGTAACTAGTAGCGAGTAAAATATGCACTTAATCGTTCGAGAGGCGAGAGCTTTCCTCGCTTTTTTCCTCCCTTTGGACCATGAAATGCATCGAATCCTTCGAAGGTGAAGTAGCGATCGTGCCTCGATAAGCTCACGAGACGTTAAACCGAATCGAACGTATTTCAGGGCAACGTTTAGATGGAATTATACCGAGGACAAGATTAGAGACGATATCAACATCCACGAACACGAGGAAAATTTTTTCAAAATTTCGTTTTATGATAGACGGACAAGTTCGTACATAGTCTCGTAAAAGTCTAGTTGGTAATCGCTTGGTAGCTCGAATGGATATTATCATCTCGTGCGCGAGACTCGCGAAACTCTCGATCCTCGGGCGATCTCGCGCCTCGAATAATCTTCCCTTCGTCGTTATTGCTCGCGCAAATCGACGCTTCTCAACGACTTCGAGTTCGTTATAATCGTCGAAGAGGGCTAATTAACGCGCTCGAGGCGCGAACCTCGACGACTCGAGAGCTTACCGACGACGACGACGTCCTTGCAAGCTCGGAGGAGCTACCTACGGCTTGACCGTTACTCGCGTGCCGCTAATGCCTCGAATAACGACCGATACCTTCCCTCTTTTCTTCGTTACTCGCTAATTTTAATAGGACGATTTAACACAGCTACTTTCTATCGCGTTAAGAAGCGATACGGAGGAAAGTATGCTTCGTTCACCGCGGTTATTCCTAATAAGACAGGATTGCTTTTATGGAATTCTAATTAAATTACTCCGATTTTTCCGTTCAACGCGTTCGCTTATACTTTATAAATTAGTCTCGCCGGATGGGAGAAAGCACCAAAAAAACACGGCAAGGCCGCTAAATTCAAGCCCCGTCGCGAACGACCTTCGATGCACGCATAAGAGTCGATAAATGTTCTACGATGATTCGATGATTCGAACTAATCGTCAAGATCGAAAGACGGGATTCTATGAAATATATATCGGCGAGAAATTTCGCGAGTGCGAGCTCCAGCGAGCGTTAAAAAAAGAAGCTCGTTCGAGTTGCCAGACACGTTGCTGCCGATAGATACGTGCTAAAATGCATTTCTCACGCGAGTGTCGTCAGTTATTTAGAGTAGTTTCCCTGTTCCGCCGTGTCCGTTTCAATTACGAGTTCTCCTCGATCACTCGCTATAATTATCAGTGCTCGCGCGTATCGCTCTTACGAGAATAACAAAGGAGACTCGAATCGAACCGAGGAACGAATTTGGCCTCGTCCTGCTTTACCAAAATCCAATCGAGTATCAAAGCGAGTCTTACGCGTGTTGGGGAAGATCTCGACGAATACACCGGAGACAAATTGAAATGGATATTTCTGCATTTTTAATCAACGAGATGACAAAATAGATACGAGATTCAAACCGTATCGATAAAAACGTCGACGTTTATCGATTCTTTATGCTTGCTACGGAAAAATATAAATATGTTCGAAAGGAATCATCGATCGAGACAAGTTTTAAATAATTTCTGTGTCGATCGTGACGACACGAGGTAGTCCGATCCTCGCTTCGTTGGCATCGAATTCCCTCGATACGTTCTCGAGGTGACGACGACGACGCGAACCTTGAAGCGAGGAGCTGATTTTCGATATCAATTTTTTAATTTTTTAATATTCCAACTCTTTACCCTTCGTTTTCATTTATTTTTCTTTGTCCTTCGATAAACAGCAAGATGCCGTACGAACGAATTCGAGTGCGCCGATGGAAATTGCATCAGCGGAAGCGGAAGGTGCGACGGACGCTTCGATTGTTACGATTATTCGGACGAACATAATTGCAATGGTATTTTTGTAATTTTTCTTTTTCTTCCGTTTTTTTCTTCCTCCTTTGACTCATCGACGAACGAATACACAACTTCGCGGAAAAAATCGTGTTCGATCGATTACAGAATAAACCGTTCAAAGGAGATTTTATTCAAGTAATATTCCGTGAATTTTAATATCCGTTTTATTTGGAAAACGGTACATTTTTGTTAACTTTATTATATTATCATTATCGAACACACGCCGTCTTTGGTAACATCCATCCATTACGCGACGAAAATATGATTTTCCTCGAGGTTTATCCCGAAAAGAAAAGAAAGAAATAAAATATGAGCACTCGCTACTCTTTATTCATAAATATAACGAATCTCTAATCTCTTACGAATCGGTATCTTCATAAATTCTTCGATTCGCTTTCAGTGACGACTTGCGGTGGCGATCAATTCCGATGCCTCGATGGTACTTGCTTGAGCATCGTGCAGAGGTGCAACGGCATACCCGAGTGTGACAACGGCGAGGACGAGAATCAGTGCGGTAAGCGACTTTGCGCGTCTTTTCTATCGGAACGTCGCAGTACGCGGCAGATGTACACGATGACGACGAACCAAGGATTCGATCGTAACAAGGGAGGGCTATTATCATTATCGATCACGAGATTTCCTTTCAGGAGCACCACCACCAAGAAGATGAGAGACTGTCTGAAAATGATTTTTTGTCGTTACATCGCTTCCTTCTCTTAACCACATGGATAGAATCGCAATTTTTGTTCGATTCTACTCTCTGCCCTTATCACCCATTAGGAGCGAAAGATTCGCTCATCCGATCGATAATCTTTTCCGATATATCGTTATACGATGATTCGATATTCTTACGATAAAGTCGGCCAAAAGCGTTGCTCCGATTCGACAAATTTCTTTGCATTAAACGTAACTCGCGATTCAAGAAGAAACAAGTAAGTACCGTGTATCGTTCGAGCGTTTATTTATTACTCGCTTATAAATCGCTATGTTTTTGCTTCGTTCTTCTTTATGGAGCGGCAATGCAAAGAAATTTTCAACGCACACCACCAAATGGGAGAGTTCGAGAAAATCACGGATAGAAATGACAAAATCGTGTGTCGGAGACACATCGTTTTTTCGATCGAAGGGCATAAAAACGAAATCTCGATGTCTCCTCGTAAGCTCCTTTTTCTTCTTCTTAGGTTATCACTGCCATTCCATCTACGACGTTTGGTTAAGTGGAAAAATTAAAGTTCTCTTTCTTCTCGCGAGGAAGAATGGATCGTAAAAGTGACTTTTCAAAGGATTCGACGTCCTCCCTCTTTATTCTTGTTCTTTCACATCGAACGTTTATCGCTGCTCGTCAAATCGAAGTGAATATTTTACATGGTTTATCGTCTTTCGATTTAACGCGTTTAACCTTTTCCAATGCATATATCGATTTATTTTATAGATTCGTGTGGAGCTTTATTATTTTTTGTTCCAATTATTATAAGAATAAGAAAAAAAATTGATATTTAAAAATTACTAATTTCGCGATACAACAATTTTCTCGTAGAATATCAGAAATTTTCTTCGCTTTTCGAGAAAATTGGACGTATCAAAGACGAAGACATCTCGATCGCGTCTCTCAGCATCGAAACACCTTTAAATTCTTCCTGACCCCCATCGAACTTTCGCATTACGCTCGACGTGACATTCGATCTTCGAGCTTTCACGCTGAACGAGCATCCATCCTTTCCAAAAATGGCTTTCGAAATGGAGATTCGACCTCGCGCAAATTCGATTACCAAGCCGATATCGCTGTCCATCTTTCGAATCCCTTTTCGTACTCAAAGAAATTGTGTCCAACGAGCGAATCACTTTGCGCTTCGTCAGTTTTTATCTTTCTCTACGAAAAAATCGAAAAGATTCACCAATCGTAAGATTCACCGATACATCATCGTTCAGAGATGATTTGTATTTCGAAGGTGATCCGTTGTTCTTGCATCACGTTGATTCGAATTCGTCTTTCTCATATACATATAAATATAGATCCGTTGTATACTTCGTAGAGACTTAAATCTTCATATACGAATATATATGAATATACAATAGAATATCGCATGCGTAATCCCGATATACCCGATATACATACATACCATTCATACATACGTATAACTACTACTACTACGCCTTTCTCTTTTAAACGCGCATGAGTGTGATGTGTGGAGCAGGTTGCGGAGAAGGAGAATTTCGGTGCACGGACGGACGGTGCATAGGCTACGAGCTGCAGTGCAACGGGGTGAGCGAGTGCCCCGATGGTTTGGATGAGAGGGACTGCGGTAATTATACCATTCATATCACGATCATCGTTCCCGTTTACACGCACACTATCAAGGACACACACGCGCGCGCACACATACGCACATACGCTACAAGCTGCGTCGAATCGAGCGAGTCAAATTTGTCTCTTTCTCTCCTTTCTTTTCTTTCGAATTTAATCGTTCTTTCTTCTCGCGTCGATGCGTAATTCGTACGAAAAATGAGAACCGCGTTTCATACGCGTTAATCGTACGTAGTTTCCGATCTTTCGCGTCCGATGTATCCTTTTTTTTCGGTAAGACGCACGTCGTCGGGGAAACCTTGAGAAAATATCGTGACATTTAAAGGAGTTAAGGAGGGGGGCGGGGGGATGGAAAGAACGAAAAAGAAGAAAATGCATACTTTTCGTAAGAACTAAGCGTAAACGTTAGTACGCATTTTCGTATTCTTCTTCCTTCCGTTAGTTCGAAAATCGTCGTAGAAGTTCGTCGAAAATCAACGATGAAACCTTGTTGAACTGGAGGAATTCAAAGGACCGCGCGCATTGGATTCGATCTTGATCGAGATTATTTTCTTTATCGAAGGCTCTTTGAACTTGGAAGCAAAGACATCGCTTCGCATCTTGGAAAGGACAACGACGACGACGAATCAAGGATACCACCTGTCTCGCAATGGCAAAATAATAAAGACACGTTCGATCAAGGAAAAATCATCGGTTACCGCCAAACCTGATCTTTACGCCGCGATCAAAGTCGAGTCACTCAAGTACGATTCAGAGTCGTCCGAACACGCGAAAATTGATTCCAATTCGATGGAGAACTACTCCAACGAATTCGAAAAAGTCTCCACCAAGGACGGCGGAAGAGCGAACGCTTCTACGAAAAAACCAACGAACGATGACGAGCAAAGGAAGTATAGAAACGACTCCGTCGATCGATCGTCGACGACCATTTCCAGGAATTTTGAAGTCTTGAACGAATCGACGACCGTATTTACGTACGATTCCGTCTTGACAACGGAAGAAAGCGTCGAGATATTTAGGACTAACGAAAAGCAGGAGAACGACACTATTAGTCCAGTTACGAGTTCTGCTCCGAGCTGTCGACGACGCGCTTCCTCTAATTTTTCTTCCTCGAACGAGGAGAAAAAATGTGATCGTCTCAAAGAAGAAGAAGAAGAAGAAGAAGAAAAGAGAAATTCCACGACCGACCAAAAATACATCACGATAAATTCGAGTAACGGCGAACTTTACGTCGACAACGACGACGACGACGACAACGACGACAACGACGACAACGACGACGACGACGACGACGACGACGACGACGACGACGACGACGACAGCGATGACAACGGTTACAACGGCGATAACGATAACGAAGACACGTCTTTCAACGAAAAAGAATACAATCCGGATTCCAAGGAGGAGAAGAATAACGACGACAAATACAATTACTGTCAAGACGACGAGAAACAATGTAGCGACGGCACTTGTGTCAAAAAGGAACTAATTTGCGACGGTGTGGCGCATTGCACCGATAATAGCGACGAGGTGAATTGCACGGTGCAAGAAAACGAAGAGAGCGACAACAGGACTTGCGAGTTATTTGAATTTTCTTGCAAAGAGAAATGCATCGATATATCGAAGCTCTGCGACGATCAAGAAGATTGCCTCGATGGTTTCGATGAAAGCAAGCTCGTATGCGATAACAAGGATAAAGGTAGATAGACGATACTCTGCCTTTTGTTATCGATCTTTCTCTACTTTCTTTCCGTTATACTTTCTTTTCTCTTTTTCCTTGTTGTGTCGTTACTCTATATACGGTATTTATTATAATCTTACACTCCCATCGATGCATATGCTGGTTGGTTATCTATCGAAGCTTCATGGGATTACGAAGACAAAGACGAAGATGACACGATCTTTTCGTCGACTTTAGAGGGAGAACCAACGAATGAATTTTCTTCTTTCGTCCGTACAGATCGTGCGACTCTCCTGTGTGAAACGAATCAAGAAAAATGTTGGCAAAATCGATATATTTGTGGACCGTCTTGGTTGTAAATTAGTAACTGCCATCGCTATTATTGTCTGGAATGTGTAAAATCTTTTCAGGGATCTCGCGTTATTATTATCGCTTGCTTTCTTGGGAACAATTTTTTTGATAATCAAGGAAGTGACCAGCCGAAAGAAGAATGAAAATGTTTTTCTTCAGCTGGACGGAACGACGCGACAGATTTCTCATCATTTTTTACGTCGAATACTGTGTGTGTGTGTGTACGTATTTGTGTTACCTACTGTGACTACTTGTACTTTGTAGTTTGTGGGACCTACAGTGATGTCGTTGGGAAAATGTTTTGTAAATAATTTTCCATTCAACTTCCTTACTCGAGAGCCGATTTTCTCGACGATCGACCTATAATTTACGAGTTTCATGGAGCGTGCGTCGTGTAAAATAACGAAACGGTAACGATGACGCGTGCTACAAAATTTGTCGGAAAAAATAAAAACGTACAAACGTGTAATTCTTCGCGGTATCTTCGCGCTTAATGTAAAAAAAAAATATAGTTCATGGTATTTACGGACGAATCGAAGAGTTCTTACGATAAACATACGCGCGCACACATACACACACGCGCGCGCGCGCGCGCGCGTACCTTATACGAACACTGTACATATCCAAATATCTAACCCATACCATAACCACTCTTAAGAGCTTTTACTTATCAATGCTTTAAATGTTAGACAGCTTCGAAATGGTTTTTCCATGTTAAAAATGGTGGTATCACCGTTTTGATAAAAAATCACTCAGTCATTTTCAATAGCTTATTTTTGCGTAAGATCTTCATTGACATACCCCCGTAATCCGTCGTCGTGCCTAAAACCGCTTTAAATGTTTTCCTCCCGTTCTGTCGATATTTCCTCCATTCAGTCCCTCTCTTTCTCCCTATCTCACCTCCTTTGTAAAGAATCCAAAGCTTCATATAGAATCGCGACAGCGGACACCTCGTCGAGGGAAATTCGAAATGACGTTCTCGAAATGTTCGAGGATTCTCTTTCTCTCTCTCTCTCTGTCTCCCTCCCTCCGTCGCCCCTCGTCTCCCTCGAACGATAACGTCACGAAGTGTCGGCTATCGCGAAACAGAGGGTATTTGTATTTGGCTACCTGTAGGTTTGGCACCGTGCCCTTCCATGGACTTCACCTGCGGCGACGGCTCTTGCATACCGAAGAGATCGGTCTGCGACGGATTCGACGACTGCCCCAGGGCAGAAGACGAGCTCGATTGTGGTACATAACCATCATCCATTTACCGATTCTCTCTTTCTCTGTGTCTAAGCGCGCGTTAGATATGCAGAGATTGGCCATTTTCTCGAACGATATGAAAAACGTTAAATTAACACGAGCAAGAACCACTCGCTCTCCTTTCGAGATTTCCATCGATCAAATTTTCTCTTTTTTTATAATCATAAATTTGGATTATATTTGGAAAGTTGTCTAGATCGATCGTAAATTTAGGTGTTACGCTTTCGCGCAAGGCGAAGAAGAAAACGGCCGATCGATGACATTCGATGCCGAATATCGTGAGAAGTTGCTTCAGCTTGCGTCTAATGTAAAAACGACCGGTGCTTGTCGATGGAGCTATCGCGCTTGGTTCACCGTTGATACGTTCATTAATACTACTACACCATCGTCGTCATCATCATCATCATCATCATCATCATCATCATCATCATCATCATCATCATCATCATCATCATCA
>JAITYT010001055.1:62688-76220 GCA_025433975.1 Liostenogaster flavolineata
TTAGGATCGCGACGAAAATGGATCGTTGCTCGTTGACGCTTTAAACGTCTCGCGATCCTCGACGAAGTGGAAGCAGCCGCGCATAGGCAGACACGCTGTGGCGCTAGTAGTTAAGCCGTCTTCTTGCATATTCTGGGGATTTTCGAGGCAACGATGCGACGACAAAGGCGGTAGGAAGCCGAGGAGAGAACGAGGGGGAAAAATTACGAGAGGAAAATTCTTAAGAAACGACGAGGAGAAGTAGGAGGGACTCGCTCCGGTTTCTTTCCTGAAAATACAGCTTTGGCGTTTAAATAAAAAAAAAAAAGAAAAGAAAAAGTGTAATTGGAGCACCGGTCGGCATCGTTTAATCCCATCGGCCGGGAGCACGCGAGGCGAAAAGTTCGACGATCCAATTTTTATTTTCTCCTTTTCGGGCGACAACGCAACGTTCGCTTCGGAGCTGCAGTTGAATCAGTTCGTCCGGAAAATTCTTTTTTCCTTCCTCCTTTTTTCCTATTATTCGGACCTTGCGCATGCCGCTCGCTACGAAATTCAACTTCTCATCGAATATTTTTTTTCCGGAGAGGTTCGAGACACCGCGAGTTTCGCTCCTGCGGCGATATCGATTTACAACTATCGACGTACGGACGACGCGACGCGACGCAACGATCGGATGCGTTCATTAAAATTTACGTTAAATAGAATTATTCGAAAGAGGTGCGATCGTTGTCGTTTCGAACGGAAGGAGAAGCGAGAGGAGTGGAAATCTTGCGATCTAAACGATGAAAAAGGTATATCTTGGTTGTTACGATCGCCTTGGAAGGGGATACACGATCGGGCACGTGTCGTACGCTTCTCGAGGAGAAAACGAACGAACGAGCGCGGCAGCGATAGCGTATTCCTCGAAGGGCGATCGAAGACGTCGTCTATCCTTCGTTCGCGTTAACGATTTCAAGACGACGTTCGAACGCGTAATTTCGACGATGATCCCGATCGCCGACGAGCGCGAATCTTCGAATTCGAGGAAAAAGGAATCGATGAAATAACGTATCGTTCGTTGAAATCGAACGTTCGATATCGATGGAAGAAGTTTGTAAAAATTTCGTGAAAATCGCAGGAGAGTCGTCTTTGTATTTTTGATATTTTTTAAGCTCGCTGAATAGGAATTTTTCGCGAATTCGGTGAAAATTGGAGCATTGCGCTTTATCGCTTTAAATCATCGCGACGTGTTCTGGAACGTAGATAGGAGGTAGGTAGGGGAGGGAAATTGCCACTGCTATTCTTTTACGATGGGTTCGTTCTCGTTTTGGCGACTCGACGAAGGCGCGTGCCTTTGTCATTGTTCGACGCGAGAGCGGGAGGTAAACGACGCTTCGGCCGACGGATGAAACGCGGAAGGAGACGTTCCAATTGTTTCGCGAATATAACGACTGGATACACTAATTCTATCCGAGCTTCTTTCAAAGATTTCCTCCCTCCGTTCTTCTTATCGCAAAGAAGAAGTCGAAGAAGAAAGCTGGAAGAAGAAATATCCAAGAACGAGTAGACGAATAAGATAATTTCCGTTTAGCAAAGAACAAAGAATAAGTAATGGTTGGAAGAGCGCGCGCGCGCGGCAGGAAACGCGGAGAAAAATTTGTATAAACGTTTAGCGTGAGAAAATGTGAAGATAGCGAAAGGTAAGGATCGTTAAATTCTTTTTTATCGTTTCGCGATCGATAGCGACGCACGGCTGGTTCACCGTTCCTCCTTCGTCTTTCGTTGCTCTCGAACGGTGTTCGAAGAGCGTTTCGACGACGCGCGTATCGTATTTTTATTCGATGCTTCCTTTTCCGATACGCGCGCACAGGGAAAGATCGTCGCGTTCGATCGCGCAAACTTTTTCGATCGGTAAGACGATCGACCGCTGCCGGTACGATTCGCATAGACGCCTTTTCCGCTTTTCGGTGGGTCGGCGGCGGCGGCGGCGGCTCCATCCTTTTCGTATTATTTGTATCTACCGTCGACATCGAAATATCGAAGCTGGTTGCGTCTCGCGGTAACCGGTAAAAGGACGAAAGAACGAAAGGTTTTTAATTTAACTTTTCGTTCGTATTCGCGTCCAGTATGAATACGTCATGGGTGGAATATCGAAAGGACGGTCGCTCGTACGTACAGCCTTTGGACGTCGAGAGGACGCGTGCTTTGACGTTTTTAATAGAGGTATCAAATATGTTGGCCGAATATCGAACTTGCGCGAGTAGCAAAAGGACGAGTAGGAGGAGCGTAGAGGAGGGAAAATTTGCCGCGATAAAGCGAATTTATCTCACCGGAGCAAAATGTCCGGAGAACGAGAAGAGAAACCTTCCATCTTGGCCCTGCCCGTTCGTTACGTCGAGGGAGAAACCGCCGATTGTCCTTCGACGTTACAAAGATAGCGAATAAGGACGCGCGTCGTGCTTATTCCGTGCCGAAATTCATCGAACGCATCGAGAGGCACATATCCTAAGAAAAGAAAGATCCGTTTATACCTAAACGCATTCGTTTTCCTAAAAAGGAATTTTCTTCGTTACGACAACGAAAAGAAAGAAGATGGAAATATTCATTTAAAATTCGAAGAAGCTCGATACGCTCGGTAGGATTTTCTACAATGGAAACAATTTCATATTCGTTGATGAGGGTCGACACGCAATATTGCCTTTTAACTTTGTATCGAGTGCGAGGGTCCTTTGAAGTAAAAATCGATATCACTCGACTACATATTCTCAAGCGACGATTTATTAATCGTAGTCCGCGTTGGTCGCGCGATATCAACCGTATTTAACCAGTGCAATGGTAAATAACCTCTAGACGAATCGATCGATTCGTCCGACTCGAAACCGAAAACGCGAACGTCGTGTCTTTTTCAAAACGAAATTCGTCTCGAACACGGTCACGATCGAAGGCGAATCCATAAACGCGCGAACGAATTCGACGAACCGCGACGCGTCCTCGACTCAGTCGAAACCGGTATAAGGCAAACTCACCACGATCCCTCCTCGGTCTTCCAGAAAATATAATTGGCAATCGATCGAATCGAAATTATTATTACTCTCGCGCTTGGACGCACCGCTAGTCGCGTCGGTAAGGAAGACGCGAAAGTTCGCGGTTGCTCCGGTGGTGCGACACTGTCGCGCGTCCTATCCCCACCAGTGCCGCCACGGTCGTCCCAAGCGCGTCGTCGTTAGCGGGGCGGGGGGACGGACGCGATCGGACCTTCGCTCCAGTCAGTACGACTCGTGACGTCGTGACGATCGGTCTTACGTCGATACGCGAAATTTCGTGGTGGCCGGCGCATCGCTGTCGTCGCGATCGACGTCGCCGCCGCCGTCGTATCCTTCACGTTTTCGTCGACGAAGTCTCGCGCGTGTGTAT
This sequence comes from Liostenogaster flavolineata, assembly GCA_025433975.1. NCBI lineage: Eukaryota > Metazoa > Arthropoda > Insecta > Hymenoptera > Vespidae > Liostenogaster > Liostenogaster flavolineata. The sequence goes on from JAITYT010001055.1 coordinate 66,064, forward strand.
CGAAAGCGACGTCGAGCAGCGTCGCGTTCTGCCCGGTGCGCCTGGATAATGATCACCGGTACGTCGGTACCGTGTCGATGACGATGCCGACGAGGACGCGTTCGTACGTTGACGCGCGTCTCGCGAGTCTCGCGCCTCGAGATTCCTAGAGAATCGACTTTAAAGATCGGTCGTTTCCTTCGGAGTTTCGCGAGACAGCGTGCAGACGCGCGTTTCGCGGCTTCGATAACGAAATCGGATTCTGCGTTGCTTCGAATTCGAGGAGTGCGACGCGCGGCAGGATAAAGTCTTTCGATGGTCGAAAACTTTGAACAGGAAGAAGAAGGAAGGTGGTGGTAATAAATCGATGATAACGAACGAATCGGTTTCGTTGGAATCGCGCGGTGCCGTCGGATCGCGGGTGCGTCGGTAGTGAACGGGAAGAATTAGCGACACCGGGGGCGCTAAAGCGATAGTAACGAATAGGTGGGAGTTAAGGGGAGCGAGAGAGAAGGAGATAGAAGGCCGTCGAAAGATGTCGAGGCTGCTGCAAGGCGAGCCGAGTGCCGGTTATGTCATCGGTTGGAACGGAATGCGCGCTGATCGCCGATCACCGACGACCACGACGACGACTACGACGACGACGACGACGACGACGAAGACGAAGACGAAGACGATATCGAGGACAACGAGGACGTCGAGGACGACGCTCGTCTCGGTCTGAATGCGCGCGCCCTGCTCGAGGGAGAAAGTGAGCCGAGACGACGAAGAGCGAGCGAGCGGAACGAAAGGAAATCAACGTCGAGGACGAGGGACGGCTGATAGGAGTTGCTCTCGCCGGGATAAGCCGGAAGCTAGTTCTCCCGCTCCTTCTCCTCTTAGCGGGCTGTTGGCGACGGTAGCGAGCAGAAGCGAGAAGGACGAGGGAGCTCCGCCGCCTCGTACACTGACCTCACTGCAACTCATATGCCCATACACGCCCGTAAAACGGTAAATCATCCCTCAGGGAGAAGGAAAAGACGCGAAAGAGTCGCGTTCCTTCTTCCTTTCGCTTTTATTTTTCGTTGTCACCGTTTCCGATTCGTCGTTCGTTCGTTAAGGGCGACGCGAAGGATGGCGTCGATCGCGAAACCTTTCTTCGTACCTTTTCGTATGAAGGACGAAACGACGAAAAAGGGAAGGCGTTTCGTAAACGTTGTCGGAGAAGGAGAAGTCGTTCTTAGCCTCGAGCTACGTTCTCGGAGGCTCGTAGGCGACGACGAGGCGGTCGGTTCGTAAGGTGACACGAGACGATTTTTCTCTTTCGCTCCCGATACGTACCAACGGACGTATCGAGAAACGATACTCCTGGTCCGCTCGCGATTCCCACGAGGCGCGATTTCTCGTCGCGACGTTACGACGAACGGGGATAATCGACGCCGCCCGCGTGGCTTGGCGAAGGTCGATGCGCTCGAATGTCGTCGAATGTGCGGAAAACGATCGTATTCGCCTACGGATCCTGTCGAAGGTGTGACTACGGTCGTCCGAAGCCAAGTCCGAGTTCGAGATTCCCTCTCGCGAACTTCTTCTTTGAATAGCTTCGCTATAACGGTTTCGCTTTGATAACTAGGATGCATATTTTATTCGTTCGTATAGTTGGCGGAGAAACGCGCGATCGTGGAAATTTCCTCGGGACTTCTTATCCAGAGTAGCAGAGGGAAGATCGAAACGATTCATCGCGCTCTCCTTATCGCGGATAATGTCCAACTTTCGTTCGATTCTTCCTCGAAGCTCCCTCCTCGTCGTTAACGTTAAGGTGGGAAGTAGGGTCCTCATCGACGATAATTCGCAGACGTCACGGGAAAACGAGCCTCTCTCCCTTTACGGCTTAAAGCGGAGATGCGAAACGCGACGACGCGGATCGCTTCGATCCCTTTTTTCGATATCGCTTCGCTCTTCTCTCCTATCTTCTCCTCTCGATCTAGACGAAGCGCGCCGAGAGATCGTCCAATGATTTACGTCCTGCAATTTTTTCTACGGTCGAGCGAAGCCGCGCTTTTTGTTAAATCGTGACGCACGTTCATCGGTTATTCGATTTCAGTCGCGCGACATCGATCGTAAGGCCACCACGCTTCGTCTATCCGCGACGTCGATACACGCTTCTTTTTTATCGCGGAATTTTGTTAACTCGCGTTCGTACGTTCGTCGTTCCGATTTCACGACGGATAAGACCGCGATTCGCAAATAAAATAGGGCGTAATTGGCGCGATTCGAACGTTCTTTTTCCGTCTTGCGGATCGATCGACTGGAAGAGACACGAGTCGAATGCAACGCGACGTGGATTCAACGTGGGTCGAGAAAACGAAGAAAAGTTCGACAATGATACTCTAAAGTGAAAGAAAATTTTTATACCAAATCTCTCGTTTGATACTTTTCCTGGAAACTGCTCGATTTGATCACCCTTGGCGCGAATTCTAACTCCTTTCGGAATACGATATTAGGTGTTGTTTGACTGCGCCGTAACTCTCGAATAGGGTATCGTGGTTCTTCGACATCGTTTACCGGTGGGTTGTAAATCAAAGATCATAGATGGTGGTGCTTCTACGAAGAAAAATCTAACGGGATTTCACGACCGGTTCGTTCGTTAGGAAATCTTTCATTTAAAAACCGGCACGAGAATATTTAAAGACAAAAATTGCCGTAATTCGAAAACGAACTCTATTCCGTATCGAAGCGTACCGAATCTATCTCCGAAGTTTTATCCTCGTATTTTTGGAGACATCCTATGTACGCATTTATGTCGGGACGGTTCAGAGACGTTTTACGTTTATGGCTCACGATGCAAAAACATGGCTGGCGATCTTCTCCGTTTTGCCTTCGCGGGACGCTATACTTTCTTCTTTTCTTTTTCATGCCTTTCGGTCCTACGACCAAGTTGCCTTCTCGTCGAAGAAAATTGGCGTTCCTGCGAGGTAAAGCGGAGGAGTGCACTCCGATTGATTCGCCGGTGTGTGCGCGCCAGTTCGTTAGAAGTCGCGGAAGAGTCGCGTTTGTAAAAGCAAACGCATCCTCTTTCGCGGAAAAAAAAGAATCGTTTTCCCGAGGCCGTTCCTATTCTCTTTGTCGTTTCTCTTCTTCGTCCAACCTTGAAAAATTCAATTTTTAACGATCGAAAGTGAAGATCGAAGGTCGAAGGAATAATCGATTTAGTATAGCGTAAATATAAAATAACGAGATAACGCGGAACCTAGTCCGTTCTTCTTATTTCCTTACGGTACCGTCGATCGATCAACGTCGTTGACTCACAATGGACAGCGGTTCTTCGTAGTTTGTGTTTCATGGACGCGGATGCGCCGAACGGGCCGTAACTTAATCGTTTCTTAATTGCTCGTAATTAGGCTCGTTTAAATCTCTAACCAAGATTTCATTGTTATTCGTAATGACGAAGGAGCGAAGAAAAAGGCCAAGTTCGCCGCGAGGAAGAACGCGCGGCTGTACCACGTTTAATTGCGAGCGGTTGCGCGTCATTAGAAAAAAAAGAGCCGAGTCACGACTCGAAGAACGACGACGCGGTTTACCAAATGACCCGAGGAAACGCCGATGTTTTATTATTTTAACCTTCGCGAAAGGCATTCCGTTCTTACGTATTTCGCTCGGTAGAAATCGCAACGGCGCTCGTTTCGCAAATTCGTCGAAAAAGATTCCAACGATCGACGACGGTCGCTCAGCTTCGATGGAAACGTTTAATTGGAATTTAATTTCGATCGTTTGGTAACTCGACGTTGACGGTCCCGGACGATTATCGGGAGGCGGTTTCGAGAGGTACTGGATCGGCTCGAGATCTCTTGTCGCGCCAACCCATCCGATACACCGTCGCAAATTTCGGTGTATAATACCTTTCCTCGGCTCGATCTTAAACCGTCCATCTGTCTCATAACCGGCAAATACGAGAACGAACGAAAAGAAAGGTTCTCCGAACCTCCCGAGGCGATGCTTGCTTCTTTCTTCGTCCGGTTTTTCGACCGGTCTTTAGTCTCCTTCCTTTTCTTCTTCCCACTCATATGCTCTCTCTCTCTCTCTCTCTCTCTCTCTCTCTCTCTCCCTCTCTCTCGCGCGCGCGCGCGCGCGTTTCATTCTATTCATTCATTCCTCTCCTCTTTTCGTGTTTTGTCCCTCTTTCTCCGTTTCACTTTCGCTACTTCCTTCGCGCTCGCAAATACTTCAGTGTTTCCCAATTCGACTCGACCTCCGAACTTTTATAATTTAACCGATAGCGTATTCGATTCGTTACGATATTGTATTCTGGAAAATCGTCGATGATAATGTTTACTAATTGGCGTAAAGGAGGTAGCGAATGGAGATTATTATCTTTACTTCTCGCGTACAACGTCGTATTCTACGTTTTCATTTATTTTCTTATTTCGTTAGTCGTTGTTAATTGCATCGTAATCGCATCGTATTCGAAAGATACTGCGCGAAAGGATAAAGTTAAACGACGACGACTGGATCCCGGTCCCGATAATGCGAGTGGCCAACGTCGATCGACTTCGTCTTCGAAATAATCCCAAGATCCGACGGAGCGCGTTCGCTTCCTTCCTTCCTTCCTTCCTTCGACCCTTCGATTTCCACGAAACGTCGGATTTGGGAAACACTGTCTTCATCGAAGCGTTCGTTGGTGCGCGCACGCGGTTCTCGTTTGTATCGCGTGCGTGCACGCGTACGAACGCACGCTCCGTTCTACGTTTCGAACCATAAACAAACGGTGCCCGTCGTTCGCCGAGGTTATTGGTTTTTGCGTGGCGAGGGAAGCCGGAGAGGACGAAGGAGCAATGCCGTACGTAGGAACGAAGAATTTCTCCTTTCCTTCCTTGGCGCGTTGATCGGTCGTCGTCGACGTGGTCTTAGAGAGACTATCGAAGGCGATAGTTTGGAGAATTCGACGAATTAACTTTTAAATCGATTTGACAAATCTGCCAAACGTGGGAGTCGTCTCGTTCGGCGGAATCTTGCGAGCGTTCTATCGAAATCGGAGGATCTCGAGAGCTCGTTAAATTCATTCGATAGGGAGGAGACGTTTACCAATCGGACGGATTTCCAGGCAACCGACCGCGGTATTGTATCAAGCTCGTAACGCTCCGATCTACCGATTCGTAAGCCTATTAGAAGTATCGTACCTATTAGTCGGCGGTCGAGACTGCGAATGAATATTCATTAACGACGGTGGTAGGACCGTGACGAGGAGCCATTCTCGCCCTTCGGAGCAAAATATCGGGGAGTCGTGGCGATTCGCCGCACGAGGCTTGGCTCCGCGGTTAAGACGGATCGATGATTCGACCGTCGATCGAACCTAACGATAAATCACTCCGTTCTATCCTCGAGTCTTTCCAAACGCAAGAGCGTGCATTTACGTTATCGAGAGACGCCTTTTTTCTCACGGCGTTTCGGTTAACCGCGAGAATCTACCTCGAACGACTCGTCGTCGTTATATCGTCTAGAAAAAATGCGGGAAATTATTCGAGACAGGGCGAGAGCCTTTTTAAATCGTTTTATTCGAAACGATCCTCCTCCAATTACGCGGTTGCTTCTGAAACGCATCGACTCGTTGATTGGTCGGTACATATTCGTAGGAGCAATTACGCGTAGGAACGACTGTTCGAACCAACGCACGTACCGGTAAATCATTAAACGAGAAGTCGGACCTTTTTTTACGAGGCGCTATTGACTCTGCTAAAAAGTTTCCTCTCGAGCTAGTTATTCCGTAATTACGCTTGTCCACGGACGTTCAAACGTTTCTATCTCTTGGTCTCCGCTGACTTTCGGTTCCATCGCGATCCGTTTACATTGTCTCCTTTGTGTCGGGAACGATCTTTGTTTTTGGCGAGTCTCGAGAACGTATTATTTTGTCGCGTTCGCTACGAGCGCCTAACGAACTCGTTAATTCGATAATTCTCGTTCGAAGTGGCTCGCGATTTTCGTCGTCGTCGGAATTTTCCTGGCTGCCAAAAGGTGGCAAACCGTCGGCCATGTACGTGGTATCCCTTCCTCTCTGTTTCTTTTTCCTCGAGGATGTCGCGAGGGATGCGGACATTCGGGTCGAATGATACGTCGACCAGGGGGGGTCGGTACGCGTCGCTAACCACTTCATACGTCAAAAGCGACCGTCGAACCGAATTTGTTAGTCGCGCTTAAAGGGATGAATTTTGGCTTAAAGCGATCAACCTGTCTCGATTAACCAAATTTGTTTTACTCCGCCGTGGGAAGAGTTAATCGGTACGGAGATGCGTTCGTAGTAGAGCGCGTGTTTAATCCTCGGCTTTTCGATAGTTCCTTCTAGATTTTTCACGATTCGTAAGATTTTCTCGTTCGAGCGGAGTATCGCGTGTAGTGGCTAACGTTGCGAAAGCTTGGAATGTCTTTGGAAGGAGCGAAGGGGAGAGAGGCGGACGGTGATATAACGATCGGACGAGAATGGAAGGAAAAAGAGAAAAAAAAAGGATAAGCGTAAGAAGCGAAAGAACGCTCGGCGCATCGAGTCTCGTCGTAACCTTTGCGTTAGGTCAGTGTCACATCCGCCTTCGAAAGTGAACGGCTCGAACGTGGGTTCGTTCGAGATCGAGCGTGCCTTTAACGAATGCCGAGGTAAACGACGACGACGACGACTTCTATTTTTGGCGTCGCGTGGAACCGAAGTACGTACGAGTGTCGTATAATCACGCTTGAGATTCGATCGCGTAACCTTTCGTCTTACCGAACGTCGACGAATTATTAACGAGCGGTATTATCGTGTATCTTTAGATATCTTAGGTAATAAATTAGAAAAAAAATATAAATTCGAGTACGTCAAGAAGAAGCGCGACGTCAGGATTCCATCGTATTCCAGGAAAACGTGCAACGATGCTGCTCGACTTGACTTTATGTCCGATGAATAATTGATTTATCTTGAAATTGCAGCTCGGTCGACACGCGTGTAGCAATGGAGGATATTAGGATGCGTGTAAGACGATAGATACGTGTATGCGATAAGATGGCCGAGTACGGCTTAGGCGTAACGTTGATGCCAGCCACTGACTGCGCGTACCGCTGTAATGCTGATCGATGTTCTACCGTTGCGCCGTGGCCCAGAGATTCACGCTCTCGTACTTGTTTCCGGTCTTTCGTTGCGGTTAACGTAATTGACACGCCCTTGCGCCAACTTGATTGTCCAAAAATGATAAGAGAGATTTCGTCCAAGCGATAAGAAGCAAGAAGAGTCTTTTTTTTCTTTCGATATCTTTCCTTCCTTCCTTCCTTCCTTCCTTCCTTCCTTCCACGGGATTTCGAGATAACGCGAGATTTAAATAATTCCGTATTGGAGGACGGAAGAAAAAAATTCCTTGTTATTCTTTAGGTTGTTTGGGTTCGTTGGGTTGGAGCCGTGGTCGGAGGAAAGACGAAAGGCGAATAAAATTTTTAACGTTTGCATCGGCGACGTCTTAGGATTCGTATTATAATCTAAAACCGTAGGAGATGGGAAAACTCGAAGAGACGATTGCTTCTCTTTCTGCGAGCGAGGTAGAGATAGCTACTACCAGGAAGGACACGTTTCCTCGATGCAAAAGGGTAAAACGTAGAGAAGGTAAGAAGAAGCAGAGAACGAGGAAGAGGACGAAGAACGCGTGGTACTTCGACGAAACCCTCGACGCTATTGCGACGTGACTCGAATACGTCAAGATATCGTCGAAGGTACCCGCCTATTCACGTATATCACGCTGCATAAGTTTCCAGACGTTTACCAAGCCGAGGTCGATATCGAATTAAAATTATCGAGGAATTAGGTGAATTTACATCGGGCTTAAGATCGCGATCGTAAAGAAAATGAGGCGCTTTTTTCCGATAGTCGTTGGAACGTCGATTCCGTCAACGAATTTCTATCTCGGGTCGCTTCGCACCTTTAACGAGAAGCGGTTTTTTATCGGAATTCATTTCGATCGGCGACTATTTTTTCGTAGCCGAACGATAAGTTTCGTAAGGTATCTTCGCAACGCGAGTACGGAAGCGTGTAAAAGGCGCTCGTTTCCTCGATACATCCGATATATCTCGGATACGGAATATCGTATTGTATTCTTCAACGAATTCCATAAGGTCCTTGGTCTGGAAGAAAATACATTGCGGTAGTTGGCGGCGTACCGCGGCAGCGCTTCCTCGCATTTTTCGCAAGGAGTACGAAGCACGGAGTGAGGGAAAAAGAACGAGAAGAGAGGAGAAACGCTTCGGCTAGGTTCCATTTCGAGTACGATCGAGAAATAACACCAACTTCCGCTCGTTCCTCGGGTTTCGGATTTTCGACGTTGCATCGATCTAGCGGAACGCGATGGTCGATAGCTTTACGCGAAATTTGATTTCTTCCGTCCGTATGGTATCGATAGAGAATTCTCTTCCGATAAAAAGAATAGAGAAATATGCGTACGCGAAAGTATCGAGAAAATAATTAAAAAATAATTTCTCTCCAACATTTTTTATTCTCTCGATACGATACGAGAAATACTGGCGATATCGCCTCGCATTTCTTTTTCGTAACTTCTGTAGGTGGATCGTTCTCGAAGGTAGACGATCCGAGGACTTCCCACGACGAATCGTTCGTTCGAGACAGGTGCGCGCGTCGATGAACGAGAACGACGTACACCTGGTTCGTCGTTACGACGATGAGAACGACCACGACGATGGGAAAATTTCGAGTCGCGGTTAAAAAGGGAGCAACGTACGCGTTGCTTTACCCGCATTTCGCATCGTTTATCCGCGGACACGCGAAGAGATAAACAAAGTGGATTCATTGTGCGACTTTATCGCATCGACAAAGAGCGTCAAAGACGAAGGAGCTTGCGCCGAGGCAACGACGCGTCTATCATCGTGCCACGTGTAACTCGTGGACACCTGTCACGAGTGTACGTACGGTGTTTATATCAAAGCAACACCACGGTCGTCGCTATTCTTCTTGTCGAGATGATAACTTTTACGTTGGAAACAGCCGTAATTACAATTATTAACGATACATCGCGATTGAATTTTAATCAACGTCGTTATTATTATATATCGCAATTATAATCGACGTATCGACGATTTCCGATAAACCGCGGTACATCGGTACCGCGATAAAAAATGCGAAGCGTACTTCGCGCAGAATTTTAATTCGAACGTTGCCGAGCAAATTTGATTTATCTCGCTCGCGGTACTTTGAAAATTTATAAAAATTTCTTTTGCGCTCGCGCCGGAAACATTGCCGCGCGGATATCGCGACGGAGTCATAAATAAATATCGTCGTCGAATGTTACTCGATGAAACTAGAACGAAGTAGAAAAAAGCATTTGAAACATTTTCTGTAACTTTTCATTTTGCGATCGGTAAAACTACTCATCGAGCGATGTAACGATCGAGATATATTCCCCGAACGGATGAGAAAAACGGGGAAATATTCGCGAAGGTAGTAGGTTTTATTTAACGCTGGTCAAAGGAGAGTTTATCGCGCGATGTACAAAGCAGAAAGTCGCGTATTTCAAAACCAAGGTAAAAAGAGCGATGCTTCGGGATAGTGGAATTTTTTCAAAGTAGAATGCACCGACTTCTCTCGGTGCACGCTCGTTCGATTCATTTTCTATTTTGTCCGCGTTTCTTGCTCTATTTTCGCGATTTTCGGCTTGCCCGACTTCATCGAAAATTGTTGTTATCGTGTCGATGGATCAAACTTTCGATCCGATTTAAACGAATAAAAATAGAAATAAAGATCGCATCGATCCGCATTGATTCGTATACGAACGGTACCGGGTTGATTCTTCTATTTTCTTTCTTCTCGTTAAATAACATCGACAAAGGCTATGGATTTTTGCCGATCGTTCGTATCGTCGCCAGAAATGAAAAATGAAGGAACGCTTTCGAAGGCGATGCGACGGATTCGTGCGATTCCCACGTGCAAGTGGATCGATGCGCCTTCTAACGCGCATATTTATAGCGCGAATCCAAAGACAAAGCGGCTACGCTCCTCTGCTCTCGCAGAGCCTTCCTTCTTCTCCAGGGCCTACGCAAAATTATTTATCCGTTGTTCGTCCCGGTTGCTCGTAGAAAGATAAGTTCCTATTGGTTCGAAATCGAGCCGAGGGATCCAACGACATGGAACAACGTGATACGAAATCGGACCGATTAGTCGTGGTAGAGAGAGAGAGAGAGAG
>JAITYT010001055.1:109393-121780 GCA_025433975.1 Liostenogaster flavolineata
CTTTGCTATCGATTTACGACGTTACCGATCGTTACGGATGCCGTATTTTATTCGTGTTCCTACGTTCTTTACGTTGCATCGAGCAAATAGATTCCCGCGTAGTTTGTCTCCCTCTTTTCGTTATGCTTTTGTTTTCGGCATAATCTCGCTTATAGTCGTATTGTTCGTTGCCAGAGTCACACGTTTCAACAAAGAAGTGTTTCTCAAAAGCGTTCCATTTTGTTATTCGTCTTGAATTTCGTAAGGGTACGAATTCAGTTTTTACGGGCTAAACGGTACGAAAACGAAGACTTTATCGACTTTGAAGATCAGAGTTTCTTTAAGACAGGCATCTATATAGGAGGATATTTCGATCGAATAAGCAGGTTTTGAAAAAAAGATATTCGCTTAAAAATCCGACATTTAATAGGCAAATGGTGCGCGAAAGACAAAAACGACGAGTCGATCGCGAGCCCGTGAACGTGGGAATTTACGTGGCAAAGGACAACGCGGTGTTGTTTTCGATCTCGAGAGGAAGAGTCAGGGTGGAACGATAAGGATAGGGCGCGAAGAAGAACGTTGCCTTGGTCGCATACGCGGACCAGCAGCCGCGATTCGTTTTCGACGAAACAAGCCGAACGGATTACCAAGTATGATTTTCGAGCTTACTGAAATATGTATGAAACTATGAGCGCATCGCGTACGCGGTAACAACGGGACACCACCGTCTTGTACGTGTGGAAACGCGTCCGCGTGTGAGAGTCAGACCGTACTCGCCGACGTAATACATATACATACATCATCTAGAGTCTAGTATGGCGGTCCTTTGAGTTATTATTCAAAGCAAATCATAGCTACGATGCAGGGGATTAAGCTTCCTTTTACATGCACGAAAGCCGTGGCGAACAAGGCGAAGTTATCGAACGCGGATGTCTCTTCCTAGTGGTACGGTCTCCATCGCGTTGTCGTACCTTCCCAGGGTCGTCTGGCTCCATACGATATCTCCACTACTTTCGTTCGTGTACATTGATTTCGATGGTCCTCGAAAGGACCTTTTCGATCGGTACGGTAATATCGGCAAGCTGTAGAGTACGGTTTAGACGTTTCTCGGACACGGAGTTCGATATGGAGAAGCTAGACCTCGTCCGTCGAGATATCGTATTTTTCCTCTCACCGATGGAAAGGAACGGTCGTAGTTCGATTCGGAGGAATATCTCTGGACGATGTTCCAATGAGGAACGCTAACGATAGGGCGGAGGAAGGACGCGGTGTTTCCCCGTATCGAGTTATTCCACCGGCGTAAGTAGATACGCTCGAGCGGAGTTAGACCGAATCGAACGGCTTGATTCTCTTTCTCGGAAGATAAAACACACGGAGCCGCGTCTCGTAGCCCCGTAGCGGTAACATCGTGGAAAAGATGTTTCTCGACCGAAGCGAAGGAAGGCGGAGGAGAGTATCGTTCTTCTTGATTTACGGTATAATATATGTTTTTCTTTCGAGTACGCTTTGCTTCTTTTAGTCGCGCGCAGAGAGGAGGATGCTTTGTTGACTTAATATAGCAGTCGTGGAACGAGCGAACGGATCGTTCGGTTACGAGTAATTGGGTCACGCTGTACAAATATTAGATCTAGGTAATGGGGAATTGGTTGCTCTGGGAATCATCGATGTAACCGTTAAGGAAATCGGCTTGGTGCGCCTCGAGAGGGAAATCGAACTAAAAACAACGGGAAAATTGAAAGTTGAAATAACTGAGAAATATCGTGGTATCGAACGAGCACCGAGATTTCGCCTTTAATTCCTCTTTTCGAAGCTTATTTATTTCCTCGAATCCTTTACCGAAAGACGAAAGGAGCTCGCGTTTAATAAATGCAACGTTTCGCGGACGCCGAATAACGACGGTTAATTCGGAACGGTCGATCTCGTCTACCGCGCGGTTAAATGAAAGCGAAAACCGTGAAAGAGACGTTGTTATTTGTCTTTGTCGTCGTATTTTTCTCAGACGCGACTGGTTAAGGAACTATTAAGGAACGTCGTGCGCCTGGAAGAGCATTAGAAAAAAAAAGGGAAAGAAATGCAAATGCGGAATGCAAATAATGCACAGACGAAAAGCCAGCGTGGACGAGCGGTGAAAATTGCTGTCGAAAGACGAAAGCCGTCGTAGCGGCATCCCTTTTCCTTTTTACCCCTTTGATGTCTGCATCCTTCTACGTTCTCCTTTCTGTCGCTCTTGCTGTGTGTCCCTCTGCAGCGTCCTCGTTTTTTTTCTCTTTTTCTCTTTATCATTCAACGTCTCTCTCTCTCTCTCTCTCCGTCTACCCTTGCTTTTCGTCGTTCTTTTCTTCTTTTGGCGATCTACCGATGTCGTACCTGACTCTCCGGCTCTTATCCTTCTTCCCCGCTTCGTACCTCGTTCTTCGGCGTCTCTCCCGTGTAACTTACGAGGTACCGCCAAGATGAAACAAAGCCAGTTGGAATGTTTATGAATGAGCGACCGGCAGGTAAGCTACGTTGCCCGATGGAAATGTTCTTGTGCCACGGTTACGTCTTTGCCCGAAGTTTCCTGCCGCTGGATTTATACGCTCGAACGAAAACCGAATGTGAAATTCGCAAAAGAATACGTTGTCGGACATGGACCGCACCTTGTACCGACGAATCTCCGGCTTCTTTCTTTTCTTATTTTGCGCTTGCGTTGCGTTTTATCGACGACGAGGAGAACGATACGGTTAACCACCGTTATTGCCATCGAAGAAGAAGAAGAAGAAGAAGAAGAAGATGCTTCCTTTCCATCCATGAGAACGTTACGCGAAACCTCGAGTTTGTATATCTTTATCGTCCTTCTTTTACGAGGAATTTAAGAAAAAATTACTTACGCGTTTATGAATAAGTAATTCGTTCTTGGGCATGGGGCTTCTTCCAAATAAACGAAGAATTTTCCGTGCACGCGCATAGAAACTGCGCCAAGGGAAACGCGTATGCATGCGTAATGCGCGCGTATCGTCCGTATGTTGCGCTTAGACGCGGCGGTACGGGCTATATTTATATAAACTCTATCCCTATATAATATATAGGTATATAATATACGCACACCTGGCTGCGTATATGTATCTACGGACGTATGAATATATGTATAGACAGTCCCTGTTCCCTGCAGAATCTGTACAAGCAGCACAATGGTATTGTATACGGACCGTTATGAGTTATTACCCCTCCAGTCTAAGCCTTGTTTCTCTCTCTCTCTCTCTCCCTCCATCTCCTTCGGTTCACCCTACCGCAGACATAATTCAACATTCTATACAAGCCAGACCTTGGTCTTTTTACCTTCCGTGTCTGATAATGTTTCATTACACCCCTTTTATCTAGCTCCCTTCCTCACTTGTCGTTACGCGTGGGAGTTTGCTCCGTAAAGGTGCTTTCATACCTGAAAATTTCAAATATTTCAGAGCTTCGTAAATTACGGTCGTCGCTTAAAGGGACGATGCCCTCCCTTTATTCCACAGGCATAGAATATCTCGGCGAAAGAATTTAAAGAATCGTGACGACCGTCGCGTCATCATTACGAGACGTAGCGGATCTTAACGCGTCTTTAGCGAAAAAGTTAAAGAAAAACATATAACGTATATAATAAAGCAGTGAGCGAGCCACGTCCTTCATCGTCTCGATACGTTATCACCGGCCGTTTAACGACAACGCGAAGCTTCGAATCTCGATCCTCACGTTAGTTCGTGATAATAGCCAATAAGGATGTCAACGAGTCCCTCGAATCCCCCTGGATTTCTTACTCGAACTGCCGACGAATGCGACGATAAAACATCGAGACGACTACGATAACTCTCAACCCGAGAAAATTTTCGGCATGGAATCGAAACATAACGAGTCGGTATAAAGGGTTGGAAATTGGTGGAGTTGTTAAGTAGGCGGGTAGACAGATCGATAAAGCTAGGAGCGATTTCGTCGTAACATCGACATCGAGATGCCTTGGGCGGTGGTAAGAGATTCTCTGATTTACCTCTTCCGCGCTTTGACTTGACTGACCTTTCCACGCTTGTACGCGCTCTTCCGTGCTTGCTCGTTCGCTCGCTCGCTGGCTCGCCCCCCGTTCGCCAACCCTCTTTCACGAAGGCAAACAATCGGAGAAGTTCGTTGTCGTCGGAGTCGTCTTCGTAGTCGTCGTTCCACGGTACACGCTCACTCGTCGCGTACACGACTACGAACCCAGTCGAAGGGAATTGAACGTAGCTAAGTATCGGTGTTCCAGTTTCGTGAGTTTGCTTTCCTAAAACGTAGTCGGCAAATGCTTTCCCTCTTTAATACTTTTATTCTCGCTTACCTCCCTTCTCGTCCCTTCGGACGGAGGCGAAAAACGCTCCTTTACGCGGTCCATCGTGAAACAACGTGGCCGTTGAATCGCCTAGAAGATTATCGATCCGATATACTAAGCGCGTGTACGTATTATCTACGGTAAACGTTATATTCAAATGTTTTGAATAATTGAATACGATTTTAATACTATTTCATAAATGTATCGAATAAAGACGTTAATGGACGGCGGTACAATTAGCAACGATGAATTAATAATATAATTTCATAGGGATTTCGTTATTATGATCGAGTAATTCGTTGATGAACAATGGCAAGTTTTAATACGCGGTTGCAAATTTTCTCCATACGGCTCGGTCGCGATGCGCAATTTTCCGATAAATCGATAAAAATTCTGACAAAATTTGTATCGCTACGAGGAATTCGGGCGATACGTCGAGAATCCGCATCTTATCGCGTGAATTTCATTCGAGCGAGACTTCCTTAGGCGAGAAGCTGAGCTCGTTAGGACGCGTTTCTCGTCGAGTTAGTTCGGTCGCTTCCAACAGCGCGAAGGATACGGACGTATATCGACGTATGCGACGTATTCGGGATGCCCGACGATATATCGCTACGATTTGTCGTGCGCGATAAATCGCGTGGTTACCGGCACGATGGCAAAATCGGCCCTACGAGCCTCGGGCTACGATCGCGTTGGACGTAAGATCGTACGTCAAACGGTGCCATCGTAATGGGTCGTCTTCGGATTCGAATTTGGTCCTGGGAGGATCATCGAGATGGCACGCGTACGTGGCCGCGAAACGAGCTGCCGCTAGGCAAAGGAACGAGCTAACGAAATCGCGCGTGGAAAGGGTTAAGCACCTTGGAGAGGTCGCCTATCGTCGTGTCGGTAAGTGCCGACTGTGCTCGGGGTTTTAATTGCAGCGGCGACCGTGCCGTTAATAATTACCGTTCGCTCCTTGCAATTTCATGGTTTACATGCATAATACTCGGTGCATGCGCCTCCCAGGAATCGTTTAGCCCGCAACGCCGATCCTTCGTCGATTCGAGATAGGCCGCGTTTCTCTTCTTCGCGGCTTTATCCCGAAGGACGTAAGGAAAATCGAGGCAATGACGGATAATGGATTTTTCTATCGTACGAATGGACGCGAGTGAAACGAGACGATCGTCGGAGCGTCTTCTTCGCCGTCGAGGATGACGATGAATTTTGAAAATTCGTAGCGGTGACTGGCGAAATTTTAGTCGTAGATCGACGGTTCGTTTCGCCTCGATGGGAGGAAACGGACGCGTCATCTTCGTTTTTGTTCTGGCTCGTGGATAAGCATCGTAAGGAGTCGTTGAATCGCGATGAGCGTTCCGCGTTCCACGCGTACGCACGCTATCGATTATTCCAAGAATAGTAAGGAGACGAATAAGTTTAGATCCTATTTATTATTCGCATTGGTAATGCACGCGATAATTTATGCGGACGCGACAGATCACGCGATGTCGTGCGAAATAGTGCGTCCGTAGGTTGTCGGTCGAGCGTGGAGGAGGAAGTTCGAACGACCGTACACACCAGGAATGCTATTCCGTGTCAAATCGCGATACGTGTCATGATATTTCTTTCTCTTTTTAAATTCCCTAATAACGGCCACTATCGCGTCGTCCAATTACGGTTCGTTTATCGCGTTTTTCATGCCGCATTGAGACATTCTTTCGCGTTTCACTCGTATCGCGAGTCTATTTTTATTCTCGCCAATTCTATCTTACGAACTTGGTACGGTCGACGTACGTACGAGCTTGATAATTAGTTAGTTTCGTCAAACGTATCGACGTAGTCGTTGCGCAACGAAGATAATCATCGTATGGTTTAAATCCCGTAAGTAGGGCAGTGACGACGTCGAGGGGGGCAATCACGGACCTTCGAAGCGACTTCGATCGCGAACGATATCGTGGTCGAACGAATTAATTCGATTTTGCGCGAAGGCCGATCGATCGACGCCGAACTTCTCCGCGTTCGAATCCTTAACCCTTTTAGCGCCGGATGCAAAACTGGCGCCGATGAGAGAGATACACGGGACGCACGGACGCAGTTTTCGTTCGAATAGGTGCAGTTACTTACGTTATTCGATTCGAATTCAAAATCAAAAGTTTAAAGAAGCACAGTCGGATTGCCGTACTTATCGACGTCGTGAGATTACTCGCAAATGCTTTGCTTTGCCGCTGTAAACGACCATTTTTCGATCATCGAGAAACCAATCACTACCGATAGAGTAGATTCGCGACGTCAAGCTCGATTTCTTCCCTGGGTTTCGATCGTCGGCGAAAACCGCTTTGTCGTCGCCACGACACGAAATATCGCGTATAATAATTTATGCCGACGCCGACGATCATCGTCGTCTCATCCTTGTAAATTACCTTGTATCGTGCAAGCCGTGCTAAACGAAATAATTCACTCCGCGTGCGTGTCTTTGCCGCGGCCGATAATCACGCAGTATTTCCGTAACTCCTGTCTCCCTCTCGTTACACAGTCGCGTTGCATAACGTTATTTAACGAGAGACGAAACTATTCCACGCGATCGTTATCTCCGGTTATATTCGATTCGACGTTTCCTCCGATTGTCTTTTTTAATTCCGGTTAAATTGAAATATCGCGTGTCGTTGTTACCGTCCTACACGGACGGCGCGACGCCCACGTTGGAACTTGTCTATTTTTCTTCTTCGACGACGACGATATCGTCCTCTATCCTATTCATTTTGGCGGCGCGTTTAAACGTGTTCGTGAGAATTTGGATAGCTATTTCGCAAGTAAAAATTTCGTATTTACCGAAAATGACAGGAGGAGTATTCATCGTCGCCGACAACGCGAGTAGCGAATCCCGGTACGTCCAGCACAGGCACTGCTTTCGCGTTTGGCACTAAAAGGGTTAAGGTTCGTTCGGAGCCGCGGCTGTTGGACGAACGTCGAACGAGCGACACGCTACGCTCGGTTGGATCGCTGTTACGTAGTAGGTAGGTGGGTGTCGCGGGATCGAAGGTCTCTTTCGACGTACTGCAACGCGTTAAATACACGTTACGGGGCCACAGGAACGAGTCTCGACACGTTGTTCGACCATTTCCCAACTACGATCGAGAAACGGCACGACGCGTATCGGAGTCGACGGCCGACCGCCTAGTAAACTTAGTAGCGATTTCGCGCTACGGTGATCGGTCGGTCGCGTGCGAATCGATATGAAAATTAACGGTGAAAGAAATCTCTCGCGAATCGCCTCTTCTCTTTTTTTAGTTTGCACGCGTCCGAACGCTCCTCCTGCGATGATTTCGAAACATCGAAACGCGATATTGTTCGAAGTTCGAATCGGTTACGTTAGGATTTAAGATATCGTCGAGCTGTTCGTTCTTCCACGAATATTTTTCTTTCTTTCTCGAAGCAAGATCAGGGTTTCTCTCGTCGAGCTTCTTTCAACGAATTCCTTGAGATTCCGCCACACTTTCCAAGTCCTTCCTTCCTTCCATGAAACGTTTCCTTTTATCCGCGCTCTTGCCTCGATCTCTTCGTCGCGATAATTGCCGAGATCGAAGCCGGATAAACGAGCTGCGATTCGTCCAAGATTCCTTTCGTCTCACGGTCGATCGAGTACCGGTCGTTTCTCTCGAGATCAAATGGAAAGCGTTCGAGTATCGTCGAACGAAAGATGCGCGAAGCGCGTTATAATTCGATAGATCGAATCGTCCGGTTAATTCTCCAATGGATCCAAGCTCACGGACCGTTAAAGGACAACTTTCGCGTTTAAAGACGTTCGATACGTTCGCTAGAGAGGACGACGAAAACGCGTATTTGTAACCGTTCGTGATCCATCTCGACGACAAATTCGAATTCGAGTTGGAGTCGTTCGAACTGGAGAAAAATTATTCGCCAGTGGACAGAGAGAACTCGACTTTACTCCGATTCCATACTCGTTCGTCGTTCCTCTTAATATTCTCGTCCTCGACACCTCCTTGTCTCCTTCTTTACCGAAGGAACTTCGACGCTCGTTGGTCGTCTCTTCTTACTATAATCGCTGGATCTTACGAGGTCGTATTCTTCGACCGAGAAACTTGCCGCGCAATAACGCTCGGAAATGCCGTGTTAATGTCCTCTGGGTTACGTCTCACGATCTCCGACAATGTCGTCGTCGTCGTCGTCGTCGTCCTCGCGACTGCGCGCCATCGTTTGAACTTTGCAATTGACCGTGGCGCGCGCGCGCGCGATGAATTTTAACGACGTCGACCGCATCGATTCTAATTCTTCCGGAGGCCTTTGCTGCCTCTTTCTCCTTCGTCCATCAATCCAGAGAGAGGTCAGCGTTCTTCGCTCGTCGAGCCGATGGACAATGGCGGACTGTCTTCGTCTCCTCTCTTCTCCTCTCCTCCCCTGCCTTCCAGCGGATGCTCTTAGGTGGAGGGGGAGGAAAGGAGAGCGGAAGGAAGAGAGAGGACCATAAGTAAATGGAGGCCGGAAGGTTAGTTCCTCCGTCGAGGAGACCGAAAGCGCATCCAAACGTAAAGGATTCGTTTGCCTTTCATGATCGACCGTTCGATTCCACGGCGAGTAATCGCTTTGATCGGCAGAAATGCGCCGACTGCTGCACAGAGGCGACTGTGCGGCGTCGACGTAACGTCGTTGCGTTATAATTCTACCAAACTGAAAATCGTAATTCGTCGTCTCGTCTCTTCTTCGCGTTCTTCCTCTTTTCTTCGTTTTCATCGGAAATTTCGTCACGTTCGAGACATTTTTTCCGTCGCTAACGATTCGAAGGGGTTTCTCTCTCTCTCTCTCGCTCTCGATGTTTCGACGAACGTCTCTTTCGACTTAGGGGAGAACGGAATCGAAGCTTTTTAAGAACAGGGTTCGACATCCCTGGAGCGTGAGTCGACGCGATGTCACGTAGGAATCGTTTATCGGCCGGTTTTACGGTCACCCGACACTTAATCTTTACGGTTGTTTTCCGCGTCTAGCCGGTCGTTCGGTCGTCCAGTCGCGAGGCCTCCAACCAGGCGCGACGATTCGAGTAAATCGCAGAGAAAGAGAATGAAGGAGCGAGAGAGAGAGAGAGAACGCGAGAAAGCTAGACCGAAAGTAGGTAGAAACGAGCAGTTAGCGAATTGGATCATCCGAATAAAATGCTTTTGAAGTACCGCGCTTTTAACAACGAAAGTGTCATTGATTCCAAGTACGGATTTCGATAAAATGGGTCAGAAGCGTCGTTCGTACGATTTTATTCGCGTCGATTTATCCATCCGATTTATGGGGATGCACGCTCGATTACATACGCTGATTGAAGCGATCGACGAACGCGTTTAATCACTTTTCGCATTTTCACCTATTCCAATAATGTATTATCGTTAGGCAACGTTGCCGATCCAACGATACAAAAAAAAGCCAACCGGCGAGTAGCTAATGATAGATGCAGCAGGTTAAGCGCGGGGAAATAATTATACGGCGTTAAATTTAATCGCGTTAATCGCGTTAATATTCGACGGTCTGTGTAATTTTGTATACGATTAGTTACCGCGTTTACGAACGAACTCGTTGCGAACGTTCTTTCGCAAAAGAGGAAGGAATTTCTAAAGCGAGAGTTTGCTTTTCCATAAATAATCGCGTAATCGTTCGCGAAGAGAAGAGGAATCAGCCGGCACGCAAAAATGGTACGGAACTACCGGTCTTTCCCTAAACTTTTTTTCGGTTTTCGACTAAATTCGCTCCAATTCAAAAGACACGAAATTTAACGCGTTAAAAAGAACGAAAGCCAACTCGTTAATCTTCCGCATTTTCCATCACGATTTTAACGGGAATCAACGTGGACATCGATGAGAAAGAATCGAACGGCGTTTATCGGGTTCGTTCTTACGAAAAGCACACGGACGTTCGTTCCTGCGCGCGACGGTCAACGATCGACGCTGCTAAACGAGGGTAGAGCGAGAAAATTTTTTAGTGGCAAAGCTCGGTACACGCTATACAGCCCCGTCGCCGTAACTTCGGCTTAGGTCGTAATTTTCTGCCGTTACTTATCGAGTGCGATACTCTCGAGTTTCGTACGCATCGAGCATGGTAGATGATATTACGTCGGTAAATGTACTTGGTGCTTCTTGCGTACGCGGATCCGGAGAAAGCGTTACGCTTTCGAACGTACGAAAGATTTATTTATTGGAATATCGAATATTCGATATCGAATTTCGCGCAAAATTATTATTCGACGAGAGTTTATTTCTCATGGATGGGTTTCCTTACGTTGGAAAAAATCATACCGTTACGCAACGTCGTCGTGTAATTCGCGATTACGTACGTTCGATGTTACGTCGACGTAGAATTTTTTACGCGATGCCAACGTCGTTCCGAGTTACGCGTAATTTAAAAGTTAAACGATAATTTGCCGAGCCTCGCCGTTCTTACGAAATGAAATGATTTTTAACGGCGCCTTTTAAATCGATCCATCCAAAAGCTGGGCTCGTCGGGAACGTGGCAGTGCGTAGGAAAATGTAATATCGCGGTGATAAGCGTGTAACTGCGAGGTTGTCAGTTAATCGGGGTAGCTATTTGCATTTTTATTTTCGTTCTTATTTAACGCGTTGGACGGCACTCGGTGCGCGTCGGTTTCGTGAATATCGTGCGCCGTTCTTCTAAATATTTTTTATCGATAATTTTCGAGAAGATACGTGAAACGTTTAGCGCGTTATATCTCTGAAAATTTATCGAACGTCGAACGTTTGGAAAAGTTGTCGTATTTATATGCGATTATATCGGGAGGCTGCGACTTTTCAGAGGAAAACGGCTCGATTATATTGGACGAAATGTGATTCTTCGTCCCTGTATTCATCGATAAGGATACAACATAGGGGACAAGACTTTGGGAAAATCGTCTTACGAGAAGAACGAAATAGAATAGCGAACGATAAGTGGAAAAGTATAGGTATCGAACAAACAATAGTATCCCCCGGGGCTGTACGTAGTGGATGCGTTTGCAACATCGTTGAAAAAGAAATTTATGACGCGACGATTCGTCCGAGAAATATATTGTATTTTTACAGAAATACGTCGAATCGGTGGTAGCCATAAATTCGTAGGCAGTGTAGGTGTTGCGTACCGATCGGCCGATCGTAAATTTAATGAATAACACGGATTGGTCGCGTTCGTACGTAAGTTCTCGCACTGGCGAGCGGCAAAAAATCCCCGCCGCATAACTGTCCCGCTGAAATATTCGTTACGGGGAGCCGGAAAATAATATATGTTAAATTATCTCCGATAATTCTAGCGTGCTTAAAACTATTGCTATAGTCATAATAATGATGATAATAATAATAACAACAACAACGATAACGATGCATTATCGTTGATAGGTAGTAGTACGCTTTATCGAATAAATCTAACACGCATCGACGTATTACAACGTAAGGGAAATACGGATAAATTATTTTACGAGTGCTTTATACGGCGAGTTTAATCGACGAATCTATGAAAAGGTAAAATTTCCGTTTCGTCCAACGAAATTTGCATGTTTCTGCTTCCGATACGGCTTCGTGCCGTATGGCTCGTGGCAGATAATTTTTTTTGAAAACGCGTATACGCCCGGAAACTTATGCAAGGTAGCGCATGTACGAACGTACGTACGTACGTACGTACGTACGTACGCGTAATTGGCACGGAACGTGTGTCGCGATTCTCGCTACTTCTCCGCTTCCCTCGACGTGGTAATAAGACTGAAACACGAATTGCAAGTACTATTGCGGCAAAACTTCAGAGAGCATGCCCAAGTACAACCGTTTATGGAACCGTGATATACCAAATGCGAAGATTAAAGGACGCGTTAAAGGTTTCGAGTCGCGGTAATTTCTCGAGAAATATGTAAATTACGGTAACGTCGCGACTTCCACTCGCGAAGAAAGAAAAAGACGGAAAAATCGAGGGCAAACTTTTGACGGTGGCGAAGCATTCGAAGAAGTTGGTAAACGGCCTCGGATATCTTCGTCGAAGTACATTCTCCAAAGAATTTATCGTCTCGCTTTATACATCCATTCACTTACGTATAACGCGTACGTCGAGTTAAAAGCGCGTTGTATTAAAAAAAAAAA
>JAITYT010001055.1:131917-152054 GCA_025433975.1 Liostenogaster flavolineata
CTTTCTCCCTCTCTCCCTCCCTCCTTGTCATCCCGTTACTCCAGCTACATCTTCGGTCCATCGAAAAGTTTTCGAACGCGATGAACGTGCCACTACGATGATTCGCCATCCAAACTGCTCCTCTTTCGCTCTTATTTTTCTTCTTCTTCTTCCGTCCTTCTCTCGCTTTCGTCCACCTCGGGCTATACCGCCAAGGCGACCGTCTCGATTTAATCGCATTACGGCAAAAACCTCGAGTCCGTCGAGAGGCAGGCATTCGAAGGAGCGGCCAACCGGTAGGCCCTCCGATTCCCCTTCCTTTTTGTCTTCGCGCTCGATATCGCCGAAAACGTCGCGCGAATAATAACGAGAAGGAGACGCGCCGCGATCGTTTTCGACGAAGGATGGACGCGATCCGTGTGGAGTCGCGACGAGTCGCTTCGATTTGCACGAACTCTAGTCTTGGCCTTTTTTCATCGACGTCACGCGACGCGGACACCTGTTCGATCCACGAACGTTGCGGAAGTTTCTTTTATCGCGATTATACTTCGAGTTCGTCTCCTTCGTTTTTCACGTCCAAGGATCGCGCGTCGACGAGATTCGATCGTTCGCACCACGTATTCGAATACGAGAATTTACGTTACGTAAGAATAAAATATTTTCGTAAGAATCGGGGCGATTACGCGACCGTCTCTCGATGATAATCGCGTACGCTTTCTACCAACGAAGCCGTCGTTACGCGCTGTCGTAACGCACGATCTCGTCTTTACGAAGAGCGACGAATTTCATAAAAGTGCGTCGCGCCTGGACGATTCATTCGCCTCTCGCTCGTTCGCGAAGCCAAAGACAGATTCGACGTTGCGAAGCGACCTGGGCTCAAATCCCTCCTTTATAAACGAATCTTACCAATTTCATAGGCGTACGACTATTCCTCGAGCGGAGCAACTCGGAACGATGCTCCGAATTCGCGAAACGACGAGGTTCGCGCATTTTCTTCCGCCAATTTCGTATTTATGATCTTTCCGCGCGAATATAAGCAGCGATTCGCTCGAAGAAACTTCTCCGCTAATTCGATTAATAATACGCGAAGGAATTCTGGAACGTCGTTCGTGGGAGGAGCACTAGTCGCGTAAACGCGAGCGAACGAATCGATGGCAAGAATCGTCGTCGGTAATTCGATTACGCCGAGCGGTTGAAATCGTCGCATCGACTCGGTCGCTTCTTCCGAGAAGAAGACAAAATCGGGCGACGAAATATCCTCGAGTCGAACGTCGTAATTTGGTAGAATTCGTCGTCGCTTCGCCACGCTTCGCCACGCTTCGGTACGCTTCGGTACGCTTCGTTGTCTCGCGTCCGTACCGACGCGAAACGCCACCATCTCGCGCGAGTGCCGCTTTCGGGATTCAGCGTCGTTGTAGGAAGGAAGGTGATCGTGAATGGAACGTTCCTTCGAGGTGGAAGAGCGTTTATTACTTTGCCCGATTGCCGCGAGGAAAGCGTTATCTCGAAAGGCGCGCGTCCATGAAAATATCCACTACGAATGGCACGAATTGCGACTCTTGATCGCTCCGATCGACTATAGATTTTTCCTTTTGCCTCTCCCTTCCTTTTCCTCGTCTCGCACGGTCGAGCGTCGGATTTGGACTTTAATCGATTAATTAATCAATTAATAAGCGAAACGGAATGTTCGCAAGTCAGTTCGACGACGTTGTTCCGTCGTCGTAGTCGTCGAGCCGATACGACGAGATAATGCGCGCTGTTTCGAACGAATTCACTTGGCTTGACTTCGTTTGACTTACCTTACGGTTCGGTTGATTCGATCAAGGTGGAGTTCTTTCGAAACGAATTTCGGTTCGTTCGAAGAATCGTTACGGTCTTAAATTCGAACGTTTGGACGAGCGTAAAATATTAGTTAGGTCCTGTTTCCGTCATGCCTTTGTTTTGGCCATAATCTCGCTTAAAGTCGTACCGAAGATTTATTAAAAAAAAAAACGAATTCAGTTTTTACGAGTTAAACGGTACGAAAATGGAGACGGTCTGAAAAATTCCATATCGGAGTTCTATCGACTCTAAAGATGCCTGAATCTCTCGAAGGCAGGCATCTGTGCATTGAAATCTCGTTGGGAAAAGCGAATCGAAGCAAATGTCGCGTATTTTGATCGAATAAACAACTCTTGAAAAAAGATACGCAGTTTTTTATATAGTCGCTCGAATATCCGACATTTTATACGCATCGACCGAATAATTTCAAGCGGAAGAAGCGTAGGAACGAAGGAATTCGCGCGCGACGTTCTTTGGCTTCCCACGAACATCGAACGCGTGAAAAACTGGAAGGAGTTTTCCGATGGAAAATTTTCGAAAGCGTCGTCCGAAACGCTTCACTTCCCTCCACGAAATTTATTCGCGCGTTCGCGATGTCGCCTCCGTTTACTCCTCGACGTTCCGTGGCACTCGCGCGAGAAGTCAACCTCGTGATAAACGACGTTACGCGTCCCGTTAGGAGAGGAGACTTTATACTAATATATCAGGCACGTCCATGGAATTAATCTTTATTATCCGTTACGTGCGCGGAATGCGCCGCGTTATAGAACTATTTCCAACGCTGGCAGCCACGCCGACGGGTTAAAGATCCGCGACGGAATGAGTTTTCTCGCGACGATTTCAAGTCGGAAGATTCTTCTCGGGAACGATGCCTTTATTTTGCAGCTTCTCTTTTAAGCCGCTACTGCCAGCAGTTACGGAGGAAGGAACGCTTTTCTCGCGTCAGTTTAGAGAGGAAGGAAGCTGTCGAGATGGTGCAATTTCCCTTGGTGCAGTCTGCTTCGGAGGCGCCGCCGCGACGGTCGTTGCTTGGCTCGGTGGCGTGCATGCCGTCAGTAATTTTTGCGAGATGATTTTCGATGGGCAAAGCCTTCGAGCCTTGAGTTATCGCCGTAAGCGGCTTCAACGGGGGAAAAAGGTACGCGCGGGCTGCGATGGAAAGCGGTGCTTCGTTACCGCCATTTTTAAGCTTAGCGTGAAAGGGCGAAGACGCTTCTCCGATTAAAGAGGCGGTAAGATCGAGCGTCGGATTTTCAGTGGTACGCGCTCGATGTCTAAAATAATTTCAAAGAGAGGACGATATTTCACGACGTTCAAAGTATCCTATTTTAACCGTAGAGAAATCGTTTATTCGCGTACCGAGAGAAAGTAAAGATCGTAGTAAGCGTCGTAAAGAACGAGATTTCGATCGGCTCGCTGCGTATAAATGACGGAAATAACGTCGCGTATATAAGCGACATCGATGACCGCTCGGCCTCGCTTTGTAGCTGCTTCGTTATCGAGCTTAAAGCAGATGGCGAGCAACGACCGTTAATTCAGTGAACGCGAATGGAAGCGTTGCGTTGAAAAGGCCGATCGGAGTGCAGATGTTTGGCAAAGTGTCTATCGTATACCGAATCGATGATTAGTGGTGAACCGATTGGTATTCTCATCGCGTGCGTTCGTTCGATCAACGAGCCACGTAACTCTTATTCTACGGTGAGTTTGCGTCCGTGTTTACTCGTTCCTAACGTAACTCCGATACTCGTGCCAACGATACGTTTCTAATAAATTTGCGCGTTCGTTTAAACGAAGCCAGCGTCTAACCTTGCAAGAAAAATCGCATTATCTAGTTTATCGATTAGCGCGGAAAAAGTTTCGTAAACGCTCGGCTAATTGGCCATTCGACGATATTTAATATCGACGCGATGCAACGATTCGCTGAAAACTTGGACGATTTTCGTTATGGCAGTGGACTCTTAACGCGTCTCCGGCGTTACGAAGGAAACTGCGAACGGCTAGTGCGATCGAAACGCTCCTTCCTCCCACTGGTTGCGAGGACCGAGAAATTGTCGCGCGTTCCTCCGTAATTTTAACGGCGTTGCGCGTCTTTCATTTCACTGGGAATTCTCGAATATCGCGACGATACGCAAGAATTAGCTCGCACGCGTTTCGGCTTACTTTTTTATCCGTAAGGCGAGCGAAGACGCCTCGGTCGCTTACGATATTCGCGAAGATGGCTGACGAAAGATGGCAAGGAGGATAATTTCACGCGTGTACCGACGCGTCACGGTCCTCCCAGGAAGGCAAGCGAGTAAATCTGATTAGCCGAGAAAAGCGCTGCAGGGACTCCCGTTAAGAGGAGCCACCGTGACATCGCGTCTCGAGTTATCCGCTTTCGGGATATCCGGTCTTGTACGTGATCCATCTTGCCGAATCTCTCTTCCGCTACGGACGAAACTACTCTCTCGCTTTTTGGTTCTATTCTTGCGCCAAAAAAGGTAAGAACGCTCGGAGAAACGTTCACTTACGAATACGGCTGACTTACCAGCTATGCGATGAAATTATTATTTTAAAAGTACTGTCTCGGTTTTGTGGATCGCGAGGACGTTCGATTTTCATTTCGAAGTTCTAATAAAAAGTCGGTCAACCGCGAAACGTCGACACCGCGTTTCGTGTCGCGTATCGCGTTGTATTTTCGACGAGGCTGTTAAAATTCTACGCTTGTCTCGCTGAGAACGTTCGCGTGGAAGCTATACGCGTGCGGAACGGTTAGATTTTATCGTGAACGCGCACACGGGATAACGATGCATTAGCCTTTGGCGGCTTAATGTCGTCGTCGTCGTCGTCGCCGTCGTCTTTGAGGAAAAGTCTTTCCACGTTTATCGTTCGATAAAGCGCAGTTTTCAATCTTCGTTTGTCGCTTTAAGTACTTTAAGGTAACGTCGAAGGGGTTGTCAACGTTTTATAACCTTTCTTTCTCGTCATCTTCTTAAACGTCGATAGAACCGGTATCTACGACGTTCTGACGCCCGTTTAAGATCGTAACGTTTCAGTCTCGCCTTCGCGAAAACGTTCATAAGGAAGCATTACGCCGGAAAATTCTCGATTCTCCGGCCATTTTAACGATCGCAACCCTTTCTAACCGCGAGAAAATCGAGCTTCCAGAAACTTAGCCGGTCTAAAGCGAAGGACAATTCCATTTTGCGACTATTCTTCGATGGTGCTTTCGGCCTGGGAAATCCGTCCATTGTCGGGCAGGCAGTGGCAGCAGCGTTAGGTAGAATCGGTGACGGTATGCCGATCCTCGATAATACCGCCTAGAAATCGGCATTATCTTCCAGGAGTTCGCGGATCTTATCTACCGCTACGTCTTCCATTTCCTCGCTTCGCCATTCCTCGTATTCATCGCATTGTCGGTTCCTTCTCGTTTTGGGAGATACGATTCGCCTCCTCTTCCTTTCGCAGACTCCCGCAAACATTTTCGTCGATACGATTCGAGCCGCGTTCCATCCGCTCTCGAATCCCTCGACCGCTTTCTCTTCTCTCTCTCCCCCCCCCCTCCTTCCCGCAGCGACGAATTCGCACCGTTCAAACCTGCCGGTATAATTGCGGAGTCTTGTCGCGGAGAACTCCGATTCCTTTCCATCGTTGTCCTCGTCGCCGCGTACTGCCTCGAGGCATTTCCGTTTTCCATTTCCCGTTAGAGTAGGAGGAAGGATACGGGGAAGAGGTAACGAGGAAATTAGGATGCACCGGTGTGACGCGTCTCGACGTCGTTCCATGAAACACGACGGGAAGGAAGATCGGTTCGGCCGATCGTTTTCATTTTCATCCTGCGATCGTAGGGTAGAGAGACTGGGAATCGGAGGGAGCCGACCAAGTTCTCTCGACGAGAAGATGGGCGTAACGAGGCGAACACGCGCCAAGTTCTTGACGTACGTTCGGTGTGTTTAAGCGTCGCTCGTTTTTTCTCGCGGAGAAAGACGGAACGACTCCGGTAGGTCTCTATCGAGGATACGTATCGCGATACTTGATCGGGAAAAGCTTCTCTCGACCTTGGTGAAACGGTCGTTCGTTTGGATACGACTGCTTTTGTCCTTTTCTTTTGTCCGTCGATCTATTTTGCGCGGCTCTCGCGACTTTTCCGATTAAACGTTTTTTTAGTAACTCTGTCGGTTGTCGTTGCGTTATTCGTTCGTTGAACGAACGAGTTCGGTTCGCTCCTCGAACCGAGATTTATTGGATTTTCCGTTAGATTTTCTTCAACGACCGGTAATGTAATCCAATGACAGGTAGATCGAGCGTGATCGCGAATCGTGATTTCGTCGATACGCCATCGTTTACGTTCGTTCGATCAAATTTCTTGAATATTATTCCTTCTAATGGAAATGGAATCGCGTTTCTCGTATCCCTTGGAAATGTTACGAATGGAAGGGCACGAAAGGCGCTCTTTTCCAAACATTTCGGCGAATTAAACTACGTAATACCGAAGGTAAAGTGACTCACACGAGAGTAAGCGAAGCTAGTCGTAAAATTTTTATTGAAATTCACCGAGAGACTCGATAACCTTGGTCGAGTCTAACCTATGGAATTTCATTTGTATCGGGAAATCGTTCGAGGACTCGATGAATATTTTCTTTTCTCGCCTCTTTTTTCTCGCGGCGAGTCCCGAGATTTACCGTAACGTACGGTGGCATCTCGGGCGAAGTATCGAGGAGACAACGAAAGCGAGAGCGCGAGGATCCGAGAGGATTCGCGAATAGCGCCACGGCGGTAGGAAGGATTCGATTTCCTCGGGTGATCGGCCGGTCATATACCGCAACGATCGGTCGTGGCGGTGTGCGCAGTTACCCCAAAAATGGAGGAGAGTGGGCTTCGTCGACCCAAGTTCACCCTCGACGTGCTCTCGGGAGCAAATTGTCCGGGAATGGATTTTCTATATGGCGGCAATGGTGACGGCAGCTCCGCCGTCGTCGTCGTCGACCTCTCATGATTTTACGATGGGATCGACGTACTTTTTTTTTTTTTTAAAATCGACGCCTTTCGACGCGTAACGAGATCGAGAAGCGTCCTTTTCAGCGTGTCAGATCTTGTCCGATACTCGGACAACGACGTTGCGAAGAAAAGGGAGGCTTTCGACTGCGCCATCGGATCTCCCGATCGTGCGCTAGACGTCTGTCCAACCCTTTCGCTCGGCGTAGACGAATTCGCAGTGGCATCGAATTTCGAATGCCCGCGGTCGTTCCTTCGTCTGCTCGATTTCCCCCGACCTCCGTCCCTCGGCCGTTTCGATCACCGACGAGAGAAACTTTCGCGTACGTCGAATTCGTAGTAACGTGCCACCGATAAGAGACAGCTCGAGACGAGAATGATTTTCGTTTTCTTCCTTTCCTTTTGATCGAACGACATCGGTGGTGTTAGAAAAGCGTTAAGGAGTGTCGAATGGAGGAAATTTTGGAACCGTTGAAGCTAACGGACACGGGACGGGAAGCTTAACGCTCGTACGCGTATCTTCTTAACGAGACAAACGAATTCGAGTTCTTTTTTTCACGCGAGACTACGCCGATCATTCGTACGCCGAGTTGCGCGTCGAAGGATTCCTCGCGATCGCAGGACATTTTATACGAGTGGCGGACTTTTGACGCACGCGAACACCGCGACGCATCGACATCGTATTTAATTCGATAAAACTCGAATTTAGTTACATCGGTTAACGGTCGGAGTCACGTTCTACTCGTGTTTTTGCGTACGCTTGATTTTTTCCTTTTTTTTTTCGAGCGCGCGTATTTATTCGAATATTTTTTACAACTTTTTATCGATATTTAATGTATTTTTTAATATTCGTCCGACGGGCGAACGAACGATTCGTAACGAGCGGCTTCGCAAAGTGGACGTCGCTTTCGGAAAAGCGCCGTTTCTCCCTGGTACTCTCGCTTCTCTCTCGGCGTCTTCCAACGTTGGCCCGTACGAAAACGACGAGCGAACGCGTTGCGTATACATAAGGAAATAATAGTTCTGGCTTTTAATCGGCACCAGCGGAAGGCGGAGCCACTATTTTTCCCTTTATCTCCTTTCTTTTTCCTCGTTCTTCATTTTTTTACGCTCTTCCTTCCTTCCTTCCTTCCTTCCTTCCTACCTACCTACCTACCTACCTACCTACCTACCCTTCTCTCTACGTTCCTTTTGCTTTTTGCAGGCTAGGAGCGGCCGTTGTCCACGAGATACGCGAGGACGCTCGTTGAACTCGACGCTAGGATGGGATGCGCGCGAAAGGGAGAGAGGGATCGCGGCAAGGTTCACCGTGGAACGTCGCTTTATTACCGACCGAAATGGAGATTATTTTCGTGCCGTGGACATCTTTAAACGGTCGTGTCGCGTCGCGTTGCGGCGAGCTCGCGGTTGCCGCGTAGGAAGAAGAAATAAAACGGTGGTGCACCGCGCCTCCCCCCGTCCTTCGACTTTCTCACCCAACCGACCAACCAGCATTTTGCACCGCGTCTCTTCTCTATCGCCTACGATGTATTTCGTATTTCGCGGTAGCACGCGCGCCAATGTAGGAGAGCGACGCTACCGCGATGGCTTCGTTTTGTGCGAGGGCGCCGAACTGGACGAATCACGCGGGGAGCTCTTCGTTCTTTCCTTTCTCTCTCTCTCTCTCTCTCTCCAATTCACGGAATCGTCGAGGTTTCCATCGAAACGCGGAAATACGCCCAACCGTGACGGTGATCATTCTCGCGTTTTTTTTCGAGGAAAGATTATTTATTCGTTTGGTTTCGTACGTTGTGTCGTACGTGGTTGGTTTCACGATCTTCTTCTCCGTCCCTGCTGTAAAGGAGGAGGAGAAAGGCGCGCGATTCGAAATCGCGTTACCTTCGACGTTCATTTTTCGATTTGTCGCGAGTAACGCGTTTAGCTCGTCGACGGGAAAATATTTGCTTCGAGCGGAAAGGAATCGGGCCAACGTAATCACGAGCGAAGGAAAACAAAAAAAGAACGATTGGCTACGTTCGAGTTTGTGACGTTGATAGGGAAATTTTAAAATTCGCGAAAAATGGAGAAACGAGAAGGGAGAGTTCGTTACGCGCATTATATAAGATTTGTATAACGAAAAGCGGTAAATACCTGCATCTATTTATTCGTTTATCCATCGATCCCGTACCCTATCTATATTTCTATCCGATTGTTTGCCGCTCGCATTCAAAGATATATATATATATATATATGTCATCGGTACGCACACAATACCCGTCCAATTGGAAAGTTCAACCGGTCAAATATTGATCCGCGAAATTGACTAGGAACGAACGGTTTAATGGCATTCCCTGTCGTACGTTTCGATAGCGGCACTTATGCCCCTCCTACGTCGTAGAACCGCAATTTCCTATCCGATTCGAAATTTAGCCTACCCCTTCTCGATCTCCAGGGTGGATATAAACGGCCCTTTGAGCGATAGAACGGAGAAAGGGAACTGCCGATACCATCGTCACCTTTTCTACCTCTTTTCTTCGCTCGGGTAAACGACTGCGCGCGCGCACGCCTATCCATTCCACCCACTACGACTGTCACGATACAAATTGATCGATGCTCCTTCGACGATCGCCTTCCGAATTTCTCATTGGCGCTGGCTGGAAGTTGCGCTGGAAACGGAGCGGTTGGCGCGCTTCTATTTTTCAAGGACGTCCCCTCCACGGCTTACGTCGGTAATACGATTAGAAGGACGCGTAAGTACGCCGTTGGAGAAGTCGATCCTAAACGTAAGAGGACGCGTCTGAAAATTCAAACTTGCTCGAGACTTTCCTCGAGCACGGATTACGGGTGCTCGAAAAGCAAGACTATCGATCTTCGACGCGATATCGCGCCCGCCAACGCTTCGTAACGAATTCGCGCCAAGAAAGAATCTCGCTAACTTCCGATTAACTAGCGCACCGCCGCTGAATCATTAACCGGTATTCCCGTGGGAAGGAAGTCCAGGAAAAATGTATCGCGCTTGAAGGGAGGAGAGAGGGACTTTCCCTCGCGTTGCTTTACGCTCGGTTAATTAGTTAGAAGCACGAAGTAAGGCGCGTACTTACGCGTTGTCCCCCTTTTTTCCACGAAAAAGTCGCTTCGCTTATTTTTTACTTCGAATTAATTTATCGAATCGTTACGGCCGTAACGTAAACCATTACGGTAACGTAGTTTTAAAAACTAATTTGGGAAAGTAATAAACCGTCTTCGGGGATACGTGGGCTTTACGCGCAAATAAGAGTTAATCCCTTTACTCCCTTTCTATATTTTTGCGCGCCTAGTCCTCGAGAATTTATTTTACTATCGGACTCCGTAATTCTTCCCTAGGAAGAATTACCGTGGGGAAATCCCAAGCATCGCCTTGGTCGCGGAGAGCGTCGAAACGACCTACGATTTTATTTCCAGTTTATCGCGCGTGTTCCGCTATTGGAACGATATATATTTTTTTTCTCTATCGTTCTATCGCTGCAACGACGACCGCGTCTTTTGGCGAATACGAACTTCGTCTCGTGTGTTTTACGATTCCTCTCCCTCGCAAAGGCGTCGCGACGCCTTTGGAAATCGTAGCGCGGCTTTTTAACTACGAGAGAGAGAGAGAGAGAGACAAACGTAGCGCACATTCCGTACGAGCTGGATAACGACTCTCGCTCCAAGGTGCATTAATTCGAACGAGCTCGACCTCGGCACGCGTGGAACGAGATGCGATAGGAAACGGACGGCTGAAAGAAAAGGCGTAAGGCGGGGTGGGGCGACGCGCGAGGGTGAGATGCTCCTTTTCTTCAAAGAGAACGATCCGTGATTCCGGTGTCAGGAATCTCGACGTTCGTCCGTCCGTCCGTCCGTCCGTCCGTCGTTCGGCACTTACGTTCTTGCGAAATCGCGAAAAGCAAGCGTTGGTAATTTGATAAGTTCGACGATTACTCGCTCGACTATACTCGCGCGATAATTTCCAATGGACTCTCTACTCTCTCCTCTCTTGGCCGTTCCATCCATCCTCGTTCTTTTTCCCCTCGGCTTTGTACCTCTTCCTTTCATCCTCCCTTTTCTTCTCCCTTTTTTCTCTCCTCTGTTTTGTCGCGCTCTCGTTGCAATCGCGCAGCTCCGTCGGCTTTGTTACCCCGATTCGTCATCGTACAAGCTACGAAATTTTCTAGGAGGTTCGCGACGTCGCCGTTGTCTACGCTTTCGAACGTATCGCCCCGCTCGTACGGTAATCGTTTACGACGCTACGGAGAGGCGCCAAACACAAAGGGAACGACGAGAGAACGAATCGTTCTCCTCCTTTCTTTCGACGCGCCCTTCCTTTTGTCTCGATCCCCGAAGCGAGTACTCTCGCGATTGGAGGGGGGCCTCGTCCGTTCTCGAACGTACCTTTACTATGATAGGAAGGAACGACGAAAAGTGCTTTCGGAATATTGATCGATAATTGGTTAAGTAGCTCCCAAGGGAGAGCTACTCGCTAGTTAGATCGAAGGGTAGAAGGATTTTGGCCGGATGGCCAGGATTGGCGCGGATGCGTGAGAAAGGAGTCGGCGGTGGACGCGAACCTGGTGGCGTCCCTACTAGGAAGGCTTTCTTTGCAAAGTGACATCGAAGGAGAAAGAAAGGAAGGGTGAATAGCGGGAGATCCTTCCGCTCGTGTTGGATCGTCGTCGTTCGGTCACCGAGGCGGCCGATGTCAGGCAATCGAATCCATTAGGGCGTGCGCGGACTCGGTCGTTCGACCTAATTGACTTCGTACGTAGTAGGTACGGTGTGCGGGCTTCACCTTCGATCCGTCGCGTCGTGCACGCGCGTTTCGCTCTTTCGTTGCGCGTCGTGTCGAACAACGCGTCCCCGCGTTATCACGGCGCACTCCCTCTGGGAGTGTCCTTCCGTGTCGAGCCAAAGCGACGCGATCCCCTTTGCCCGATAACGCCCGTCGCTTCTTTCTACCACCCACGTACTTCGACTTACCTTTCGGGCGAGTGATCTCACCGCGGAGCCATTATTAACCGTTAAACGTCCGTTATCCTCTAATTTCTTCCATACGGAACGTAAAGAAAGCGTTCGTTCGTCCATGGGTCGTAGCGACTATTCCACGATTTTTACCGGTCGGAGCGAAACGCTTTATCGCTCACTCCAGGTCGAGAGAGAAATTGAACGCGTCGCGCGGCGTCCACGAGACACGCGCAACTTTTAGAGGGTGTCTGTCGAGTCCCGATTTAGTTCGAACTCGACGTTCGAACTTTTTTCTACTTCTCTTTCTCGACGAAATCGAGTTAAAAGCCGCCAAGAGTTTCCTCTCGTCTCTTCGCTCGGTTTCCTTAGTTATCGATTTCATCGACTAATTATCAACGTCGTTCGACGCTTCCTCGTCTTATCCTCCCCCCCTTATCGTTCGTTCGAGCTCATCTCGCGGAAATATAATTTTCGCGATGAGAGCGAATCAACGGCGAGAGCGACGACAACAACAACGAGGAGAGAGAGAATCTCGAGTTTCCAGACCCAAGTCTCGTACAATGGAAAATGAATTCCCGAGCGTTAATATTTGATTACCGGGGTGCGATTAATGCGACGCTTCCCCTCGGGTACTGCTCTTTCTCAAAGTCAGCTCAAAACTTTGGACGTCTTCGTTATTTTACGACGGTCCGGTGTGCGACGAAGTTGGCGAGCGTGTCTCGCCAGCGAGAATAACTCGTCGTCGCTCTTGGAAGGCGAGAAGACGGAGTCACGGGCCTGCGATTTTTCCTTCGGACCATCCTTCTCCTCCTCCGTCGGCGATAACTCGGAGAATCGCTTTTACGGTTGGTAGGAGGTACGGACGCGTGGTTACCACCGACCGTAAATCCATGAACGCGTGCACCGTTCTCGAAGTCACGGATTCGCGCACGTTCCTCCGACGATTGCCTCTTTACGAGCCTTGCTTCGCGATTGGATCGTCGCGACAGGTGGACTCTCTTAACCCGTTATCAGCCGCGATACAAAAATTAAATAAACCGTACAACGACACTCGCACTAAAAAACTTTGAATTTGAAAATGTCTATTGGAAAAATGGGATATTGGCGGATAACGGGTTGGGAAGTTCGGATAGACGGGTCTTTCCGAACGCCCCGTTTAACATCGATCATCGACTCGGGTCTCTCCTACCGATCTCGCGTCTTCGTCCGACAAGTTCGACGAGCGAGCACCCAGGACGTCTAATCGCGTATCGGTAGGAGGCGATCGGTGAAGCATCGTTCCCAACTGCGAGATAAATCCTCGGGGTATCGTTCGGGAGACGCGAAATCCCTCGTAGGAATGGAAGGCCGGCGGGTTGGCCCGACGTCGTAACGAGCTACGTGGATGCGTTTATTAAATCGCTGTAGCGGCGTCACGGGATTGGCCCATCCCTCGCAGACACCTTTCGCTTGCGCAACGTTGCCGCGTTTAAATCCGTATTAACTGCACGGGCGTGGTTCTCAGGCGCGTATGCAGCTTCCCCGTGTACCTCGTGCATCTCGACGATCCTTCGGAGCGAGACGAGATCGAAGGGAACGAGAATCGCTTCGAGAGTCGCGGCCGCGATCGAAACCTTTTATAACGTCGTCCGCTCCTTCCTAACGACGTCGTTACTTCTTAGATCTCGACACGTTTCTTAGAATATCTCGAAAATATTTCTCGAGAATCGGTGGATCGTAGGACGATCGTCGTTGTTCGCCGTACGGAGGCTTGCTTCCGTTTTTCCGCGAAGCGAAGCGTACGCGTTCGCGAGGCTTCGCGAAGCTTCTCGAGGGACTCGTTGCTTCGTCCGCCACGAATCGCAGGTACGACCTTACGTACGAGTCTGAAGGGATTTTAAACTATGAATGTTCCGCGTTTCTTAAATTTTCGTGGCTCCACGACCGTCCATTTTAACAGGTGCTGTTTTTCTCCAGAAACTCCTCCGTTTAGCTTGATAACGCGATGAGCCGCGTTTGAAAGAATTCCTACGTAAATTCGATCGCCGATAGTTCTCGAAGACGATGCCAGCGGTGGAACTTTTTACGGCGATTATTTTTTCCATTCCTTCGTGTTGGAATTATCGAACGAACGATTTTTGAACATCCATCCATCCATCCGTAGTCGCTAGATTCGACGAGAGAGCAAAGCGACGTCGGTCCTTGGGAAAAAGTTAAAAACGGGCCATTCGGCGTCTACGTTCATTTCGAAGCGTATAAATATTTTGCGCGGAGCTCGTCGAGTCGTGGTCGCGTTGCCGCGAGATCCGACACAGCCGCCCGGTAACTTCTTTCGAAATATTAGTCTACGAGGACGACGCGTACGGTCTTTCTTATCCCTTATGTGCTCTCAGGACGTCGGGACGCCGTCGACGTCTTCCGATGCTCCTGGGACGACGCGAGTAAAGAGAGATCGTCGATCGACCTGCCCTCGCTCGCCATCCTCAATTTCGCGGAACAGTCGCGCGATCGAACCTCTCCGTCGAACCTCTCACGACCCGAAGCGACCCTGTGTTTTCCTAGCGTTGCCTCGATAAAAGTGGCCTTCGAAAGTGCTCGATAACTCTCGCGATACTATCCCTTCCTCGATAAACGTCGATCGCGGTGGTCGTTTTACCGACGAGTACCTTCTTCCTTTCCTACCTTTTCCATTTTTTCCATCGTTCCTCGAGTTAAGGAAAAGAGGTAGTAGAAACGACGAAAATATAAAAGTTTTAATCGGAGCTGGAACGCACGCCTATCAGCCCGACGTCGATAAGACGAAAAGTCGAATAGGTTTTCGCTCTTGACTTGGAAAAGCGCAAAGAAATTCGCCGATTTCCAAAGTACGCATGGTAGCGACCGAACGCGAATAACGCGGCATTTCGTACTCGGCGATGGTACGTCTCGTGGAGAGGCGATGCGGGTCATAGGGGCGAGTAGTCGTGTACGCGTACGCATTCGGTCGACGAGGAAATTTAATTCGTGCGTCGGAATAACGCCGTGTCACACGGGCAACGAACAGCCCCGACGAGCTTGGGATTGCGCTTTGCGATCGTGGTCCGACGGGTTCTCCTCGCGCTTCGTAATCTCTGCCGACCGGAAGAATCGGTGCGCGAGCGAGAGAGGAAGAAGAAAATCGGGGAAATAACGAAATCGAAGGACGAAGAACGAGCGAAGTCGCCGAAGAAGGAAAGAAAATGGAGGGAGAGAGAGAGGAAGGAACGACGGCGAAAGGTTCGTAAAGTAGCAACGTTCCCTCGGTATATTAAAGAGTTGAAAATTTACGAGCGTTGCTTACGACTCCTTCGATCGCGTAACCGCGATTTTGGTCCGGTCCGCACGTGCTCGAAAGTTCGACCGCCTCGCGGGACGTTTCCTTCTCGCCCGAGATTTTCCCAGCGAGCTTTCCTATTCTCCAATTTTTCCGAGTTCCCTCGTTAACGAGAGCTCGCGAGTTCGCGCATCGAGATCGCGTCGATCTCCTTCTGGCGAATTCTCGTGGCGCCCCGCGTCGTCGACTCGAACGTTTTAACGAATCCCTGTCCTAACGAGCGTTATCAGCGAGAACAATTTTCGACATAACGATATCTCGCGTGTATCTCGGTCCGACCGTCCGAATATTATTTCCAGCGTTTCAGCCAGCCGAAACACGTTCGCGATACGTTCGAGCGACGTGCTTTCGAAGAACACCTCCGAACTTGTTGCCAGTGAAAACACAACGATATTACGCGTTGAAAATGAGCGGACGGGTTACCTCGTGCGGTCGACCGAACCGTCGGTAGCGTGGCATCCTAATTATCGTGGTAAAAGTATCTTTTCCGACGCCGAAAGAACACCTTACAAGTCAAAATTTAAACGACGCGATGAAAAAAATGAATAAAAATAAATAAGAACGTTACGAAGGCGAGAATAAATTCGTCCTTCCTCGCATCCTCGATCGTGTACCAGAACGTGTCGATTAAGAGCGAGGCAACGTTCTCTCGCGTTTAGATATTTCGCGTTATCGATAACGGCCGGAGGGGGTAACGATTGAAATTCCTTCGTTATCGGCTCGAGAAGTCGATATCGGTCGAGTGGTTGGCGTGCAAACCTTCTCGGCGGTAGGTGGAGCACCGCCACCTCGATGGAATCAATCCACTTATCTGTTTCCTCTCGTCGGCTTTTCTTAGCCTCCACCCTCTGAATTCTAATCCTCTTCCCTCGTCCTAAAACGTCCATTTCAAAGCTGTATAAACACTCGTAGGGGTGGATGGGGGCGAGCGAGCGAGCGAGCCCTAAATAAATACTCGATACTGCCGGCCATCAACCTTTCTAGCCTCTCTCCTTCTCGAGGGGATCAAAGGAGCTCGTTTCTATCTTCCAATGATTCGCGCTACGTTCTCTCTCTCTCTCTCTCTCTCTCTCTCTCTCTCCTACTCTTCTTTTTCTTCCCACTACGCTTCTTTCTCTTCCTCTTGGAAGACAACGACGGCGATCGCGTTCGCCACTCGCCGATGCCGAACCGACGACGAATCTTCGCGGAATCAGACGCTGTCCGTCGATTCCAACGGACGAGAAGGAAATACTACGGCTCGAGTTTCTTATTGTTATTATCGTTATTAAAAATAGCTTAAATACGCGCTAAATGTTTTTCGCTCGTATAACGCGCCGTTATTTACATTCTCGTTAAAGCGCCTCGAGAAGCTCCTTTCGTAATTAATCGTAACGCAAGATGGAGTCGACGCTGCTGCTCATCTCTCGCGCAAAATAATCCAAAGCGACTGGAACGTCCGACGTCTCGTATTTTTTCAGAGAAATTACTTCGGGTACCGGCGCTCGGATAACCGAGCTCGTGGATGATAGTTCAAAGCTTTCGCACTGCCGCACGCGAAGACGTGACTCGAATCGTATTAAGAAAAAACGTCTCGCGTACTTCGACGCGATGGCGATATCTGTATATACCTATATAAGACACTTAATTATTAGAATGGGTACAGTGAACGCAATCTCGTTGCTCTGTGAAGAAAAGTGGAAACATTTTCTTTATACGTTAATTATCTACACCAATTACACCTTCTATTCGGTTTATTCTAAT
Organism: Liostenogaster flavolineata; assembly: GCA_025433975.1. NCBI lineage: Eukaryota > Metazoa > Arthropoda > Insecta > Hymenoptera > Vespidae > Liostenogaster > Liostenogaster flavolineata. The sequence goes on from JAITYT010001055.1 coordinate 148,722, forward strand.
CCTTCTTAATTCTAAAGCTTCGTCCTAGTCTAACCTAACCTAAGGAAAGTCTGCTTTCCTTACGTATATATATATATATCGTTGGATAGATGCGTTGCTTCGTTTATTCGTAACAACGAGCGAAGGATCGTCTTTTTATACTTTAAGCGATCGGTTTCGTTTTATCGTTATCCATCGGGAAGTTTTATTCGCTTTACCTGTTGGACACGGGATATCGTAGAATTCGATGGATTCGTGCGACGAGCGCGTACGTGTCTTTTATTTCTATTTCCTTTGCTTCCCGGCGGAATGCATATCGATGGCGCATAAAAACACTCGCCACGAACGCCGGATAGCCTTCGAACAACGAAAATCGTTCGAATAACATTGAATTCGAAGGTTGGAATCGTTTCGATTTTCTCGGTTGCTCGCCGCTCCCCTTTCTTTGGCGCGAAGGCGCGATCCAATGCCGTCCAATCGATACGTCGTGTCTCTCGCGTTTTCATTCGTATCACGGAAGTCGATCGCCCATAGACGGACGATCCTCTCGAATCGGACGTCATCCCTACGAGAGTATTCTCGCATTTCCCTGGTGAACAATTTTGCCCACGTTCCGGCAAAGTGTACGCGTCTACGCCGACCGTTTTACGACGCTCGCGTGTTTTTATCCGTGGATCGTTTTTACTTCCGAATATACGGAGAGATCTAAAACTTTTCTTTCCCGGATGGATTTCGAAGTGGTCCGGTCACCGACCAACCGGATAAAAGCCTTCGAACTTTCGACTTTCTGGGTGACTCCTCTCCCACTCTCGTTGCCTTGCATTCGCTATGCGCGTCTCTCGATTCTCGATATCTCGATCCCTGGAGAGAGGACGCGGGAGGAGAAACTTTCGTACTCGGGAAGCCAATTAAATCCATATCCTTCGATGTTTGCCTCGTTCGCGATGGATAGCGTTCGTGTGCGTTCGGTACGATATTCGTCGTTAGTTTTTAATAATCCTTCGTAGAACGAAAGGTTCGCGTTAAATTCGTTGTTACGCGATAACGAAATCCAAGTTCGCGAGTTTAACGTATCAATTATCACTCTTACCAGCACTTTTTCTCGCCACTTTTTTCGGATGGCATAGCTACGAGGAATCGGAGCAAGAAAGGGCAAAAAGATAAATACATGCGACTCTTTCTATCCTTTGCTTCTTATTTCCGTTATTTCCCGCATCGATGTTTTCTCTTTTTCCACTGAAAAGTGCTCTACATCGGAGTGATTTGTGCGGCCACTTTTAGCTCCTGACAAATGTCAGGCCGAACATCGTTCAGCTTCCAGTATCGTTGGAAATTTTAGAACGCGCGAAACAATTTCGTCTCACCGCCATCGATCAATGATTATTCTAGATCGTAAATAACGGACAAGATGTACGAAATTAATTCGCGAGTGACGCCGAATCGATCCCAATTAAAAAACTTGACAAAAATGTTGAATTTCGAAGAGTTCGACGACCTTAGTTTCCATTACGTTTCCAAATCTTTTTTTTTACGTTGCTTTTATAAAAAACTGTTGAGAATAACTTTCCGAACAACCCAATAGCATACTTTTCACTCCTTTGCTTCGCCTCTGTTCCACCGACGCGATGATTCCTTGGGCCTCCACTTTCTATGGAGTTTATGGAGGCCGTTCCTTAATCTGGTCGTCGTGGTGGTGGACTCGTTGGAAGGACGACGACGGTCAGAGACGTCAGATCGGTAGATCGGTACGGGTGTCTCTCCGTAGAATGGACGTTTCGAAGGGAAGGTCCTAACGACCGGCGAGGGAAAACCGGTCCTTGCTTTTTTCGTTTGGACGTGCGCGGCGCCATATTGCCACTCAAAAAGGCATCGTCGTCGGGGAGCGGAATGGGCGTCACCCGTGACGAACGAGGACGACGACGACGACGTCCGTCGTTCTCCTTTCTTTTCCTCGATTCCTTCTTAATGCGAGGAGTGGCGCGTTGCGGCAAACCGAACGCAGGAGGGAAACGACGTCTTGCGCGATTTCTATCGACGTGTCTCGCTCTGTCTCGACGTGATCAATATTCCCGACCGCGTCGTTCGATGCTTCGTTCGTTCCTTCGTTCGAGAGTGTGGAAGAACGACGAGGACGCAAGGCGAATAAAGGAGGATCGAAAATAATTTTTCCCTCGAGTTAATCTCTTTGAAAAAGGATAGGAAAGATTCGTGGGCGATAGAGCGTCTCTATTTTTTCCGTTCGTATGTGTTCGGTATGTTTTTCCTTTCTCGGTCGCTGTTTTGGCGAATTTGAACATCCGGACGGAAATGGAGTGGAACTTCGCTCGAGTGGCTCTCTTCGCGTTAGCGCATTCAGTTTTTAGGAAAGCTATAAAAATACCTATGGCCTCCGGTGTTTCGCGTCGTAAAATTCTTTGCTCGAAATTACGTAACGCTGCTACCGAATTTCACTCGGTATGAAAAGAAACGTCGAGGTAAACGCGATGCGTTAAAATTACATTATTCACGCATCAGCGATTATGACGCTTAGTCGAACGATGTTGCCTCGAATTTTTCGAGAGAGAGAGAGAGAGAGAGAGAAAGAGGGAGAGAGATTTTAACCTATTGCCGTGGACGATCGATAGTTTTCGCGCGATCCCAGAAAAGCGTTGGAAACCGTATCGATAACTTTCGGATTCGCGTCGCTTTCGACGGCGGGATCGTTAAGAAAGGAGGAAAGAAAGGATAGGAGAGAAGGATATTATCGCGAGATGCGATTCGATGGGTAACTCTCCTTCGGGCTACAGGTCGTTTCCAGGGGAGAGGGAAAACTTGGGAAAAAGTTAATCCACCGTCTACGTTTAATAATAAGCGCACTTCCGGGGCACTGAATTCGTAAAGTAGGAAGCGGCCCGAGCTTTTCGTTCGGTTACGAACGAGTCAGAGACAGACCGGGAAAGTGGGGCTCGAGATAGTCGAGGCATTGGTAAAGGCAGCGTAGCCACGGTAAGGGAAGAAGAGAGAAGGCGTATAAATTGTAGCCACCTCGGACCGTGGCTCCACCTCCTCGCGCTGCTGGCGTTATCGAATCTGCAATTAAAAAGTTCCACAACTAATTTCAATTTAATCGTACGGCACTGGCGCCAGCTATTGCGCGAACCACCCACCGTCGCCATTACCGAGCGCCACCGCCGCCTCTTTCTCCTCTTTGCCTTCGTTTCTTTCACGATCCACTGCGTTTCTCTGTCCTTTCTGCCCCACCTCTTTCTGGCTCGTCTCGTTTCGCTGTCTGAAATGGTCCTGCCAGGAGTTCCTTCTGTTTTGTAGTAAACGTACGCGTACGTGCGTGCCTCTCTCTCTCTCTCTCTCTCTCTC
>JAITYT010001055.1:152174-168303 GCA_025433975.1 Liostenogaster flavolineata
CAAGGGCGAAATTACAGACGAAATATGATTTACAAAATAACGCGCTCGTACGGATTCGTAGGGCGGCGAATAGAAGAAGAACGTTAAAGTTATTTTTACGCGATACCACGTACTCACGGAATTATACCGAATAGAATTTTTTTTTCTACTTGGGAAAGGAAACTGAAATACGAGGTTCCGTCGGGAAATAATATCTCGTGTTTTTCGTTTAGAAAAATTTACGATAGAGATAGGGAACCGGATACCATGCCGAAAGAGTCGAAAAAGATTCTTTTAGAGCGTACTGTTTTTTTTTACGCGATTCTCTAATGAATTTTTTCTTTTGTGTTTCAGGTAAGACTGCCTGCCAATTTGGAATTCTTCGACGTCAAAATGGTCGTGGAGTCACGGGCACGGTGCCGTTCGATCGAATCGTAGCACCTAACAACGAGACGAGTGTTATTCCACGAAGCATCGTTTCTCCTTCGGTACAAACGAATTCGGTAGTTATTCGATCGAAGGATAATTTTGATTCATTTTCGCCAACGAAGATTTCATTTCGCATTGAAATAGCTTTCATAGAAGGTTCGTTCGATTGTATGGGTTTAAGAATAGATATTATTATTTTGGACGTCCTTTTAGACGCGGCGAGCGCGCACGGCTTTAATAAAAATGGTTTTTGCTCTCGTATCTAGCCTCCATGGAAAAACGAGAAAAACGAGAACCGTTCCACCCTTTATTAACGGTATAAAGTTGTACGTACTGGGACTCGATTTTTAGGGAAAAAAATTGACTCGTTCCTTTCTCGTACTATTCTCGAATTAATGCATCGTCCAAAGGATCGATATTCTTTATTGGCGGATAAAACGAAACTATCTTTGCGATAACACTGCTATTCGTTAAAAATACGTTATTGTCTCGCAAAATGGCCAGCGTAGTCGCGAATTAGCTCGAGTTACAACTAAGTTGTACAACGTGACAGATATTTTGATCGGACCCATTTTTTAAATTAAATATACATTTTTCGAGTTTGGATAAAGATACGGTCCAAACAAATGGGATTTAACCTTAGCCTTTTGACACATCGATCGAGTCCTCGGGTCGATATAACGGAGATTCTCGCCATCGACTATATAAACGAGCATGACAGGGATCGTGCATCAAGCCCACAGGATGACGGGGTAATAAACGCGGTCCATTCCATGGAGTAAGGCTTTTGGCGCGGTAGAAAATTAAATCGAACGGTGGCGTTTACTCCGACTCACAGCCAAGGATGATGGGTGACGTCGATCATTGAGAATTAATTGAAATATATTTCAAATATTTGATATCGCGTTAACGATACGATGAACATTTTAATACGATCCGTTCCGATCGTAAGCTGCGAAAGGTTTGCGATTAAATGAAAGGTACCTTTCTCGTATTTTATTTTATCGTTCGAAAAGACACTCTTCATATTTTCCGTGCAAGATCTTTTTTTCACCTGTCGTTTCGCACGCAATAACCGTTTTAGGGAACACGCGCGTTATGCGTGCTTCCCCGTTTCGATCGGTAAACGTCGTATTCATCGAATCGACTCTCCGTCATCTCCACGATGTTCTCCAATTACCACGTTTCTATTCGCGCGACAACCTAAAAAAATGTAGCCACGTTTACGCTAGACAATGCCGTGCGTTACGTCACTGGTGCATCTTCCTCATTTTTCCCTTCTCGCTCTTCCGCTCCTCGTTTCGACGCGTTCGATGACGCGTATCGGGCGTTCCTTCTCGTTAGCGACGATCTTTTCACCGTTAATATCGATAAGGAGGGATTCGTTTTGTCGCACGAAAGGTAAAGATAAAACGAAGAAAAGCGGTAGGTTCGATGGACGGAGCGTTTTTAATTTTCGAGCGAAATTACCGGCGATACGAGGCAGAAAGATGGTTGAAAGAATCAGGTGTGATGGTAGCTCGCGCAAGGAACGTAATTAAGCACCGGATAAGGAGCATTATTAAGGAATAAACCTTGGTAAATTAAAGGAAGGAGAGAGCCGGTGGTCTACCGTCAGGTCGAAAGGATCGGGGTAAAAAGAGAGAGGAGAGAGAGAGAGAGAGAGAGAGAGAGAGGGACAATAAACGCAAGGTCGCTCCAGATCTCCAATTATGAATAATGCATTATTAAAACTGAAAATCCGCTTTCGTTTCTTCGATAATAATCCACCTCAAAATTTAGATAAATCTCTTTTCGTTGAGGTAGGCCAAAGTACTCGGGAATTTTTCTAGATGATAAAAAGTTAAGTTATGAATTCGAACTTTTCGAGAGCACTCCTCGTGGAACGGGTATAATAGAGTGCAAGGAAGAGAACGAAGTTGGAAGAAGAGAGAGAGAGAGAGAGAGAGAGAGAGACCAAGGGAAGGAAACGCGAAATGGAAAAGGAAAAAAAAGCGGAAAGAAGAAAAACGTTAAACGCGAAACCGTGCAACGTAAAAGGAAGTAGATGAAGCAGAGGAAAGAAAAAAAGGATTCATCACGGAGTTGTACGAGTTATATACGCTTCGAACGTTCGGTCGTTCGTCGCAAGGATATTCGCGTTCACGATTAACGAGAATTTTCTCGTTAACGCGTCGCTTATACGTCGATGCTCTATGAGCCAGGACATTCGTTCCTTGCTTTTTCTTTTTCTTTGCCGTTCCGCCTCTTTCTACTTCGTCGTATCCTTTGATACGCGCTACTGCTCGCCCTCGACGATCGCACGACAAATACGTATTATGCAAAGAAGGTCGACGGTCTAATCGACTAATCGACGCGCGTAATCTACCGTTCGTCTCGATAGCTCCGATTCCGTTGGGAATTCGCATCGAACGATGAAAATTCCTCGATAACGGCGTCGATTCGCTCTAACGATATCGTCCATTGTGCCTTCATCTCGCGACTCAGGACGATGGAAAATGGCGAACGTTTCGGGAGCATAAAATAATCGTGGCACGCGATACAATACCGTAAAAATCAATTTTTACTAACTCGATTACTTTTTAGCGGTTGCCTCGGAGCTACGGTAACTTCTATAAGATTTTAAAGGATCTAAAATTCCCAGGAAGGAGCGCTCGTTCGAAACAATGAATTTCAACTATCACCGTGTTTTTCCCTGTCTAGCCCAGCGCATATTTATGCTTTCTATTAATTTTTGAGATGAACGTAAATTCTATATATATATATATATATCTTTGTTACGTCGCAGCAATTACACAAGTCCCAGACTATGAAAATTACTGACGCGCGAGGTATCGGAACGTTACGACGAGAAGCGATTTTCACCAGTAGGTTAATCGGAGCGGAAGGGATATCACGGAGGAGATCTCGTCGAAGTTCTCGCTGGATATTCCTCGAGAGGCTTAACGTATCCACGACGTGCAATTTTGAAGAATCAATCGTCTCGCCCCTCCTCGATCCGCTGTCTTGCCGCGGTAACGCTTCGGAGATAGGTTTGGATCTCACCTACCATCACCATCGCCACCACTACCACCACCCACCCGCCCGCCACTCACCTTTCCAGCAGCTTGTCCACACACGTACCACGCCAAAGATCGAAAATCGCGTGCTACCGAATGATTAGGTAAGATCAAGAGTCGGGATCGAGAGAGTCAACGAGAGACAGAAGCCCCTAGCTATATCGCGCGCATATGTGTGCGCGTGTACGAGGTGGAGGAGATAGATCCGCCATAGAATCCAGGACGTAGAAATTGCCGAACCAACCGACAGCTTATCCACTTTATCCAGGCGGTATTACGAAGCCAACGTGCGATCCAGCTCGAAACCGAGTGCCTTGCTTCGTCCCACCGTCGCTTTCTTCCTTCCTTCCTTCCTTGGGTTCTTTCTCGTTTCCTAGCTAGCTGGCTGTCCCCTGCCTCGCTTTCGTGTGCGTATTCCATCAGGAAATTCCGACGCCTCTCCTTATTTATCCGTCTTTCGCGAAGGCACAAGGATCGCGAGGCATCTCTAATCTTTGTCTTCCTTCCCCGTACTCTGATGGATGAGCGCGCGTCTAGCTACGTCAAGCTTATTTCATCGTATATTCATTTCTTTCCGTTGGGTTTCGACGATCCGTCAACTTCCTCCTCCTCCTCCTCCTCGAGGAATCATCGAGAGAGCGTTCGCGCAGGCGGCGGGAAGCTTCGAGAGTCTACGAACGCTTTCAAGATCGAAGGAGAAAAATATGGTCGTTGGAGGCCCTCGCAGCTTTCACGACGGACTTTGGAAGGAAAGAAGGAAGGAAGGAAGGAAGCGCCGATCGGAGGCGCGGTCGAAGATCGAGGACGTTCTCGCGGGGCGTGGAAAAGTTTCGCGGCGACAACATCGCCGTGACGCGTCGCTGCGGGTTAAGAACGACGCGAGGCTCCGCGAAACTGGCAAGTTTGTAAGATCAACCCAAGTACCTCGGTGGTTGCGGAAAAGTTTCGACGGGAATACGAAGAGCGAGCCAACGAAAGTAAAATAAAAGAAGCTTATCCCCGTAGGTGGAAGATGCGAGGGGTTAAATTATACGGATGTTGCGCGGCTGCGGGAGCGCGGAAGGGGTTCGGTAGGGGCGAGAGGGGCCGGGGAAGCGGTACATGCACGCCCTCGAGGAAAACGCTGCTACCGCTCGTCTCTTCTACCTCGATGCGCGCTACATTGTTTCCCACTCTACCGTTCCTATCGCATTACAAGCTACCCCGTGCGGCTAAGATAATGGACGTCCTCCTTGGAAAAATATTTTTATCGAGTCGTATCGTTTTTAGGGACGATGCTAACTCCCCCCCATTCGCGTACGTTCGATTCATCCTTGGTTGTTCGCTCGCTCGCCGCTATTATACTTTCCGTTGACGTAGCGGTAGATCAGCAGCAGCAGCAGCAGCAGCAGCCGGCAACGTTGCAATTTATCCGTCGCAGTTTTTCCATCGATGGGAGGGTGGCTGAGTTCGCCGTTGAGAGGGATGGATTATTGGAAAAATCTACGAATCGATTTGTATGTGATAAATTGGCGATGGAGGGGAGGGATGGTGGACGGTATCCGGTTATCAACCCGCGAAAGGAATACGAAAGGAGGTCGCTACGATTGTTTACCACGTTGATCCTTCTACCGATACGCGCGAATAATTCGATCTTTCCGTGCTCGTGGTTGCTCGAAACGTCCGCAAGACGTTCGATCGATCGTACTCCGGATAGAATTTTACGCGCGGTTTCTCGTACTCGTACGTCCCTTCCATTTGCCGTTTCTCCCGTTTTAATTAGCCCAATTTCGATAGCGAACGCGATTACAGGGTGGCACGTTCGATCGTTCGAACCGAATAACGAATCGAGTTGGAGAATTAGGTAGGCGAAGGGACGTTCAACGAGTAATTTTTATTCGAATAACTCAACTTTCGTAACGCGACTTCTTCGCGAAAGACATTTCGAATGTCTTTCGAAATGCTAAAGAAGCGCGACGGAAGTTTCCGCCGCGCATCTATATCGGCTTGCAAATAGCCACGCTGTTGCAATATTCATTGGACCTTCCCTTTTTAACCTTTCCGACGTACGGGTCCGAAAGCGCCAACGAATCGACTCGGTTTCGAGGGATACGAGTCGTTTCGCGAAGAAGGCGAATCACTGGGGGCGTCCGGTTAGCCGGAGAGGTTAGGTGGGTGGTGGGCGAACGTTACGAGGCATACGTTCGTAGAGATCGGACGGGATATTGCAACCGGATTACGTATTAGTCGTCGTTCTCGTTCTCCCTTGGGGAGCAGCCGAAGATCGAGCAGAGCGGTGTTTGGCTCCAAAGAAGTCGATGGAAACGTTTGCAGGAAATCTGGTTTATCCGGATTTCCGTGGCCTCGCGGTTCCACCTTCTTTTTCCTCCCGCCTCTGTCCTCCTTCCATCCTTCCTCTCTCTCTCTCTCTCTCGTATTTTCTCCTTAGCGCGTCTCTTCACATTTTCTTCTTTATTTCCCCTTGTATTTCGGGCGCCTATGCAGAGTGGATGCAAGTTCGCCACGACATTGGCCGGTTCGACCGCGACGACGACCAGCGTATTTCCAACTCTCTCGTCTTTTTGCCATTTCTCTTGGAATGGAGTGGAAGGTACTCGTAAACGAATCCTTCCGTAGTCCCGATACAATCCTTAGCGAGAAATACTCGATCCGCGATTAAAAGAAATCGCACTGGAAGGTTTAAAGCGATTGGTCGTTGGAGTGGAAGGAACGCCTTTCGTCTCAGGGGCTCTCTCCTTTGGCGGACGAATCCGTGTCCGATCGCATTCCGATATTTCTACTGGCGTTTGGCTGTTAGAATGGGTGCGACGGCGGCGGTACAAAGCGGTGCTCGACGAAGACGGCTTCGTGTCGCGCCATAAGGGACTCAAAGAGAGTACGAACTGCATTATTGTACGGCCACACGGTCGGGACACGAGCACGAGAACCGCCGGAACGATCATTACGGGTCCACCTTAATTAAGGTGCCTATCCGGTAGCTCGCGTTAGGGTTCCGTCGTCATTTATCAAGGGACGAAAAAGGGACGAGCGCGTTATTTTTACACGAGCCAACCAACGTACGACGGACGTTTCGTTCGTGCTGGCGGTAACGAGGGTAGAGCGCCGGGAAAGAGCGGGACGAAGGGAGAAGAGAGACGGAGAGAAAGGAAGGAAAGATCGAAAAATTCGATCGGTTTCGTTTGCTTGTTCAAAACGAAACACGTCTGATCGGAATTAACGAAGAATACGTCTTCGATAATTGCTGGTTTCGCACGTTCCTTCGTCGACAAAGAGACAAAGATTTAATTAAATTCATATTTTCCATTCGTGTTTCCGCATCGGAGCGGTTATATTTGGAGAAAGTTAAAAAAAGGGCGAAGGTTTTCAAGACTACTACGACGACTAGGACAGCGATGGCAGGAACGACGCTGGAGGTTTTATGACCAGCCGTTAGTCGTAGCCGAGGCAAGGAGCGAGACGCATAAACGAGGCGACAACGATAAAGGAGATAGCGACGTATGAAAGGCATCGCTATGTTCTAATCCTCTTGGCTGGCGCAGCCACGAACCGAGGCAGGCCGCGCGCAGCCATCTTCGTCGTCCACGACGACGTCGACGACGACTCCCTCGATATTTGCGTCTAAGCGCGGTAAAATTCTTCCAAACGGGTCCTTCGAGATCGTCGTTCTACCAGCTTTACGATCGCCAGCACCGCGGCACGGCTTTTGTGTCCGGCTCCTCGCGAAACCGTCGGCATCCTCGTCGTATCTCCGACGAAGATAAGACGAAGAAGAACTTTCCGTCCGGCTCCCGGCAGGTCATCCCCACGGGGTTACGCCGTCTTGCCGCCTCGGCCTGGCCGAGAGACTCCGTCCACGCGAACGTTTCGCTCCTTCTTCGGCCTGTTATCGCGTCGTCGTTGGTGGGAGAGGGAGGGCGAAGATCGTCCGGCTAGGGAAATCGCTTATTCGCGGACGGAAGAAGGATCGATCTTCCTCTCTCGGTCGGAGCGGAGTGGATGATAATCGGCCGATCGATGCGTTTCGAGATATTTTCTATCCGTCGTTCTTGCCTCGATTTTCTTTCGTCGAACGTAAGCCGCGTTTATAAATAAAACGTAATTGACGCGTAACGGCGCGCTCCGCTCGATACGGTATAATTCGGTTGTTCGGGCAAATTGATGCACGCGTTGGTCGTTATGCAGATTTAGTACGTGTTTCAAATTTCACGGTAACCGAGCTATCCGAAAGTTTTCCATGCCCGGGAATGGATGGGGAGGGTGGCGAGGAGAACGGAGAAACGCGGCTCGGTTTAGTTCCCTACGTTTCTCTCTCTCTCTCTGTTTTATCCAGTCGTAGAACCTCGTCGTCCTTCTTTACGGCGGTAATCCACCTCGACGCGCACGCAGTGTCGCTTCGTTCGACTGCTTTTCAAGGCGTGCGGTTTGTTAATTAATATGACGTGCGTTTGTCGGAGCACACGCGCGTCACGTACCACCATAATCGCCATCGATCACCGTGATCGTCGCCACCGTGGTTAAACTTCGTTCGGACTTCCGATCGGGCGACAGAAATCTCTCGTATATCGGTGCGTGCGAGGAAGGTACGCGCTCGAATACCATCGATAAGCCGCGTCCTGCATCGAAATTAATCGTATTATTTCCGCGTAACCGGTGCCGCCATTTATTCCTCCACGAGAGACGCGAGCGTTAAACGCGATGAATTATGTCGTCGTCCTCGAAGGGCGAAGGGAATACGAAGGAAGGAAGGAAGGAAGGAAAAGAGGAATCTCGTTGGTCGTAATTTCAGCCGAGAGATCCGTCGCTTCGTTCTCGTCGAAGGTAGAAAAATGTTCGATCGTCCCTTCCCCTATAAATCTCATCTACGCGGGTAATTTGGCTGAGCGCGTTCGTAGTCGGTTCCATCCGACGCCATCGGATGTCATCGATGATGATAGCCAATGATATTCCCGTGCCGGCTGTATGCGAGTTTTGCGTGTAGCTACACGCGCGTCGAGAAGGAATCGTCGTTTGTTATTTTTTCGAACGGCGAGCAGCTGCTCGCGACGCGCCACATTTTCCCGTTGTTTTTCCTTTCTGCTTTCGTTCGCGCGTGCTCTCGGAGGGTCGCGCGTCGTTCGACGAACTAACAAAAATTAAGAAAAAAATAAAGCGAGAGAAACGACGCGTTTCGAAAATTAACGACGAACGATGGAGGGCGTTGCGGCTGAGATCGAAGCGAATCGCAGGAGTCGAGAGCGTTTCCGAGAATAAGAGACTCGACGGGAACTCGGGGAATGCGCGGTTGTTCGCGAACCGATGCTTCCAAGCGCTCTCGAGTACCGCTTCAATAATAAATTCGACGTTCCGCGGTTTAAGCGGAATCCTTTCCCGTATATTCGGTTACGATCTTGCGTCGAAGTAAGAAACGAAGGCGATGATTCCCTTGGCGATGGTCGAACGCTTTCCTCGCTCGTTTCGTCGACGTTGCGAACGATGCCATCCAACGAATTCATCGAACGCTGGTCATTCCTCTTACCGATCGAATTTTCCCAACCGACTCGACGCCGACAAAATTATATACTTTATACAATTTAAATTTATTTCTTTTTCTTCTCTCGGGTCTGGCTCGAACGCGCGCATCCCCATAGCTAATCCGCTTGGAGTGGCGCGCTACCTTCGACGACGCTGCAGAAATTTCAGCTCGTTTCTTCGGTTTCGTCGTCGCCGAGGAGGAGAATCGCAGCGGTAGCGGTAGCAGGAGCAACGCGATGAGAAAAGGGAGGCTTAGAGAGGCGGATACCGCCAGCGATAACCGTTTGCGGCGGCGATTAGCGTTATTGTAGTTATTAATTAATACGGCCAAAGTCCACCGCGACGTAGAAACTAAACTTTGCTCGCGAGGAGGGAACGATCCTAATCTCGATCGTCCTAGAGATTCGCTCTTCCCTTAACTTTCTCTCTCTTTCTCCGCTTCCCCTATTAACCCTTTCACCAGCGAGTAAGCGCTTTAAGCGTCTCTAAAGCGTCTTCTGAAAAGTAAGAATCAGAGACGAGCTCGGCAGAAAGCGCTAAGACGATGCGCGAGGAAGTACCAAACGATACGAAGTTGTATTCTTCCAATAAATTCATCGTTTCCATTATTACAAATTGTCCAGCTTCGTACCGAATTTGCGATTTAGAAACGTCGTTGGTTGGAATTGGTTGCGCGTCGATCCGTTCACGGTGAAACGATCACGTAGGATCGATGTAATGGCATCGGGACGCGATAATAAAATGTTGCAGTGAATGAATCTGTCATGAGCCGTTTCTGGTGCAATAAAAGTGTCGCTTATACGGCGGTAATAATTTATGAACGGTTCTCGGGCCACCGTGTAACGCCTATGCAATTTCCGTGTAGCCGACAATGCCGGAAACTAGGAAATCGATACGAATTTCCATGGAAAAGCTTGGCGGTCGGCAGCGTGGAGAAAGGATATCTCGCGGTAGGATCGATCGATTCGACCATCGTTCCGTCGATGGGCTAGCTACGGTCGATCGATCGGCCGATCTTTTCCCGACGGCTTATCCGATCCGTCGTGGCTGTTCGAGTGCCACCAATTTGTAGGACGAATTGATTTCGTCCCACGGAACTCGATCGAGCCAAGAATGGAGAATCCGATCGACGACTCACTCGATCGTCGCACCGATATTATCGCTTTTTCCTAACGGAAACGTCGAGCGTCCTCGGTATCGCGCCCCTCGGTTAACTCAGAAAAATCGATTCCGTTCTCGTTGGATGTCGTCGGATTTAAAAGCGAGTACGTAAAAGCGCGCGTATCTTCTTTCAAAAGCTGTTTATTTAATCAAAATATGCTCCATTTGCTTCGATACGCTTTTCCCAAGGATATTTTTCAAAGCAACGCTGGCTGCACTTTTCGATCGTTAGCGGTATTCTCCCCCTCCAAACGACTGCTTTATATCGCGTGCAGCTTTCGCAGCATCGGTCGGTCGAGGTCGTGTCGAAAGAAGTAACAAAATGAAACGCTTCTTCTTCTTTATCGAACGAAATCTTCTTCGTCGATACGTGACTCCGGTAACGAAGAAGATTATACGAAAAACAGGGAGACGAAGGTTCGCGCGTAAAGAAAATTCGTGGGAAACACGGCGATTCGCATCGCATCGAAGGAAAGCGCAGCTCTTACGAGAAGAAAAACATCTCCTCGAGGCATCGGAGGACAAATTTGAACGAGCCACGCGACAAAACGCGCTACAGCAATTAATGTCGCGCATAAATCGAACGTACGTACGATCGAATAAAATTTCCATACGTTATCGACGTCGAAAGGACGATTAAGCGCGGCCGATCGTTCGCTCGCTGCATTACATCTTGATAACACTTAAACGGGGTTACGACTTAAATTAGCCATTATCGGGCGCGTTCAGCGTGTTGGTGCGCGCGTACGTGTCTCTCGTCTCTATAATTCTGCCGATTTATCGAAACGCATCGCGACGTATCCTATGCAAGAACCATTTAAACTTCCGACCGGTAATCCACCGGCTGAACGAATTTTCTCTCTCTCTCTCTCTCTCTCTCTCGTTCGTTCGGCCGCGTTGGACGATGTCTCCTTTCGCTCGAGGTCGGATGATCGACGCTTTGCCCGCGATAGAATGGAGCTTCTGTCAGGGGGGTGGGTATCTTACGCTTTAAAACGGAGGAAAAAGGTCGCGTTGCGTCGTCGTCGCTTCGTTTTTCGTTCCTTCGAAAACGCGTGCAAGCTTTAACGTCGACTCGATCACTGCTCCACTTTCGATCTTAATTCGCAAAAGTTGAAAATTCCTTTCGTCGCGACGAAAAGTTCCTCCGAAAGTACGATGGCGAGAGACAATATCGAATGTCCGTTTAATCGCGATCTTTCGCGAAGGGAAGCTTACCTTTTCATCGCCGGAGAGTCACGTACGCTCGTAATCCAGCTGTCTCGCGGTAAGATGCATTAACTCAGGAAGCAAGCGCCTTCTCGCGTCCTATGAATATTCCATAAGGGAACTTGCATTTTCCACCGAACGGCCGACACGACGATTTTTCTAATACCGAGCGAAAACGAGAGCGACGAGAAAGACGACGAGAGAACGACGAAAAAGAGACGAATTCGAGAAAGAATTTCCCCTCGCGGTATCGCTGCTTAACGGAAACGAAGCTTCGAAAATATTCGAAGACAAGGCTATTACGTTGGCGCGTACGAAACGTCCGTTTTTCTTTACACGCGAACGTTCGTCTTGCTGTTTTCGTGCAGAGTCACGTTTCGACGAAGATTTTCTCAAAAGCGATACGAATTCGACCGATACTCGTATAATTCTTGATATTTTGCATATGTTGATGAAATAAACAGCTTTCGAAAAAATAGTGTTATATACTCCATTTCCTTACGATTCTTACTCCTCCTTTATTCTCCGTTGGAGTTTACAAGCTCCAACTGCTCAGTGGCGACGCGAGAAACGGTCGGACGAGTCTTTCGCGTCGTGCTCCGGCCGTCGTATCGGAGATTTCGCGGCTCCGATCCTCAGTCTCTCGACGTTACAAGATCGCCGGCGCAGTTTCACCGACGCAATGTTATCGCGTGACAAAGCTCGTCTTCCTCGGCGGAGCTATTTGTCACGCGATCGTTCTCGCGTCGCGTTACATCCGCCACGTATTCCTTCCTCGTACGTAAATTCTACCGACGTTACCATCTTAGTTGTCGTTACTCGGACGTCGCGTTCGACGTAGGAAAACACGTCGAATTAAAAACCTACTTTCGGTATTAGCGCGACGATATCACGCTTTCTTCCGGCGTTCGCTTAAATCGGTGATTCGTTGGGAACCTAAGCTTTCAACGTGGTATAGTCGTTGGACAGTGGTTGCCAGTCGTTGCTCGTCGTCGGAAGAGCTGAGAGAAAAAAAAAGTGAGAAGGAGGGGAGAGTGGAAGCGAGAAATGCTCGACGGTGCGAGGAGCAGAGCGTTCCCCGGTTGACAGTCTTTAAAAAGTTTGAGCGTGCAAGTTTGTCGAAGAGCCGCCTTCGTCTTTCGCGCCGAGGAGGGTCCAGAGTGGCGAAAGGAGGAAGAACGGAAGGAAGAACGGAAGGAAGGACGGAAGGAAGGACGGAAGGAAGGAAGGAAGGAAGGAAGGAAGGAAGGAGGTGGGCAGCACCGTTTCCATTCTGGTGCATCGGGTGCATAGAGTCGACGGAGGGTCCGCGACAATGGCAGGCGCTTTAAATTAGAGCGAACCCTGGCGAGGAGAGCGGTTGTCGACCGCGATGCCGAGGGTGGCGCGCTAGCCAAAGAGGAGAGAAACGAAGACGGGGCCGATGGCGACGACGAGAAGGAGCGAGAGAGAGAGAGGGATAGGAACCAGAAAGGCGATATCGCGCGGGTCGGGACAAAATTGCGGGCTTTGTCGGGTCGTGGTAGACAAGGTCGAAGGTTCAGCCACGACCCCGAGCTGATCGAAGAAGGTGGAAACGATTAAGTCTCGCCTGGACGAGGGAGAGAGCGACTTGTCCCGGAGAAACGGTCGATCGGTGCCGGATAATGGAACTGGAAGACGTTTCGAAGGAGTGAGAGAGAGAGAGAGAGCTTCCCGGATCTCCCGGAAAATCTCACCTCGAGGAAGACGCTGCCGATGAGGAACTATTCGCCGAAGATCGTCCTACGGTACGAATCCGAAGCTCGCGCTCGGGACGTCCGCGGTCCGTTGATTCTACGTTTACAGGGTAATTAAACGCAGCAGCCTGTATCGTCGAAAGCTGTGGGAGAGCGTTCGAGTCTTCCGTAATGCGATTTCGTACCAGCGTATTAGTCCCGTGTGAATTTTCGATGGACGTTGTACGAACGGCGCGTCTCGCGAACGTTATTCGACTACGGCTACGGTGCGTCCTATCGCTCGATTGAATTCGCTCGCGATCGAAAGGTCGCTTCGTTCGTCGGACGGTTCCGATCGCGGCTCCAGAACGGACGAGCTTGGTTGACGAGTGCGTCTCGAAAGTGCCATCGAATCGATCGAAGCTCGGCCCGTCTAGTTACGAGCTTCCACCCAACGAAAATGAATCGATTACCGTCTCGCCTTCGACGTCTCCTTTCGTAACGTACGTACGTTCTTGCCTTCGAACCTACTCGAGCTCTTCCAAATTTTTCCGACGATAACGGAGTCGAGAAAGGGTGGGGAGTCCGGGCCGAACGTCGGGCCGATCGGACTCCCAGGCGCCCTTGGAGCTGCGTGCTGCGGCCCTACCAACGTATTTTCTCATCGCCTCGGTTGCGAGACCACGAGGTACGCCGGTGCGCTAGTCGGCTTTCCATGCATAGGTTAGCAGGCGCCAATAGCGCCGCCTTTCGAGGTCGGAGGGAGACGGAGAGAGAAGGTAAAGGAGAGCCGGCAGCGTATTTCGTCGTGGCGAGGTTCGCGCATGACCGCGCCAAATCGGACGCGAAGTTACGGCTTTGTCGTTGGGGAGAGCGAGAGGCGTCGGGGGAGGGGGGGAGGCATCGCGGTGAAAAGGGCAGGGGAGGATGGCGAAGACGAGGGCCCTCTCTAGACGTTTACGTACAAGCTATTCCGTATGCATCCTCTTGTCGGAAGGGAAAAAGAAGAAGGTTCCTCCGGCCGTTTTGCCATCGTCTCTCTGGCTCCTACTTTCTTCCCTTTTCCTCCCTAACTTTTGCAATATTCTCCGGTCTTTCCACTCTTTCGCGGAATTACCCCCGTCGTACGGAGTTGGTCGAGTTGACCCTGCTAGCCGCGGAGATCGGAAGGGTCGTGAAAAAAATGGCGTTACCGCGAGTCTCCTCTCCCTTCCTCCCTCCTCGCGAACTCGCACCCTGGAAAAGGCGTTTCTCGCGATTAAGACGACGACGGGACGAAGCGTGCCACGCGGCGAATTCGGCGAGTAACTTGGAAAGAGAGAAAGAGACGCGTTTGGCTGGTCGCGTTAGTTCGCGCACCGAGTATTCGCGTAATTAGGTTCGCTATTTTTACGCGACGATTTGTCTCGCGTTGAAGCTTCCTTGCGACCGTGCGGTGAATCGACCGTGCGAGTTAGCGGTCACGATTTTTCCCTTCGAATTTTCGCTGGAAAGATTTTCAGTAATTTTGGGCCAACGAGGAACGAGAACGGTTCTTAACCGAGAGACCGACTCGCAGCGACGAGGACGAGAACGAGGATGACGGGCTCGGCGTTTACGATGAAAGTGCGCGTTTATCGAGAAAGAGGAGGAGGAGATGGAAGAGAAGCGAAGAGAAAGAGAGCGATTACGGTGGGCGTTGAGAGCAAGTATTATGATTAAAACCAAGTCCGTACGGAAAGGGAACTCCGAGGTTCGCCGGTTGAATTCGAAAGTGACGCTTGAATGGCAACTTCGTAAAATGCTCACGACTCGCGGTAATGGCGCGAGACGACGGCCAAATTAAAAATTCTCTCGTAGGTCGAAACGGTTGTGAAAATAGCGACGTTCTACGTAGCGACGGCATCGAGTCGAGATCTCTTTTTTTTCGCGCTCCATCGATTTTTCCGTCGGGTCGATAGCGCCCCGATTCACATTGGAACGAAAGCCGCGATAGGCTTCGTATATCGACGTCCTTCGAAACGAGCTCGTTCCCGTCTTCGGTCGCAACGAGCTTAACACGGCTCGCGTGCATCCTGAAAAGTAAGAGAGGGTCGACGAGAGAAAGGTCGAAAGGAAGGAACGAACGCTAACTTCGCCAATCGTTCCACCTGCCTTCCTTCCTTCCTTCCTTCCGCCGCCACCGCCGCCGCCAAACGTTTCATTAACTTCCGCTCCTTTCCGCCTTTTCGCCTTTGATTAAGGCTTCATCCGTGCGAAACGCTCCCTTTGGCTGTCCGTCGAAACGACTTTCGACCGTATCGTTCCTACGGATTCGATTGGCATTCGAAACGCGTCACGGTGTTCGCGGTTCCACGGTTGGTTATGCATTTTCTATCCTTGGACGCGATCGTAGACAAAGATTGTTCGGACTTCTCTCCAATCGTATCTTAAGCGAACGTCGAAAGGTTAACGAAGTTCGCTTCGCGAGTAAAACCGAGCCGCGCACGGTAGGTGCTTAAAGTCGTCTCTCTTCGACTCGAGCGAAAGAAAATCGAGGGAAACTCTCATTAAAACGTCATCGCGAGAAGGCGCGCCTACGTTCCTCGCCAAAAAGCGTGCCACCGCGTTCTCTTCTCTCGCTATTGACAACCGGCCGTATCCAACGACGAGAAATATTGCCCCAGATTTCACTCGTTCGTAAACCGAATGCCGCCAACGTGACCGATGACGTAACGCGTCCCTCTTTTTTTTTTTATTTTAATCGTACAGGCCACGTCCGTTCGAGCGATTTAATTATATCGCGTTTTCGTAATCGATCGCTTCTCTACGGGCGATTCACGGAAAATCATCGTTCGTATCGAAAGCGTGACGCGACGGTAAGAGACGACGAGTTTATAATTCGGACGTTGAACGATTCCGAACGGAGTCTCGTGTATCGAAGCGGAAATACTCCGTAATTTCGTCGTTTTTTTGCATTCTCTGCGGTGAAAGGCCGCCTTGAATGACGCTCGAGCGCATCGATCGGAGAGCAACCTCGAAGGGATTTCGGAATCGTTTCGTCGAATACTCCATCTCTCTCTCTCTCTCTCTCTCTCTCTCTCTCTCTCTCTCTCTCTCTCTTTC
>JAITYT010001055.1:207350-245603 GCA_025433975.1 Liostenogaster flavolineata
CTTTGTCCGATCTTACTCGAAAAAAAATATCTTCCATGAGTTTCAAATTTTTGAAAGTCGATGCGAAATTGAAATTTCAATGAATTTGGAGGATAGGGGAGGGACGAGCGAAAAATGGGCATCGAGATTCATCGAAACGAGATCATAGGTGTGCCGTGGGTGTCTCCCATAGCTGAAATTAGCCATCTTCGACGTACATCTTCCAAAAGGTCAAAAATTCGAGCGCCGAAACGAAACTGTATTCTCGATAAATTTGGAAGATATGGAAAAAACGCCCATATCATGGGCGTGCCGTGGGCGCCTGCCATAGTTTCGTGCATAGAGCGACAGAACGTCATCGCTATACCATCGGCCATTTTTCAAAATTCCATCGACATCGTTAGAAATTAAACTGTCGGCCACTTCATGCCAATTTGCCGGACATTGGAGCGTTCGTTCGATCGTTCGCCCGTTTCATTCGTTTCCGTAGATCGAAAAGGTTACCATTACCATGCGACCAGAGGGTAGCGTTCGTATCATCGATGGCACTATGGGGAGATCGAGACCGCAACGCGTAGGAGAAATCGAGTCAGCCGTGCCTCGAAGCATTATGTAATGGTAAATGCGCTTCGATGCGTCGCTGTCGTCGTTTTTGGTGGTGTACGCGCGTCATCGCGACTCGACTATCATCATCGTCATCCGTACTTTCCACCGAGCGGACGCGACTCGCCGCGTCACCCAATATCGAAAGGTTCGATCGCGTTGCGTTTCAGCGAACGTTCGTCGCTTTTCGGATTCTTGTCCGTATCGTGTTTATTAATATACATTATTTCTAATCTATTATCGATAATTTGAATGGGTTCATCGAGCAGGCGGCAGCCGAATAATAAATGAAAGAGTTCGTTAATACTAATTCAAATAAACACATTCAACGTCAAACGTCAGTTTTCATACACGGCTTGCACTCAGCTTGCCCGTATGATCGTTGTCCGTTTTCTGGCCATGCGAGATTACAAATCGACAAAATACATACGTAGACACGGTTTGTTTGTTCGCGGTTACCAGGAAAACTTCTTGTGACAAAAGTCACGAGCGATTCGGGTGCGTGCCCTTACGTCTACACCCTACACGTCTTTCTTTTTCTTTCTATCTTTCGTCCTCGACTCGTTCCTTATTTGCTTCGGTGTTGCTTTATCCTTGATTATAGCGGATCGTAATTTGCAGAGCTGCACGAACACGCGCGCGCGATGAAAGATAAATTCGATTTCCTCGTGCGTGGGATTATTACGAGCTTATCGGGAAGTAGAGTTTTTTTTTTGATCGTCGGAGTGTAACAAGGATTCGCGGGAATATGCTTTACGTGTGCTCAGCGAATAAAGTGGAGCGGGTCGTTGAGATATTCAAGTTGAAACTAGATCGTGTTCTATCACTCGAATCGTTTGGTCGTGGCGCGACTACGCGGGAATTAAATAACGCCCGCCTCTATATGGACCTATCCACTTATCTTTCCGTCCGTTTAACGTTGCGACGAACCCAACGGAGTCATTGTGACGGATTTTCGAAAATACGACGCAACGCGTTAATAATCGTCGTTTGGAAAAGTTTCGAGAGAAAACGGATGATACATCGATTGGATGAAAATTGCGAATTTAAATCCGATTTTCCTTTCTCGTTTCTTCGCGCAAATTTCTTCCTTACGTACGTTCGTAGATATAACGTTATGTTTTATTCGAAGCATCGTTTTTTATTTTCCTATATTCTAGCGTTTTATAGATGGTGGTTGCGTCGCGTTTTTCATTGGAATGCGAATGGAATCGAATTATTTCTATTTATTTGGCGCGGAGTGTCAACCGTATTGTTAAACGGGGGGGAGCGCCGTTATCGTGGATGAAACGGGTCAAACGCTGGTAACGATCGCAAAGTTTTAATAATTGATAAAAAGAAATATTGGAAAAATCGTACGAAATTGGTATGGCAGTTTTAAATGCGGCAGTACGCACGTATTTTTGTATTACTTTGCTGACACGCGAATGTAACTATAGAGAGCTGAATGCGCATTTATCTTCGATCGCGCGTAACGCCGACGTAGCTCGATATCCTTTAGCAAATTTTCGAATAAATAGAAATATTTAGCGTTTCGTTGAAGGAGCAAAATGGCGCCTTTGCCGGCTCGAAAATTGCGTCGGTCTATTTGCGTTCGCGAATGCGTTTTGCGATCGAAAAGTGCAGCGTTGCTTTGAAATATTTGAAAATGGTTCGAAGACAGTCTAAAAACTTTTTATCGATTCTAAAGATCAGAATTTCTTCGAGACAGGCATCTATGCGTTAAAATCTCGCTGGGATAAGCGTATCGAAGCGAACGAAGCATATTTTCATGAAATAAAGAACTTTTGAAGAAAGATACTGACTTTTATATATTCGTTTAAAAATCCGACATTTCATACGCACCGACGTAACAATTATTTCCGCTCGACACAGCCGCGCATCCACCTGGATCCATACCGTGAGCGCAAAAGGTACCGACGAAGTATTTAGCGAAGAAACTTTTCGAAGGCTTCGCTCGATCGCTCTCCTCCTTATATCGATTTCGCGGGAGGGCGTGGAAGGAAGGTCGCGCGCGCCTGACAGTAACGACGGATGCGGAAGATCGATGCAACTTATTCTACATCTTAATGAGAATCGCATTAGCGATTAGCCCGACGCCTGACAAATTGCGCCGCAAGGGGAATCTTGACGAAGTATTTAAAGACTTTCGACAGGACTTTCGTGCAGGGAGCGAAGGTTAAAGGGACGGTCGGTAAGAAGACGCGAACGAGGAAGTGGATCCGTTAAGAAACGAAGAGTCACGAAAAAAGTCACGATCGACGTCGAACGTGAAAATGTCGTTAAAGGCTAATCGCGCGAAGAGCTCGGTGGCAAAACGTCTTTAAATCCTCCCGTTCGTCCATTTAAATGCACGCGATCCTCGCGAGCGCCATTGGCCTCTCGTTAGCCATTTCATCGCGTTGATCGATCCCGGAGTTATCAGCGTCGTTCGTTTACGCGATTCGTCCATAGATTTAATGTTGCGACATCTATGGCGACGCTACCTGACAAGACTAACGAACGTTAGAAATTCTCACGGCCACGTGACGTTCAGCGAAGAACGCTTTGTTTCTATTCGTCTCACGTGCCACGCTCAGACCTCGAAATATCGTTCTCCGCCGAATCAGAGCTACCCATTGTGCCTCGCCTATGTTTAATGGAAAGCGACTAATTCTACGGCTCCTCGCGCTCAAAGTATCCCCTTACCGCTTCTCTATCCTCTCCCGCCATCGCCGCCAACGCGTTCCGCTTCTCTCTAATTCGGTGCGGTCGTTTCTGAGATTAAAGCCACGTATTTGCGTTTATTCGCGCGGAATAGAACGGGACGCGTGTCGCGAAATAGGTGAAAGACGTCTCCGCCCGGTCCTTTCTCTCCTTTTTGTCCGTAATTTTGTCACGTGCGCGTTTTACGCGCGTACATACGCTCCACCGATAACGTAGGATCTAAATCAACGCGTAGAACTCTCGCCGTTCTAACGAGCGATTCTCTTTCGTTATTTTTCTTGTCTCTCTCTCTCTCTCTCTCTCTCTCTTCTTTTTTAGTCCTTTTAATGGCAGATGCAAAACCAGTCAGTCCCTATTCGAGAGTTACGGGTCGCATGGGCCGCCTACGCGCACTCAAAACGCAATAAAAACATAGTCGCCCGTAAAAGTGAAATTGAAACTTATCAACTCGTTAATTGAAAAATGGTTATTTACAGCGACAAATCGAAATATGTGTTAGATGGGGATGGAGGTTGCCGTGATTAGACTTTTTTTCACGCGGTCGGTTATTATCCAAACGATTAAGGAAAGTTGTAAACAAAAAGTTAATAATTTCTCCTTTATATTTTTTATCTCGTGTAACGTCTACGATGTACTCGTACGAATATGTCATAGGTGCCTGCGATCCTCGAGAATTCAGTGATAATAAAAAATAACGCGATTCGAACGATTTCAGTCGAATTGACATACGGCAGATCTACGAGACTTTGTCGTACAGCGCCGACTGTAATTCTACGCGGTCCGCTAATTACCAGTCTCTCACGTGTACCGTTTTTCCAGAATTCGTCGAGTCGAATCGAATTTTTTCGCCCGGTGTATTTCACAGATTATCGAATAAATGGATAATTTTCGAATCTCTCGTTATACGTTCCTATTTCTGGTACAATTATTCTGATCTTTAGAAGCAATAAAATAAGCCATTTTCACATTTTCCAAAGCAACGCTGCACCTTTCGATCGTTAGCGGTATTCTCCCCAAACGCCTGCTTTATATCGCGCGCAGCTTTTGCAGCATCAAGTTTATACTCATAAAAAAATTGCTCGAATATAGGTTGAATTCATATCCTCGCGAAATTCAAAACGAATATCAAAATGGAACACCTTTGAAGAAATCTTCTTCGTTGAAACGTGACTTTGGCAATGGATAGAACGATTATAAAGGAGGTTATGGCAAAAACAAAAGCATAACGAAAACATGGAGACGAACGTTCGCGCGTAAGAAAAGCCGACGCTTAATACGCACCGACCTAACGATATCTCTTTACTTTATATTCTTTACTTATATTATTTGCCGTCGCTTTACGTTCGCGTCGATTCTTCCAAGGTTATATACGTTTCGACACATTTGTCGAAAGAACGTGGCAGCGACGATTCGGGCGTTCGCGATTCTTGCAAAATAGTTCCGCGCCCGTACTTTTCGCGGCGGAATCGTAAAAAGCGCCGGCGTATTCCGGAAAGTTTCTCCGCCCATAAACAGCGTTGATAAGGAATATAAAGGGAAGCCGTAAGTGATTCTAGCCCGTTCCAAAAGAAATCCGAACGTTATCGGAAACCTTATCTCTCGCTGTACCTCCATAGAATCGTATATTACTCCGTTCAAAGCGAGACTCGCTTCGACGATGACGAACGATTTCTCCTTCACTTCCTTCGACGTTGAATCTCGATCGTACGAAGTTCCGAGTAACGTTTCACCGATGGTCGTATCGAAGGGTGGCTCCGCGCGTTAACCAGACGCTTCTTGCGTGAATTTAAGAGAGGAGAGAGAACGAATCGGAACTCGAGACACCGGAAACCTTTCGTCTCGCTTCGACGCTCGAGGAAATTCCTGAAAACGTTCGATCTTGGCAATCGTCGCGAGAATCGTTTCGCGTAATTGCTCGAGTATCGCGAACCTCCAAATATTCATTACCAAGCAACCTCTGTACAAGTTCGTTACCTATCGAACCGTCAATAATTCGCTTTGCCTCTACGAACCTTTATACGCGAAAAAGCGTCTCTTCGAGTTCAAGGAAACGTCATCGTTTAAATGGTAATCGTTTAATTAGTGTTTTCATTTTGTCTCGTGAAGTCCGTGCGCGTTGACCTCCGAGGGAGGAGCCATCCCACGCAGCTTCCTTCTTTAAATTCGGTTAACGTTTATCGTAAATTCGACTTGTCCGCGAGCGCCAGTCTCCGAGGAGACATACCATTACGTATATCTCGTACCTTCCATCATCTTCAACGACCTATTACTCTCGGGAGATAGGCCGCCTGGATCAGCCTATCAACGTTATATGTATTTCCGACATAAATATCGTAGAGTTTCTAATATATATTTTTCGTAATATACGATATTATTGGTGATTGGACTTGTATCGTATAAATACTAACGCACGCATTCAACGTTGGTTCGCACTCGGCGTTCGCGCTTCAGCGTTGCCTTACGCACGTGACACGCATCCATTTGTACGCATCGCGTCGACCTTCGACTACGAAATAAATTTTTCAAACGAAAACGATCACGCCTCCGCTTTGCTCTCTCTCTCTCTCTCTCTCTCTCTCTCGAAGTCACGCGCGATCCAGACGCGTGTCCTTGAAATGGCACATGGAGGGTTTGGCCCTACGACGGACCATCGGCGATTTCGATCATCAATGCCACGAGGGTAGCTGATCGGTGATATCCGATTACAAAAGCATTTCCAGCTAGCACTCGTCTTCGGAATTATACCTCTCGACGTTACCAAAGGGAACTACGAAATTACGAGGAACGTCGTTGCTTCGTCCTTGAACCGTCACGCGCTCCAACGGCCGGATATTTTATCCGATTAAGTCGGGAGAGCGAGAGAGAAGTAGAAACGAGAACGACGAATAGGACGAGACGAAGGCGACAAGGGCGAAAGGAGGTCGAAGGAAGAGAAACGAAGGGCGATAGGCGAAGAAGGAAGGAGGAAGAGAGGACGATACTTAGCCGCTCCGTACCGGCAACCGGTGGCTTTCACCGAGTCTCAAGGAGGAATTCAAAGCGGCAAAGCCGCCAGTTATTTATGGGCGACCGTTCGATTAACATCTCGAGAACGGCAAAGGGGATGCACGGCTCGGCGGTCGGAGAGAATTGCCACTAAGTCGCTAGGGGGTGGGAAGAGTTGGAGGGGATGGAAGAGAAGGAGACGTTCGTCTGGATATTTATGGAATCGGAGACGGCGTAGACGCGTCGTCGAGTCGCGCCATGGATTTTCCAAATTTTCGGTGCTTCCCAGAGTGGGCGCCAGCGCCCTCTGGAGGGCGTCGCTTCGACGTGGAGGGGCGTGGGGACGCGTCGAACGGTAATCGTAAGCGCTTCATTTCGGCAACCTTCCTTTCCTTTAAAACTACCGTAAATTAGTGTAAGTTAAATTACGTGTTAAAAATATCCAGTTCGATGGCGGACGAGCGGCGGATCTTCTCTCGAAAGGAGCTTGGACGAAGGAGGAAGATATCGAAATTTACTCGGCGCGGCGCGAGACGCGTCTCGGTATCGCGAATCGCGAGAGCGCGAGAGGCCGGATAATTTGCAACGTAACGATGCGCGCTGTAAACCTGGACGTGAGATTTACCGCATTGTCCTGCCCGCGGTTTTCACGACGACCGAGACTTCGCGAAATGACGCGAAAGCGACAAAGCAAATCGACGTTGCCGCATCGTCCTCTTGGTTTTAGAGGGTTTAGGAAAATATCGCGTGGTTCGAGGAAACTCGATAACGCCGAGAACGCCGTTGAGAGCTTTTACGGTACGTAACGCGTTAAAGGGATACGAGGAGGAAGGGGGAAATAAAAAAAAACTAAAAGAAGAATGAAAAAAAATACTCGAGGAAATATAAGAAGGACGTATCCACGCGTTTAAAGAGGACGGAAGGTGGATAACGATATCTCAGCGGCAAATGGTTAACCATCTTACCGTAGACGAGGAATAAACTGGTTGCTTTCGGTCGAGCAACGAACGCGCCGGAAAAAAGGCGCGCGCCTACGTATCCAGCCTCCATTTATTTATTTTTATCTCGTCCTACGCCACGGAAAGGGAAGAAAATAAAAATCCGTGCTCCGTGGCGTCCTCGTCGTGCTTCGTTTCGTCTTTCTCCCTGCGCAGCTCTATCTCTCGCAAGGAATCTTCGAAAAATCCGTGATCCGACAAAGTCCGAGCGCGGGGAAGGGAGGGGGGAATGGTCGAGGGGAGGGTGCGTCGAACAAGCGATAAAAGAAAGACGAGGTCGAGGGAGCGATTGGGGTGAAAGAGGCGACTTTGGTGGTTCCGAGGCAGGCGAGATCGGTCGACGTTGCCCTCGTTAAATCGATTCGAATCTCGCGGATACGCGAAGCTCACCTATTTTGGATTAACCGCAGCCTCGAGAAGATTCGAAAGAAGAAGGAGTAGGACGAGGAGAAAGAGCAGGAGCAGGAGGAGGAGGAGGAGGAGGAGGAAAATGGCGGACGAAGAACGAGAGGAACGAAAGAACGAAGCGACAGGGCGTTCGGTTAGGTTCGGAATCGTGTCGAATCGAGGCTGGAAAGAGATAGAGATAGAAGGCGCCTTCCTCCTTTCTAAGTCATTACCGAGAGCGCGCACCGTCCCGTAATAAAGTTTACCTCGGTCAGAATCGAAGGACCGATTTATTTTCCGGCGACGCCTGGCCCGCCGTCGGTCAATGTTCCTCGTGATACCCTCTCGAAGCACCGACCGTAAACTCGCAACGTCCCTCCCGAACGAGCCGATCCCGGCACGAAGGAACACCTCGTACGCCACGCCTTTTTCGCCTCGATCCCGTGGCTATGCGAAAGTTAGGTGAGAGGTAGGGAAGGAGAGAGTGAGAGAGAGAGCGGATCATCCATCCGCGTAAAACTAGCGGCTCTCTTTCTCTTTTTCTCTAGGCGATTTTCCTATTTTCGTCCTTCTCTCTCCAATGGAATTAGATTCGTTCGTTGAACTTTTCTGCTTATAGTCCCGAAGTTTTTAACGTTCCAAGTTTTTTACCATTTTTATCGGATTGCCTCGGTCCATCGAAGCCTGTAAACGCGTTCGAAATCGTCGAATAGACGAAGTCGACGTCCGTGATAGATGGACGAGTTATCGGTAGGGCCCCTCCGCGTCCCGCGTCGCGATAATTTCGATATTTCTCAAAATCGATTCAAAATCGTTGGATTAGACGAATTGATGAGAATCGACCGTACCGATCGGGACGACGAGAATCGCGAGAAAAATTGATTTATCGCGTTACCGACGACACCGTTATCGTCGATTAGAAATTATCAAGTTTAGGCGATTTTTATGAGAAACTGTTGGGAAAAAACGCGATTCCTCTCCGAAGGACCTACTCTTTCGATCTTGCACTTTTCTCCCGAGAAATTGGATTCCTTACTCCGTGATGGATTCTCCGTGCTAATTCCGGAAACAGGCGGACGCTCGACTATACCTTCATACAGTTTCGCACAATTACGTAGAAAACAGTGGTGGAATCGTCCTTACAGTCCCGAATGCTCGGTTCATCGACGTTGTTCCAGGAGAAAGGAAACTAGGCGATGATTTAGCTCGTAATTACGAAGGACTTTTCGTCAAAGAAATGTGTTCTGGAATCAGCGCAAGTCGCTCGTCGTTTTGGTCCCATCCTGCAGCGCCACTGCAAGAGGAACGAAATTCGGTGACTGCCGTAGCGTCCACGTAGATTCGGATTAACGCGTAATTACGGAGGACTTCTCGAGGTAACCTCGCTTTTAAAACGATTATTCCGTCGCGTTACACGCTGCCTTCGCGACGAAAAAAAATCGAATCGTTCTCACGAATCAGCGCGATCGCTCTTCCTTCCGATCCTCCAATCGAGCGTCCTTGGAATCCATTCTGCGGCGCTATCGCGAAAGAAACGAAACTCGTTGACTGGCCTTACGTAGACTCCAGCTAGCGCGTAATTACGGAGGACTTTCCGTCATAACCTCGCTTTTAAAGCGGTTATTCCGTCGCCTTTAGACTTTGCCTTTGTAACGAAAGAGATCGATTTTTACTTTTTGACGTACGGTTAATTATCCTGTTATTTTGGTAACGGGTGGAAAAGTACGGAGGAAGGGGGCGTGCGTCACCCGATCGTCCGCCTCTCTCCACGGTATTTCCCTTTATTCCGCACGAAAGCGTTTTCGTTGAAAGCGATTCTTCCGATGGTGACGGCGACGCGCGTTCGAACGTTCTTCCATTTTTCTAATTTCAAGAGCGACGGCCACCGACCGTCTCGCTCGTTGCGCGAGCACCGCACCGACATTAATCTCGTCGTCCGCTCGATTTCCCTTCGTTCTACCGCGACGACGAACGACGCTGCTTCTCAAACGGACGAATTTCCGTACTTCCGCCCTGATAGTCTCATAATTAAACGATCACTTTGAAACGTTCTAACTACAAAATAACACGAATGCGATTTTTATATACGCATCGCTCTTGGCAAGAAATAACCTCGAACTCGGATATACGAATGGTGGCTGTGTCGCCTCTTGGGGAAGAATCGAGACACCTACAAAAATACCCTAATTCTGACCTACGTACGTATTTATTACGTATTGTTTAATTTTTTGAATTTTCAGGTCAAAGGTCGTCTCTCGCGAGAAGCAAGAGCGGAGCAGAGTTCAGTAGTAACGGTCGGCGACCGCACGGACGCGCTATCGACGTGCTACTTACTACTTTAACCCGTCCGACGGCTTCCTGATTCGATTCTTTCCACTTTGCTCGGGCGACTCGATCGAACGATAAACGCAGAAAAGGAATTCGAAAATCGCGACGTATCTCGACGTTTCGTCGAATACGATTCGATCGACTAGCGACGACTAGTAAGAAGTGAAAGATAAAAGATTACGCATACGAATCGATCGTTTTAAGCGTACTCGATTCGATCGAGAAATTTTCTTAAAAGATTTCGTTTTTTCGATTTTAACGCGCGAAATCGTAGGAAGCTTCGAGTTTAATGCAACGCTTATCTAGCGCGTTCCGCTCTCCGGAATCTCCGGAATATTTCGTTGTTCCGTCGATAAGCCATAGACGCCTACGCGCGCGTATTCGACTCATCCGGCGATCGCTCGTTAAACACGGAAGCTAATTACTTTGCGGGGGTATTAAGTAAAGAACGATCGATCGATCCAGCGCGTCAAAGTGGAGCGGGTACGCGTATACGTCAGCCGTGCAAATATTTACGATTGAACATCGACGTTCGCGTCGTATCTCATAAATCGGCGCGATTTTCGTCCACGTTCGTTCCAGGATGTTTTGCCCGGCTTGTCGAACGCTTTTCGAATCAATACCGGTGCCACCGCCACCGAAGAAATTTTCGCGTACGTGCGTACGCGCGACTCGTCGAGACGCGATAACGACGATGGTCGGTCGCGAAAATTATTAGGTTGGTACGTACGAAGTGTCGGATTTTCTTCACGCGCGAACGTTCGTCTCCCTCTTTTCGTTATGCTCTTGTTTTTGCCTCGATCTCGTTTATAATCGTACTGTTTATCGTCAGAGGCACGTTTTAACAGATCCGACTTTCTCAAAAGTGTTCCGTTTCGTTATTTGTTCCCGTAATTTTTTTTTTCTTTTTATATAAGTATAAACTTGGTAATAATACTGCAAAAGCTGTACGCGATATAAACCAGGCGTTTAGGGAGAATTACCGTTAACGATAGGAAAGTGCAGCGCATTGGTTTAAAAATTTGAAAATAGTTCGAAGACTATCTAAAAAAATTCACTTCCGATTCTCCTTGGAAAAAGGTATCGAAGAAAATGGAGCATATTTTGATTACATAAACAGCTTTTGAAAAAAGATACGCAGTTTTACACATTTACTTAAAAATCCGATATTTCATTCGCATCGACCTAATAACTCGAAAGTAATCGCGAGGACGCAACGTGTGCGCAATGATTCCGCGTTCTTTCCCTTCCTTCGATATCGTCTCTATCGATCGTCACGAAATATTCGCGGAGAATGGCAAATTTGTCATTTTCGTCGTCGCTTCTTGGAGTTGCGCGGTGAAAACCGAAAGGGCGCGCGGTGGGACCGGCGATAGAACGAAACGGTAGAAAGAGGGACGATAACCGCGACGACGCACAGGGGGACAGACAACGCGACGAATTTATGCGCCTGAAATTTCCTCGTTTTATATTTGTAATCGCGTTTCGTATGCATCGATTTGTTGACTCATTGATTTGTCGTCCATTCGATTTTAATTTAATCTCGTAGCCGGTGTTTGCGTTGCTCTTTGGCAGTCGCGCGTGCACAAATTCGTCCGACTTTTGAAAAAAATCGCCGGGTACGATGACCGACCCAGCGCAAAACGACGACCAGGGCTACGAAATTTTACCCAGAGTTCGTCGTTCTATACCGTTCAGGAGCGCCAGGAGGATGATTACAAGGTCATTCTTCTGGTGGTCGCGTATGTATCTAGACGCGAAACTCCAAGTCACGATCTCCGACTCTTCGTTTCTTTCTTGTCCAATGTCCCGCGGTCACTTGGCAAAATACCCTTTCTAGGGATCCGCTGGACTACGGAAAAATACATAGATAGTTTATTTAAAAATGTTGAAAATTCAGTCGTTGAGATTTGATTTTCGGAGACCCCTTAGAAGAAAGTATCCTCGCGGTGGTCAGGATAACAGGACGATTTGCGATAGCTTTATCTTAATAAAAAAAACTATATATTTTTCGTTAGTAGATGAATACAACTCGTGTTTCAACGAATAATTTAAGAAATAGTTGAAATTTGAGTTTTTGGCAGAGTCGTATGCAAAAAAATGTAGCCTCTTTTACATTTTTTTTCTCGCTTCTGACGTTTACGCTCCGATGTATTTGGGTTCCGCGAGAAACTCAACCGAATCACGCTGGGTAACGAACAAAGAGAGAGAGAGAGAGAGAGAGAGAGATTGAAAAATACTAACGCAAAATAGTGACGTATCGAAAGCGGGGACGAGGGGCCATTTTTCAACGTTGTAACGCAGCCTTTTCCCCCCCTGGCAAACGTCGACGTCGTTTCCACCGACGTTGGTAATTAGCGCGATCGTTATTATTTCTCTTTGATCACTCGGCAAAAACGTGACGCGGATCGAACCGGACGCCTATGATTGCGATTCCCCGCAGCCTCCGCGTCGAATTAGCATTTTATTGCCGGAAAACATTAAACGCGCCGCACATGCGTGTCTTCCTCCTCCTCCTCCTCCTCCTCTTCTCTTGGTTTCGTCCTACGGGAGGTTTCGCTACCTCCGCGCGATCGATTCTCCTCCAAGCTTCGCGAAAAAACAAAAACGTTTCGTAGAGGAACGGCCCATAGGGACCGACCGGTGTTTGACTCTCCGTTTGGGCTCTCTCGATCCTCCAGAACCGACCTCATTTTAAGTTAGAGTTACAGCATCAATCGCATATCTATCGCGAGTCGAAAGATTTCGCTTAAGAGACATAGGTTTTTGCTCGGTCGATGCTTCCACCCTCTCGCTTACCAACGCCGGATATATCCGACGGCATCGTGGCTTAATTCGTATAAATAGTAGATAGCAGCTTCTTTTGGTACGAGGTCCCGCTCGTAGACGGCATTCGTCGGTGAAGCGAACGACCGTAAGTAAAGGGTTAAAAAAAATAATATAACGTAAAAAGCAAAACGGGTGGAGGACTTAACTTTTAAGGAGGGATGCTTCGCGAGAGAAGCAATAGCGAGATATCGAATATCTTGGTCGAATTTCATTTAATAAGAGCGTTCGACTATCGAATTTAATTCTACGCGTCGATTCGTCGAAGCGAATTCTTTCGTGGAATTCTTTCCTTTGCGGGAGATCGAATCGATCGCTCCAAATTGTACCGAGTAATTTCTCCTTCGAACGAGCGGAATGTAACTTCGTTCCTCTTCGTGGATGAGCGCGGGCAGTCGACAGACGACGCCTCGGAAAAGATGAAAATCTCGCGATACGAAGAAGCGCGCCGTTCAAAGGACGACGATTTTTCGTCGCTTCGTAATCGAAGGCTGAAAGTCAGCCGCGAGTTTCGAAGTGACGTTAAGACCGACGTGACGAAGGTGCCGGCCGAAGGGGTCGAATCGGTTAATGGAGGTTCTACCGAGTAAGTTTCCTCGGTGATCCAGGGATCGTCCTATCTCCTTATAACGAGACCTTTCGGTTGCGTCTCCTACGAAGCCTAATCCAAAAGCCTATCGAGAGAATTACCAAAGTTCTCTCTCTCTCTCTCTCTCTCGTCGTTAATTCCTGGATCCAGGCGTCTACCATTTACGAATTTCCATTTCTGGGTTAACACGGATCCCAGTATTACGCATCGATCTTTTCTTCGTTTCTCGGTGGAAAGTCAGAAATTCTTCTTCGAAAGACGATTGCTCCGCGCGACTCGTTGTTTCGATTTTAGCTCTTGGAACGCATGGACGTACGTTCAGGAAGTTTGGTTTTAAAAGGTGTCGTCCAGATAGTCGGAGACGTTTCTTTTTTTTTACCAGACGAAGCTTCCAGAGTCCATAAGAAAGAATGAAACGGATAAACGTTTTTTAACATTTTACATCTTCGATTTACACTATAAAGTTTGAAAGTATGTCGCTTGAAAATCGATTCCAGATCGAAGTCTAACCCGATTCGATTGCAGTTTGGAATCTTTTTAGACGGAGGTTTCGCGCCCTCGTTTTCTTTTCATTCATGCCTCGCTTCCTTTCACGCTACCGCCTTTCCAGTTCTTCCTCTTATCCTCCCTTTGGCTCGGGACAACCTTACCGTGTTACTTTTGCCGTGTAATTCATACGGTACACACGGGTACTCGACCTAAAGAACGATACGCCGCGCCGCGAAAGAAGGAAAGGAGGGGGTAAACGACTTTCCCGGAATAGTGAATTTTCCTTGTCGCGGTGCCACGAGAGCGTGACCGTCGCAAAGGGGGTCGTCTCCTCCTTCCCCTTCTCCGTTTCTCTCTTTCCTTTCGCGGCCTTTTCGCCGACCTTCTCCGCTTCCTTCCTTTGGATTTAAAACAAGAGAAATCCGTCGTCACCCAGCGACGAAACATGGCCACGCACCGACCTGCTCTAAATTCGTATTCGCCCGCTGGAGACGACGAATTTCGCTTCACCAGAACGTAGTCGATAATTTTACGCGTAACTCGACGCTGTTAGGATACGTTAGGCCGTCAAGGATGAAATTTGTCTTTAATAATATTTTTCCTACAAATTTCAGTCTCGACGATCCGATATATAGGATTACAACTATTTCTTTGAATGTTTAAGAAGAAAATGGAACCGGGTCTTCGCATTTCGCGTGCGATGCTTCTTTCGACCAAGCAACCCAATCCACGATGACCTCGACAGTCTCGTAGGCATTCTTACAACTTGAACACGAGTCCATCCCGATCCATCACTGGAGCGAGGGACCAACGTTTTCGCTCGAAGCGCTTTCACGACGAACTTTCCTCGTCGAACGGTTTCGATTTCGACGGAAGAAGGGATGGAAAGTGGCGCGACTCGCTTCGGCGCTACCTGGACCGACCTAGTTGCTATGAACGACGATGCGTGTATTTTTGCCCGTGGCAAAACGAGAAAAACGAAGAATGGAAAAAAAATGAAAAGAAAGAAAGAAAGAAAGAAAGGGGAAAACATAAAAGGCGGAGAAACGCGGTGGCAATATCCCAGCGATATCTTCGAGCGGCGCGACACGAATTTACATATTTTAACGCGAACGTTCGAAATCCCGAGATATTTTTCACGCGATATTTTTCACGCGAGAAAGGGTGCACGCGCGCGCTTCGATAAGGGCTTCGCTTTTCCTGTAAACGTTCCAGCTCGATATTTCATCGGAGCGCCACCGACGCCGCTCGAAATCGTACGGAACGGATAAATCGGAGGATTTCTCACGAAGACGACGTCCAGACGTGGGATCCCTTCGTTTTTCCCGGCGGTTACTTCGTTCGCCATCGGGGAAGCTGGACGCTCGATTCGCGCGATTATTACGTCGAGGACGGTAGCGCGGCTGGATCGGATGCAAAGAGAACATTTCTCGCCTCCGGAGCTGCGATCTCGAGGCTCGCGAGACGCGAAGAAGGACTGCGAGAAAGAATAAAAAAAAAAGGAAGGAGAAAAACTGCTGGCCTCGTCGAAAACTCGAGGGAAGCTCGGAATGCGGGCATTAATCAGGCTGCCCGGTTTATCACGGTTACGAGGGGTCGAAGGTGAGGGGAAAGAGCGCGAGAGAGGAAGAGGCTGGAAGCCGCTCGTGGGATAATAAACCGATGGCGAAACGATAACGACGGCATCAACGACCAAACGAACAAGCAACGGAGGACGAAGGTTTAGGGTAGAAAAGCACGGGAGGGTGCTGCTAAAAGTCACTGAATTACGAGTACATCTAATCGACCTTGAAAGGAGGAAAAGGAAGAGGACTCGTCTCGTCGCGTAACGTTCTCCTTCGCCTTCGAAAAACGAAGTCTTCCCAAACGAAAAGGAAAAATGGAGGACCGACTCGCGACGAATCCTCACCCAGAGAAGCAAGGGACGAGGAGATCCTCTTTCCCCGGGGTCCTAGGGTTCCATCGTTCCGTCGTTTTTAGTCGAAAGTCGATCTTTCGCGAAATTCTACTCTCGGGCTCGAGAGATTCTCCGGAAGACGTTCCTTGGTCGTAATCGAGCAGCGCAGCGCTAACGAACTCCGTTCGTTGGCTCGCGAGTGGAATAATCGAGGATTAAGCGCGGAATTGGACGGAAGAGCGTATCCACGTGACGGCAGTCGCGAATAATATGACGCGTTTTCCAGTCCGGCGCGCCCAACCGCTCGGGATAATCCGGTAACGTTGAACGGTGATGGCACGTGATGTGGCGGTTTTGCGGTGCGTCTTGTTTCTATAACTGTTTGCGCGACGAAATGACGCGCGGCCGTGCTCGCGTATTCGTGCGATACTTTCGTCGAACACGAGTGGCGAGGTCCAGTGGTCCCTTTGCTACGCAAAGCTCCACGCAAACACCTATCCTAGCACTACGGACGTGCTCGCTTTTTCTTTGCAATCTCACGGAAGGCATTTTTCCCTCTCTCGAGGCGGTTCTTTCTATCACGACTCGCCCAGGTACGGTCGAATCCGTTGATTCGTATCCCTTCCCCGGAATACAGGACCGATTCGTTATTTAACGCGTACAACGACGCGACGCGTAGCATCTGTTAAGGAAGGAACACGCGCTCCTACGATAAATCACGCGTTCGCGATGGCAGCTGCTCCGAGAGGAACAAGATACACTGCTCCGCAGCTGTTTCGTCCAGACTAACGAGTGCGCGCTGACTCGTCACTGCCACCACGAGACGACCACGCTTTCGAACCGTTCCAGCTTCCTGCCCTATTCTATTTCTCTCCAATTATTTTCGGCGGACTTTCAACGAAAATTTCCGTAAGGAGTTTATAAGCCGGCTTATTAAAGTCGTATCGGCTTTTTGCTTTCACCGGAGTTTTCGTCGCTTTGTGACTTTTAATGGTCGCGAATCAACCTGCCTTGAATATGGCGAGAATTTTGCTATTGGGTAGCTTCCTCGACGATGGACTTAAGTTACGTCGGTTGGCTCTATCCGATCGTCCGTCCCTTTCCGGGCGTTCTTTGCGCGCCAACGTTTGTCTCTCTCTCTCTCTCTAATTTTGTTATGCTCTTGTTTTTGCCATAACCTCCTTTATATTCCATATCGAAGTTTATTAATTCCAAAGATCAGGATTTCTTAAAGGCAGGCATCTAAGCGTTAAAATCTCGTTGTGAAAAGCGTATAGAAGCAAACGAAGCGTATTTTGATTAAATGAAGAGATTTTGAAAAAAGATATGCGGTTTTAGATATTCGCTTAAAAATGCGACGTTTCATACGCACCGATCTAAACCGGAAGCGACTCGCGACTCCATTTCCAGGTAACGACGCGCGGTTGTCGATTTTCGCTGATACGACGCTCCTTTCGTCGCGTCGAAAAATATTCTTTTTGCGATATCACCTATTCGTTACACGCCAACGATAAATTCGTGGATGCCGGGAGAAGTAGTCGAATCACGTTTTGCTACATGCTCGAAATTCGAGCGCGCTCGAGGTTATCCGTATAAAGCGGCTCGTCGATCTTAAATTGAAGCGTTCGATGTATCGGCAACCGATTTTAACGTATTCCAACGAAAAAGGCGAATTCGCGGCCGAGAGGGAAAATCGATCGTTCGAGAACGACCGACTCCGTGATTTTACTTCTCTATTCGAATTGGCGATCCAACGTCGTATCGGCCACCAAGCGACCAAAGTGGAACGTTCGATCGTGACACCTACGCGCGAACGATCTTTCGAGGTTACGCGACCGGTGGTGATGCGCGTACCGGCACCTGGAGCTCGCGGTCGCGCTTTTCCAACTCCTTGGCGAGTTTTTATCCTTCTAGAATCGAATCTTTTCGATGGAAGGAGCGTCTGTTTTCACTGTCATCCGTTGTTAATATCGTTTATGAAAAATAGTGGAAGATCGCGTAAAAATTCGATCGAGACGCTCGCATTTTTCCAACTTCACGACGTCTCTTCGTCATTTGTAGAACCCATTCTCTAATCACCGATAGTGTCAGATCGACGGAACGTATTTTCTTCGCTAAGTTTATCTACGATTATTTAGGTAAAATCGGAAGCAACGCGATGGCGTTTACGCTTTCCACCTGTCAATGAAATTCCGTGACGAATGGACGAATCCGGACCGATCCGAAGGCGGTGTGTTGGTCGAGTGCCATTAGACCGCTTTAATGTTTTACTCGGTAAAACGCGTAACGTGGTATCTCTCGAGAGGAAGCGAAGTATCGTGAGATCGCTCGATATCGCGACGTTGGTATGTTTTCGTGGCTGAGAAAGTGTAGGGAGAAAGATAAAGGAAAAGGAGGAAGAAGAAGAAGAAGAAGAAGGACGAAGAACGAAGGAGTGGCACGAAGACGAGGAGAGGAAAAAGTAGGCCTTCGTCTAACCGCAAGCGCCGTGCGCGTTACTTATGCACGAATCCGTGAAACTGGAACGGTTTGAATAGTTCATGACGGCCCAGTAGCACCTGTCACATCGTCCAACCTACCCACTTTCTACCTATCAACCTAGCTAGCTATCTGGCTCGCCAGTCAACCAGTCAGCCAAGAAGCCAAGCAGCCAACCACGCGTCTAGCTACCTCGCGATCACCGGCGCCTTCGGCGAATCGCGAGCGAACCGAGCGAGAAGCGCCACTTACGCGCCCCGTTCAATGATGCATCATCGGTCGATCAATCGCTCGCTCGCACGATTCACTAAGCTTCGCTAAGGAGGAGGATCGATGCGCTAGGCCTGCTATAAGCGTCGTTCTTCGTTTCGGACCTTTTCGCTTGGATTTATTCCGAAGACCGGCTTCGCTTTGGTCGTGCGATCGATCGATCGATCGATCGATCGAAGAGTCGATAAATTTGCGAAAAAAGCGTATTCTAATGCCCGTTCGTCCCCGGAGAGTCGCAGCAGGGTCGTTGACCCCGAAGCATCATCGATGAACTACACCGGTCGGGGTCTCTCATCCGTAAAACGCAGCGCTGCTCTACGCGGCGTGGATCGTTAACGGCTCGTCGGGCACAAATGGCTTCATTTTCGCAGCGAGTCGCGTATCGATTCCGTTGCATCGCGGGTTAGCGGGTCGCCGCGACTCCGAGCGAAGCGTCGGAGCTGCGAGCTGTCGATCGACCGCCTTTTCCTAGGCGGCACTTTTCGCTCGAAACGTCGTGCCATCGTTCGCTGGGCTGGATCGTCTAATCGATCGAACGGCTGCGCCGCGTCCCATTGGATAAATATTTGTCTCGTTTCGATGGCAAGACGCGACGCTTCCTTTCTTTGGGAAAGTTAGGAGGGCTCCATAGTTTCCAAGCCACGCTGTTTGTCTCGAGGTAATTGGCGAGAGTTCGATACGTCCGATGAACTTTGCACGATCGTTATACCACACCGACGTTGCCGGTGCTATCGGGAGGAAGTCCGTCGTTAATGGCGATCTTCTCGTCGTAGAAAACGTTTGAACTTTGTAAGAAAAAATGCAGTCCTTTTAAAGAAAAAGAACAGTCCCTAGTCGATCTCCGTTTTGATCAACATCGCCTCGAATTAAATCGTTTCTGCGCGCCATCGATGATTTCCGTCGCGATGAACGTCGCGCTCGAAAGGTGGCTATCCTCGTGGGATAACCTCCGATTAGCGTAATTTTTAATTACGCGATGCAACGCGAGACGCGGAAACGATTATCCTCGCCGTAGGTTGGCCGGAAGGGACGAGAGGTAGTTGGACGCGGTGCGCATCCACCACCCACGCGTTCCCTTCGCTCGTATCGCGCCATCGCCATTTTTACTCGGTTTTTGCGTGTAATTTGCGAGGCGACACGCAGCTACGCGATCACGAAATGCAAATTCCCTGGACGAACGAATCGCGGGGATTGAAAGTTTCGTGCGCCGACGTTGTCGCGCGGTGGAAGGGAGGGGAAAGGAAGAGGCCAGGAGGAATAACGATCGTTGGAACGATTCCATCGAACTCGTTTGTTATTTTCCTTCGATGCGCCGTTTCTTCTCTCTCTCTCTCTCTCTCTCTCTCTCTCTCTCTCTCTCTTGCCCACTCGTAGCTACAAAAAAGAAAGCTCTTCCCGATCATTAATCGTTTTCTCTCTTCTTGTCGCAGGTAAGAAAATGACGAGCAGCGCTCCACCGAGTAATGACAAACGAGTCGGCCGTGCGATAAGGTAAGGAGCGTGCCGCTTATCTTAATTACTTAACGATAATTAAAGCGTCCGCTGTCACGCGAATGCGTTATAGAAATCGGCAAGCGCGGGACGACGGCCTCGCCTACTCGGAAGTTCGGGAACGAAACGCAATAAAACCGATCGTCGTTGTCGATCCCGAGTGATCAGTGGACCGATCGAGAGAAGATGGAAAGGGGTGCGACGATTTATCTCGACTTTCGTCGATAAGAAGAATTTACCATTCCGAATTAAATGAAATTACGTTGTTCGCTTGGCAAGAGAATGACGTTTCCGAGGAGAGGAACGACGTATCGACGGCGAGAGTCGGCGCTTCCGACCGCGTGCCTTCCGCCCGATTTTACTCTCACCCTGAGATTCGTCTCCGGAGACGGACGCTGCCAGCAGGGAGATTACGTTACGAGAGTTCATT
Source organism: Liostenogaster flavolineata (assembly GCA_025433975.1). Classification (NCBI taxonomy): domain Eukaryota; kingdom Metazoa; phylum Arthropoda; class Insecta; order Hymenoptera; family Vespidae; genus Liostenogaster; species Liostenogaster flavolineata. The sequence continues at coordinate 227,807 of JAITYT010001055.1, forward strand.
TTTCGCGACCCTAGTCCAAACGTATAGTCTCGACCCTTGCCGCTGGTCGCGTCACCCTCTCCCGTCGTCCCTCTACGATCGTTCGTTCGCTGCTTTTCCGCGCTCTCGTGTCGCTTTACTTCGTCTTCGTCTCGCCCTTTCTCCGTCTACTCGGTATCTTTACTCGCGAGGCTTCATCGTTTGCCCAGCGGTAAAACGGGATGAAATTTCGCTGGCGTTATAACGCTTGGATATGTTATATCTGGCCGATCTTGATTCAAAGCCGTGTGTACACTGCCTCGTTTCGCTGCTTTCTAACCCCTTGCGCGTCTCTCTCTCTCTCTCTCTCTCGCGGACCACCCTATCTTTCTTCCCTGACACTCCTCCTCCTCCACCACCACCATTTCTCGTCGTTCTCGTCTTTGCGCGTCGTCTGGAGCTCCTTGGCTCGAGCACGTTGCTCGTCGTTGCCATCCAGCGGGATTTCGGCCCCCGGAGCAGCAGCGCAGCGTCGATGACTCGTCGCCTACGAGGACGACGAGCAGCCGTCGAGTCTTCGTAGCCGTGACAAATAGCTTTTAATTTCTCGCTCCTGTTTACTCGAGCCACTCTCGAATTAATTGGCCGTTTAACTCCGGTCGTAACGCCCTATCTCATCGGCGGCCATTTTAGCCTGCGTCGCCGAGGTTTATTTACTATTTTATTTTACCGTATCCAGCTCGACCGAGAGCACGGAAGCAGCGAATGTCCACTACTGTACGCTAGACTACAGGATGTATTTTTTAAGTGGCCGCGTTGGAAGTGGTTAAGAGGTTGTGATTGGTCCTGTAACTTCAGCTGTAGCGATCATCTTACCACTCTCTCGCACGAGGGCCAATCGATGCTCGCCTTTTCGCGAGAGCGTCGGCTCTGTGCGACTGACAGAAGGCATCCAGAAGCCGATCGAGAAGCCGACTCGAAAGGGAACGTGCCTGCGAGCGCATCGCGTAATCGGAATCGCTGATCGGCCCGTCGATGTCCGCTCGACGGCCTGCGAAATAACCGTCGCTCCAGGACGACTTTTCCAAAAGTGGGCGCTAGCGCCCCCTGGGGGGCATCGATTCGACGTAGAGGAGGCGACAGGTGGGCGCTAGGGGGCGCGCCGAACGCTAATTTGCTTTAAAACTACGTTCGAGGATCTTCGATTTCGTGTTAAGTACCTTTCTACGTTTCGTTTACGGTTGAGATCGCGTCGTGACTCTTTCGTGGAAGAAACATCGATGCGTTCCTAGAGAAATTCGTACGGGAAGGGTCGCGTCGTAGGTTCGTACGTGGAAGACCGGATCGTTGACACGGAATCATCAGATTTTCCGCATCCATGAATTTAGAGTACGTTCCGGAAGCGATTTTCCCGTTGGCGCTCGTACCTAAATTGCTCCGAAGGAGAGGGGAGGGTCGAAGGAACGCACGGTATCGGTCAGCAAGGAGCGTTTCTCTCGGCAAACACTTTCGAAAGCTCGGAATCGCAGGAACGCATCGTCCTGCTTCTCCAGGCATATTTTCCAGGCTACGTGGAGCGATAATGGCTCGCTTTTCCGTAGGCAAAATTCCGAGTGCGTGTGCGTGCAAATGCATAGGAAAATGGAGGAAGGCAAACCAAGAGAACCGTTGGCGTTTTCGCCTTTTACTCGCCTTCTCAACGTCCCTGATTTTCTCTTTCGATCCACTTTCCACCTCCCTCCCTCTTCCTCCTCCTCCTCCTCTTATTATACGCGTATCCTGGAATCCATCGAAACCCTTCTTCCGTTTCTCGCTTCGAGTGGCTGTCGGAGCGCTTAGACAAAAATCCAACCGCGGAAATGGACACGAAAGCGATGCTTGCGCACTCGCGGCGTCTTGTTCTATGGTCGTCCCCTATTATCGGCCGCCGACTCCGCGTTTTCCCGGCGATTCGAGCGCTTTTCCACCGAGGATAGCTTAGAATGGACGTCGAAAAAAATGGAATCGCTCGAAACTTTCCCGAAATCGATGAACGCGCGTTCGTTCGTTGGTTCGTTCGTCGTTTTGATTACGAGTCGCATTTTGTCCCGCGAGAAGAGTCGGTACTAACGAATCCGCGAACGCGACGCGTCACGCGTGTGCACGTGACGCGCGAATATTTCGGGCGCACCGGTATCGCGTTTATATGTATATATATATATACCTAAGCGTGACACGTTTACGCGACACGCTCGCTTTCCTCTATTCATTTTACGCCCGTGTAAGTGGAAATGCGCGGCGCGTTGGTGGAAAAGTTCGAAAAACAAAGCGCGATTCGCGATGCCGGGGAATTTACGGCGGTCGCGGGAGGTCGGCCGAGAGTCGAACCGCCGCTGTTTTTACGGTGCGAGGGACTCGCGAACGACGTCGAGTCGCGATAACCGCTGCGATGAGCAGTTCGACGAAACGAATCGCAGCTCGACGATTCTCGAAAAATTCGCTTTTACGGCGCTCGCCGAGCGAGAGATTCTCGAGTGGAGGGGGTCTCGCGCGACCGTAGTTCCGACGTTTATCGGGGAGAGGATAAAAGCCGGCCGTTCCTGAGAACAAATGGACGACAGGAAGGCTGGCGCCGAGAGACGATACAAAAAGATTCGACGTGATCGTAATGTCGAGTCACGGCTTCGACGCGTCCGCGTTAACGTGCATTTCCACTCGCTTGCCTGTGAAAGAGGACGATTATGCCGACCGTACGCTCTCGTCTTTCTCGCAAATTTTCAACTAAAGAGAGACGCGCGATTCCCGTGCTTTTGCAACGGTCGACGTTCCTTCGTGCCCGTTCTCGCGACTGTTCGTACGATTTTTAGAATTTTTAGCGTCGGATGGACGAGGTATCGAATTGACGTTGTAAAACCGTCGTTGGTGTCATTATAAAACGGCATTCCTACGGGCGGCAGGTGTTTCAGTACGACCCTAAAAACAGGGACGCGTCCCTCTGCAAGGTTTAAAAAGATTCGAAGTCGCTCGACAGGAGAACCCATTGCTTTTACTGCACGCGTAGTTGCAACGTACGTTTTTTTTTTTACCATTTACCATAGAATATCGATAGTTATTCGGTCGACTAATCGAGGAATAAGGATAGAATCTTTTCTCTAAAAGTTGAGCGTCGATGCGATGAATTTATTTAAAGCATAGACAAAGAATAAAACTTCCTTCAGCACGTTCCTGTGCAACGTTTTAACCGTTTCTTTCCGCTCGGCTGCCATTCCCTTCTTTCCCCTTGAACACTTAACGAAACACTTAATCTCGCGAAACGCTCTTTCGAGAAATTTCTCGGATACTATTATACGATGAATTAAAAGACATTTCGCAGCACCCAGCTTATTCAGCGGATTTCATTTTTTTAAACATTTGGAACAGTTTTTACTGAAAAATTCCATTGGAATCTCGTTGGGAAAAATTTATCGAATTAAGGATATCATATTTACGATCCTTCGAACGATCAAAGGAACGTATTTGAACGATTGTACAGGCTCGTTACGCGTCGATGATCCCGGCTATTTTAAAGCCCAGTCACCTCGCTTCGCGTCTTCGGTGCTAAAACATCGCCCTTTATTTCCGACTCGTGTTTCTCCGGGTTCTACGACGCGAGGTTCAAAGTTTCGAGACATCGTGGATCATTTCGCTGAAGCGTCTTTCCTCGGAGGATCGTTCCGAGCCGTGTCGTTGTTTGTTCTAGCGCGACCAAATAAACGCGGCCATCCCGCTCGTTCTTCTTCCGTCACTTTTTTCGCGTCCGTTTCTCGTCGCCTCGATCTCGCTGTCGGGTCGTCTCGTATTTTGAATTTAATTCACCGCCACGAACGATCGCTACCTTTCCTTACCGATGGAACAGAAGTTTCCTTCTATTTTTCTTTTCGTTTCTTCGCTCTTCTTCGATTTCCTCTTCGCCTGAAAATTTTCCTTTATTTCCTTCTTTACGTACGAGTTCGCAGCAAGGAATCGTAACTTCGGAGACTCCAGAAACGCTCCGAGTCGAGCTTTCTCAGACACCATTCGTTAAATTTGTAGATCGATTCGCGAACGAGGGACTCTTACGTTTTAGTAATAATTAATAGCAATTCGTATGGATCGAACGAATGAGATTTTAGCAGAGCGGCCGAGTCTTTCGTGCCTCGCCCGAGGTATCATCCATCGGCATGCGTTAACCTCGTTTCGACGGAGAGCCACCCTGTTGTTGTTGGCCGACGCGAGCGTCGTCATCGATCGATCGACCACCGTATTATCGAGTGTCTCGTAACGGTATCGTCTTCAAACAGACCGCTTCTTCGCGTCGAATATCGTTGCGACCGCGTTAAAACTATCAACGCGTTTACGTACAGTTGCAGTGGCTAGTTGGAATATATTCGAACGATAATCGCTCGAACGTATCCGTATTTCGTCGATTATTTATTCCTCTGGCTTGGATTCGATTCCGAGAACCGAGGAGTCGGTTGGTGCTGCTTGGAACCCCAAAACGTGCGTTGAATTTGACTCCACCGTGGCCACCGACGAGGAGATGCTCCGGCCATAAAGGAGTCTTGGGTCAACTTCGATCCTGGATACGCTACGGTTGCTACGGCGCTTTTCATCCTTCGAATTTGCCTCGAGGCACGATAGAGCTCACGACGAGTTCAGGGATCGTACTCTCGCGTGCGATCCATCAAGGAAGACTCGAAATTGCAGCGATCGAATTTCTCGGTGAACTGGATCGAAAAACGTCGGTTATTCCGTAATTGGGTCGATTAACGGTACCATTTCCAGAATCGCCACTAAGCAAGTATTTCCTCGCGCGTTAACACGATATTAAATTCATTACGCGAAGTCGAAATCGCGAAGGAAGCGTAGAGGCAGCCAGCCACGCGCCGTACGCTCGAATTAGCATAATATTAATAAAGCTAAACTCGCGACCGCCCTTTCTTCCCTCTCCTTTTCTCTTTGGCGGCGTCCCACTGTCGTCGCCTCCACGACTCCAAGGTTCCGCTCCTACCTTTGCTTTTCTCCTCTTTCCAATTATTACTTTCGTTCTCTCAAAAGGAGAATCGCTATCAAGTTCGTCAATTTTCTCCATTCGCCACGATATTTCTCGCAAAGCGTGCGACTAAGGCGACGTTTAATCCGGAAAACCGATGGGATTTGCCTGCTTCGTTGCGCCAACGGACGGAAGAACGCGCGTCTCGTACTTTAATCTCACCAAATAGACACCGAATAACCTTTTCGTAGGCTCTCGCGATGAATTAAGCGAAAAGATGTAGCTAAAGCTTTGCCGGTCGCGCATTTACGCGAGTGATTCAGTAGGATCTAATAAATTGGGAAAGAAATTGTCTTTCTAAAAATAGCATCGATATGTGTTCCTATAAGTGTACGTATATATGTGTACATAAAAACTTGATAAGGACAAAAATCAGCGGCCGGCTGAGCGTTAATTTCCGGATAACGTTTCGGAGTCGTTCAACGCGCCGTCATCGATCGACGTGTCAGGACGCGACCCTGAACACGTTCGACTGGTGGAATCGGTGCAGACGGTAACCTGGACGCCAATTAAATAGACACCCCCTTTGTTTCTCCGTGCGTCGGGGCAAGTCGCGGTCTGCGAGTTTCGTTAAACCGGCCGATAATTAGCGACGAAGTAGGTCGAGTGTCCATCGAGCGTAGAAAGCTAAGGGTAAAAAGGGTATCGATCGATCGCCGCCGAAGCCGATGTCGACGGAAGGCTACCGCGCGATCTAACGGGTGTGCCGATCGGCTCGATGCCGCCGAGCGACGAGCGCGCCCGCCTTAATTGGATAACTTTTTCAATTTCTTTCTATTTTATGCGCTGGGACCAATGGCTATTCTTCTCGTCGAAGAGAAGCCAAGCGGATGGGAGGAATTCTATGGTTGCTCGCGATACGTCGAAATTATCCGAAGGAAAATTCCCCAATAAAGGAATTTTTCTTTTTTCACTTATAATTGGCAAAGATTTTCCTCCCAAATGATCACGATCGCGCTCCGAGATTCGCTTATCGACGAGTCCGAACGATATCGAGGCGCTTCTTCGTTCCGCCATTTTCTTCCGGTCGACCGTGCCTCCGAGGCGGCGATGTTTACGGTCGATATAAAAAGTCGGGACAACGGGTATACACTCGAAGGCGAGGCTCTTTCTTCGTATTCCTTTATGACGTTCCGAACGTGACGTTCTTTGGATTCTCTTCGAATGCCGGCTGCTCTCTCTCTCGTTTATCGCGCCGAGAAACGTCGAGAGTATCGGCCTCTCGGCAGCACCCTGGAAAAGGAGGAGGAAAATTGAATCGTTAAGTTCGAGCGACTCGAACGTGCAAATTCTTCTTGACGCTTTAAAGGAACAATTCGATACCGGTCCACGGGGACCGGCGTGGCGCTCCGAACCTTTTCGCTCCGAACGCCGGATATATCCGGCACGGATACTCCTTACTTCCGCAAATGCTGCATCTTAGCGACGATCGTGCGTCCAGTTTCGATCGTTCGCGATAAAATGCGCGAAATAATTTTCAGACATTTACATTTTCGACGTATGTATAAATCACGAGCGTATCGCGTGGTATTTATCAATACGTATGCACGCACTCGTAACGAAGGGGTTAAGCGTTAAATTCGTCGAGCCGGACGCTCGAGGACTAACTCGCCGTTCTTCCGAACGTCCTTCGAAGAATCAATCCTTCTCGATGGCTCGAACCGGCCGCTGGAAGGAAACCGCGACGGTGGTCCCGCGGTCGAAATCGAGAGCTGGCTGGACCGTGACGGTCGTACACCGGTAATGGCATTCGATGATTCGCGTAAACGCGGAGGAAAGGACAGGCAACGGTTAGGGCAACAACAGCGCCAGCCGTAAAGACCGACTAGCGGTAGACAGGAAACGCTGGCAACGATGATTATACCTCGGCGTTGCGTTCTCGCATATTCATAGAAACGACGACGCCATCTCGCAGATTTATGCCGGTATAATGCATTCGTATGTACGACGAGCGAGGTTCATGCCGAAGCTCGACGTGCCCGGGACGCTTTTCAATTCGCTCGCCAGGCTAAAAGGAGGGAGGGAGGGAGGGAGGGAGAGAGAGGAAGGGAACAAACTCATTTCCGATACGTTGCATGATACATCTGCCCTCGTGACGCTAGATAACGCCCTCGTTTCTCACACACACTCGCCCTCTGTCTCTTGTTTCTTCGTTCTTTCTTTCTTCCTTTCCTTTGCGAGATTTCTCCCGCGTTGCCGTTCGAATCGCGCGCCTTCGACGTTTCCCCCTCCACCGCGGTACTCGAAATCCATCTCGCGTTCTTCGCAGCAACGATCGCCTCCCCCTCGAAGAAAAATTTCATTTCACGCCTAAATTAGCAATTTCGCCTCGGATACTCGCACGTCGCTCTTCTTCCGACCTCTCTCCGAATGAGAGCGCGTGGCTTTGCGATATCGTCCGATTCCTCCATTTCTTTCGAAGGTTCGAAAGACGCCATTTTCTTCGCTGTTATCCTCAAACTCTCAACGACGCACGTTTTGCTTCTGGAACGCGTCTTGTCTCGTAACGTGTTCGCGCACGATACATCGATATTCTTGAAATGTCGCCGCCTAACAAACGTGTCGTTTATCATTCGTTTCTATAAAATTCGTCCTTTTTAATTATCTAACCTCTAGTTATCTAGATTAATTTAGCAAACACGTAATTCTTTTTCTATTGCTATTAGTGAGTTCGTTTCCCGAAGGCAAGGAGTAAAGAGCGAATCGAACTTACGACCCTCGCGTATCGTTAATTATTTTCTCCGTTAACGTTTGCGTTTTTCCATATCCGTTTCTTTTCCTACCGTTGTTAGGATAAACCGTATCGCGTCTTTATATCATTATCTACGTCTCGATTCATTGACTCGTTCGCGTACGCTCGTCGCTAGCCTTCCCTAGGCAGATGTCAGCTTCGTTCTAACGTTCGGGTCGGCCGATTTACGACCGCGTGATTCGAGCCGAAACGTAGCGGTTGGATAGAGGTTGATCGTTGGTCTCTGGTTGGATGGGTGGTCGATGGACGGGTGGTCGGTGATGTCGTCAAACGAGAAATTTCTTCGTTCGGTCTCTCGAGGTCTTCCCAAGCGCTCTTCTTCTCGTCGTACTCTCCTATTTCTCTCTCTCTCGCTCCCTTTAGGTCCCCGCGTTTACGACGCCGCCGTTAAATTCCACGGTAACGACGCATTAGAGACACTTGCCCGATCCCTTTTACGAGCAGAAAACACACATCCGGACGTACGCGCGACGCCAACGATGCCTGGAATTAACATCGAACTGCGGATAGGCGGTGGCGTTTCGACCGTCCATCGAAGCCGCGCGTCCGATATTTCAGACGTTGCGGAACGCGGAAAATCGTGGGAGAGAATTTGCCTAAACAACGAAGCGTTCTCATTTTATTCGCGATTGCCGCTTCGAACCGGACGTATCGTGCTCCTATTTAGCTCGTCCATTATACCGACCTGGAATAAATGTTGCATCCTTGTTATCATTATTATTACGAGTTTATCGTATTTTGCGTTTGTTCGGTGCTCGATGGTCCCCAATATTTTAGACTCGCTCGAAAATCAAGATATTCGTATCGGAGAACATTATTTCGGCGGGGAAACGCTTTTAATACTTTTAGGTTATTATCGGTGTTTAGGAGAAGGTAAAGGGATTCGCCACCTCTCTACGTATCTTCCGTAGTCCGACGGACCCCTAGAAAGGGTTGGACATTTTTTTTTTTATTTTTTTTTAGCGACGAAGTAATCGATCGATACGCCGAATAAACTCGAATCGAAGTTCGTTTCGAGCCAACGGAAACTCGTAGTACGCGGTCAACGATCCCTTATCACGGGATCGACGCTGGCTGCGAAGAGTCGAAGCTCGTGGGTCACGGCGTTCGTCGAATGGCCGTCCTCCGTAGAGACTACGGATATTTCTACCGGATACAAGCGTAAGAGCAACTCTGACCGACTAATTTAACTTGGCGACTGTTCGAGAAGCCGGCGTTCTTGAATCCGACTGGATTTTCTCGACGATTCGTTAAGGACGCCTCTGTCTCTCCGAACACAGCCGTAAGAGCAATCCTGACTAACTAATTTAACTTGGCGACTGTACACAAGCACCGTCAAGTGCTTCTCGAATTTGACTGAATTTTCTGGGCCGTTCGTCAAAACGCGTACGCGAGGATCCTGCGGCCTCCCGAGTGAAACATCTCGAACGCCTTCGGCGTCCGACGCGGAAGTCTCTCGCGAAGAAATATCATCGATAAGCTACCTTCGTGGCATCGATGCTCGACATCTCCGATAATATATACATTTATGTGTGTGTGTGTGCGTGCGTGCGTGCGTGCGTGCGTCGGAGACGGTATCGATAGGCCGGTCCAAGTGGCCTACCTTTCAAAGAGTAGTAGTACTAGGTTATCGAAGATGGTGGAAGACACGAGGTTGCGACGTCCCCTCACAGACTCGTCGAATTTACGATAGACGTCGACCGAGTTTAAAGAAGGAGACTGCGCGGGATTGCTCTCAAGAGGTCGATGCGCACAGACTCGACGAGACAAGATGAAAACTCTAATTAGATAATTACCAAGGATCCATGGTTCGCAGAAACAGATCCTTCATGACGTTTTCTCGAATGTATTTCTTGATCGCAGAGACGCTTTTCCGTGGATAAAGGTTTGCAGAGACGAAGTAGATTCGCGGTTCGACAGGTAACGAACTTTTGGGATTCGTTTATTAGGTCTCGTATGCAGGCGATCGAAAGAAGTTTCGAATAAGAATTCTTGGCACGCGATTCTTCTTCTGGCAAGTTTCTCGAACGAGCGTCGAGCGAAGGATTTTCTTTCCTCGAAACAGAAAGGCGTTTCGTTTAGGTTCCAAGTGGAAAGAAGGGGGAAGGCAGATCGTTGGGAAAAGAGGTACGAAGTCGTATTCTTTGTCCTATTTATTTAAAAAAATTTATCATTTCGATCCGATTGTCTACCTTCGTACGAAAATTAATAATAGGAAACATTACGAACATATCCTCGATACTGTCGAGTCTATAGATTAAAGAAAATGAAAAAATAACCTAGACGAAGCGTCCAGCGCTCTCGTCGACTCCTTCGCTTACTTTTCGACGCAATTTATCGCTGCACTAGGCTCCAACGACAGCGGCAGTTCCACGGATCATCCTTTCGGTCCTAAAATAGGAGTCTTTTCCTCTGTTTATTTTCGTACGAGTTCGTACCCCTTTTCCATTCGGACAAACCTGTTTCATGCCTCTTCCCAGAGTATTTTAGGGCAACGAAGGACGTTAACGCTGCCGCGAGTGGCAAATTCGGAACGGAAGCCTAGAATTTCGTAGCCGACCCCTAAGAATCGACGACCATGAGTTAATCCATGACGACGCGACGTTGACAGTCGACAAGCGACGCGGACAAGAGCGAAATATTCGCGACGGGATCCGGTAAATTTCATTAAAAGTTACGTCGAGCGACGAAGACGAAGACGACGACGGCGGTAGATCGCATTCGAAGAGATGGACACTTTCAACGATCTACCGATTTTACGCCGTCGCTTACGCGTCTCCGACGCTTCCTCCTTTCGTTCGAGTCTTTCCACGAGTTCGTTTTTTTCGCTAATCGAATGGAAGATTTATGTAATCGCTCGAGTTTTCCCGTCGCTGGCGAAATTTACCTCGTCGAGCGACGGGAAGACGCCGGATGAAAATACGCCCTTCGCGAATTTCCAAGATCCCGTTTGACATAATTTCGTCGTGGAATCGTTACGGAACGCTTCGTCTATTTATTTACGCGTCTAATTAAGTAGAAGGCGGATGCTAGACTGATTCGAACGTAAATTATAGCGCTGCGGTATCGAGACCGACTCCGTGAGACCTCGGATATTCGATATTCTTCCTTTTGTGCCGTTCTCTCGAGAGCTTCCTTTATCGCGGGGGAATGTACTCGTTGCCTCCAACGATAGCAAACGAGTGCTTTTCCGGTATCGCAGCGAGACCACTCGAAGCACGCTCTCGCTCCGATACTTTCGTTTATTATAATTTATATTTCGAATTAGCAAGGAATGGCGATGGCGTAGAAATTTCTCCGTCCTTCCTTTCGGTCGTACTTCGACGTGGTTCATGAAATATCAAAATTTCGCCTCGCCATTTACTCTACGATTCAAAGTGTTTTCCTAGATCGTTCGCGTAATTAGTATCGCGCCCGTCGCGCGTCGGAGTGCACTTGCGCCAATGGAGCTACAACGAGTAGATCGTCTCACGGACGAATGTTTATGAATAATGTTGCGATTGTAGAACGGGTGCGATATTCAAGGCGACTATCGTGGAAACAATCGGAAGAAATAAAAGGGAGATTCCCTTCCGTGGGTCTTCCAGGGTCCCTCCGTGTTTTCCTATGACCAACGATGCACGTTGGCGAGTGGGGTGGGTTAAAAGGAAGGACGAAACGCGCGTACGACGTAAAGAACGAGAAGAACAGGTTCGTTAAAACGGAAAAAAACTCGAGAGTAAATCTCGCATTCTCGACGACCGCTCGCGACCGAGGGAAAATCTCGTTTCTTACGGTCTAATCTATCTTCCAGCGAGAAGACTTCGCTTATCGATCGTACAGCGAATTAAGAGGCACCCCGCGCACCGTGAAACGACTCGGGACTAACCGAAGCGATCGTTAAAAGACTATCAAACGGAATCCGCGATCCGAAAGGCGAACTCTATTTCAGGAAAGAGGGATTTTCATGGCGGCGAGAAAATGTCTCGAAACGTTTGCCGGTTCGCGATGGTCGTGCGATCGATCCGACGAGAGGGGCGACGCTTGCTCGCCTATATTTTTCGAGTTAATGGCTCGCGTTCCGCGTGAGTGGGTATACCAGACGTAATGATCCGGATGAGAAACGAGCGATGAAAGGCGATCGTACGAACTTTAACGTCGACGTCTTGTCGAACGATATTCCATCGAAGGTATCGATCTCTTCCATCCTTCTTCCACCTACGGCGGGAATGGAGCTCTCGCGGAACGTCGTTAAGGTGTTTCCATCGGGACGAGAGGGCCGTTTGTAAACGGGAGAAGCTGGAGGAAAACTTTTCGACGTCTTCTTCCCGATCGTTCCAGTTTCCGCGAATGCCAGTTTTCTCCTCTCGTTTCTCCTCTCGCTCTCATTCTCCTTTTCTAGAAGAAAATCTCTCTTCTCTCTTTCCTTTCGAATTAAGGGGGAACGTTGGTCGGGGAGAAAGTTTTCGCATTGTTGCGAAACCTCTTTCCTCGCGGTCGTTCGCGCCTTCCTTTTCTGTCGATGTACTCGACGAATAGATAGGAAATCGTCTGTTCGTAATATTCGAAAATCGAATTCGAGCCTTCTCGCGTCGATCGATTTTAATTTCGCGTTGTTCGCGATTTCGTTTTTATCGACGAATTTGACACGAATGGATGATAGGAAGAGACGGATTTCTATCGATCGAATCCTCCGATCGTCTACTCGCAATTTTTAAAAGCCAAATTCGAGCACGTGGACGGATTTGAATGGTCGATCGCGGATTCGTCCAATCGACGAATCACGTCGATGATTCCGTAGGAAAGTCGCTTCGGAGAATTCGTATTTATCTTTGGAGGTTTCTCCGTCGTCGTCGAGCGGCACGGAGCTACCTTCCAGCGTTTCTTCCTTGCTTCTTCTTTCTCTTTCCTTTCGCAAACACGCCACCGACGGCGGAGATGAGAGACGAAGTCGTCGGAAAACAGAAACGGAAGGGAAGAGGAGCCAAGAACGACGTACGTGTCATCGAACGACGAGGGAAAATGGAAGCGCATTGACGGAAGCGTTTCCTTCGTTCCAATAACAATCTCCGTTGTTACCGGCGTTTTACAAGATTCCGCCGGAGATCCACTCGCGTTTCCGACCACCTAATGGTGCGATTCTCCCCCGCCTGTGGCAGCGGGAGCTCCGGGGGTGCGTCGAATTGCAAAAAGCCAAAGCGACACCGAGCAAATTTAGGTTCGATCGTTGCGATGAGATGAGATCGGGCTTCCCTTTCTTTTATTATTATTTCTTTCCAATTGGCTTCTCTAATCCTTCGAGAAATAATTTAGTCGCTTAATTTCGGCTTTGCCGCTTTCGTTCGAATCGAAATTCCTTCCAAGTTCTTCGGTACACGTCGTCGTTCCGAGTAAACATCGATGTAAGCCGTTCGCGATCGTTTCGACGAGAAAATTGGTAATTATGACGCGTGTCCAGAATTCGAGAGGTAGAAAATTGTCGGTAGGAAGCTGTTTAGGAGAAGGTAGGGGATACGAATTAACGGAAAACGTCTGGAAGTCGACGGCTGGATGAAGAAGCTCGAGATGGGTTTTTTGCAAAGTAATCGCTGGACATTGGACGAAAATGAAGAAAGGGTCGGAGATCGTCGCTTCGAGTTTCGCGTCTGAATACGCGACCGTCGAGACTCGAAGGAGCCATCGCGATAAAGCAACGTACCAACGGGGACGAAACGTCTCGTCGAAAACGTCAAACTCGCGAAAGAAAATGGATTTCTCGATCTATTCGCAAAGTTTGCACGGATAGAAGCTGCCAGGGAAATAGCGCGAGCGTGAAAATAATAAATCGATGATCGGCGACGCGAAGGAAGCGCGTGAATCCTCCGTCGCGAGAGAAAACGCGAGTGGGTGGAGAGGCAAGTGTATAACGAGCCAAAATAAACAACCGAACGCCGATTCCTGCTGTCGTAATATTTGCCGTGATGCCGTGGACGAGAGAGTCGATCGACGTTTGTTCGCCGCGAGGCCGGCTAACTGTTGACTCATGGACCTTTCCGTCGCTAATGCCGCGTTATTGCGTGCGCGATCCGACAATTTTCATTCGCGTCTGCGCTGCGTCGTCTCGCTCGAAGCGTTTCGCGCTCCTCGATACCGACGTCTGCATTAAAACGTCGCGTATCGAAACAAACGGAGCGTATTTTGATGAAATAAACAGCTTTTATATACGATGTTTACTTAAAAATCCGACGGAAAAGAATTCCGTGTCTCGAAACGAATTTCCAAACGTCTCCGACGAATTCGTCAGCGATTCGAAGCTCGGGAAAATTAATCGCAATTTTTCTCGACTCTCTCTCTCTCTCTCTCTCTCTCTCTCTCTCTCCTTTCGTTTACGGTCAGCTTCGTTTAACCAACCGATAGATAGATTCGATAAAATCGAAGCGAGTGGATGGAAGGGAACGGAGCGACCACGAGACACGGAGACAAGAGAGATCGAAACTGCGCTCATAAAAGTTCTCGTCGTTCGAGCTTTGCTTTCGCCTTTGCCAAAATTTCGATGCCACCCTGGCAAAGAGAAGAAAGAACGTGGAACGCGTATCGCTCGAAGGCACGCGTGGTCGAGGGGGGTTTGGCGAAAGGGAGGAAGGGAGGGAGGCGCGAAAACTCGGTCGCGCTCGCGGCGCTTCGAAACTTTTACGTCGGAGCGCGGTATTTATTCCGTTGCGCGTTCACAAAGGTAGCGCGATGCGAAACGCTTAGTTCGACGTTGCGCGCGCTCGGTATCGAATTTAACGACGGTCTTTTTCGTTCGAGCATCGTTGGTTGGTTGGTTGGTTGGTTCGCCTCGCACCAACGCTAACGAATTCATTTGCGACGAATCGCTAGTTACAGAGAGAGCGGCTTGGCGTAGTACCTGGCTCGCTTGCCTCGTCTCGCGTCAATCCCGAATTCGTCGGCGCAGGCAACGCGCTTATTTACCGCGCTGACGATATATCAGCCTTCTGCCCGCCCCGCCTTCCGTCTCATGGTGAAACGACCGCCTGGAGTCGCTGGAATAAACGCTCGGTTACGAACGAGATACGCGTACGTTTCGCGATTGCTTTCGATAAGATTTCTTTTTTTCTTTTTTCGATCGTTTCTGGAAAACGAGCGTCTTTACCACCATCCATCCGATCCACGACGTCGACATTCTCAAAGGTTCGTTTTACGAGGATGGCGCGAGCCTTTGTCCTACTCGTCTTCTTCCCACTTACAATTTTTTCTCGACCAGGAAGGAAAAGACCGTGGGTGCTCGATGGGAATCGTTGGTACACGGTAGAGAGTACGGAGAAGCAAAAGGGACCGAGTTTAGCGCAAAAGTAGATATAATTCCGGTGGTCGCGGTACGGAGGAGGGCGGTTAAAGTACGTCAAGGAGTTGCGCGGTTTTGGTCTCCCGGAGCTCGACTTAATGAATTAAGTTCGCATTGTTAATTACTCCTCGCTGTTTCGCCAGTTTCAAACCTTTCTCTCTCGCTCTATCCCTCGTCGCTTCTTCGTCGCTCTCCTGTCTCTTCCTCGTTGCCATCTCTCTCTCTCTCTCTCCCCGTCTTTCTCAGTCTCTTCGTTCCTCTCGTGCCTGCGCTAAATCACTCGCACGATCCTTCCAACCGCACGCGCCTCCGCCTCCGACGTAATCGCGTTAACGGGGGAATCGTTGGTATCGTTATCTCGCGAAAGTTCAACGCGTAGACTCTCGGCCACGTCGGTCGATTCGTCGATAATTCGGCCGATTGCCTCGAAGTCGACATCGACACGATTTCCACGGGCGACGGAATTTTCCTCTTCGAATAGAAATCAGAGTCGAATCACGTGGCGTCGAGCTCCAGTGACGATCGCCCTAAATTCCTTCTTCGAACTTCTCCATTTTTCTAAAGCCAAACAATGAAAGAGAATGACGAATTCGATAAATTCCACGCGTAATCGAGCGTCTTTTTCGCAAATCTCGCGACTTCCCCCGTAAAGTCGATTTGGCTCGAAACCTAGCTTTCGCTCTCGTTCTTTCCAAAGCGCGATCTCCGGCAAACACGTGGAAATTTAGCGCGCTAACGATTGCGATAAATTAATGAAAATCGCGTGGCCTCGCTGGCGAGGGAGAGGAGAAAAGAACGAACGTACCGCCATCGGCACCGAGTGCGCGAAGAGCTCGATATTAAGATCGTGGAACGTTGGCACGGGTTTATCGTCGTTTCGGCCGTAAAACCTCGCCGGGAGATGCGGCCTGATTTTAAGGCGTTCGAGTCGCGCCGCGTGCAGCGTGGCGAGGTCATCGACCTCGGAAAGAGGGGAAAAAGTTCGGACTTTCATCGATGCGTCGATTTTAGCCGAGACTCGCAGCCTCGCGGTGCGGTTGATCGGTGCTGAATTGTACTGGCGAAACGCGCGCGGTTTTACGTGTGGTACGCGTCTTTCTTCCTTGAGATCGGAAAAGAAGGAAGAAAAAGAGAAAAGCAAAAAAAAATCGGAGGAATCGAGGATCCCTTTTTTAATATCCACGACTTTCTCGTTCTTCGACGAGTCTAGTTTCGAGTTAACGCGACGAAGGGCTTTTCGACGTCCCCTCTGGAATGGCGGCGGAAGGCTGATTCACCCTTTCGCCGCGTCTGAACGCGCCTATTGTCGCGCGGAACTCGTAGAGGCAAGAAGTCGCACCGGTAAAGCAGTCGAGTCGAAGTTGATCTCTCCACGCGACTGTAATCACAGGTACGAATTCGTCCCATGGGATCGTCGTTACCGACGAAACGAAATCTACGAATTTTTTTAGATTAGATTCGAGCTTTCGGATTCGAAACGAAAGGAAATCTTGGAATTTTAGGTTAGGTTCGAGCTTTTGGATTCGAAACGAAACGAGAGGAAGACCGATCTCTTTTGGGAGAAACGTTGAGTTCGACGAGCTTCGAGCTTTCACGAAGCGGAGAATGGAAAGAACGAAGAACGAGATCGTGCGATAATCGAAGTAATTCCTCTATTTATCGAGTTCTCTTCGGTTCGTTTTTCTCTCGATTTCGTTCGGTCTCGATATTCTCTCTCTCTCTCTCTCTCTCTCTCTCTCTCTCTCTCTCTCTCTTTATAGGACGAGACAAAGCGACTAACGCCTCGTCGATTAATCGTAGGTGCCTACGGAATCGCGTCCTTTCACGACTGCGATCATTTTGGAACGTTCGTTCGCGAGGCGCGTCGAGCGATTAAATTAGTAACCATTGGCTCTCGATTCGTCGAACTTTTCGTTATTCGATGAAGTAGAACTTCGACTTCATCGTTGAAGTTTCCGCTCGAAGTTGAACGTCGAGCCATTATAAATGTAAAGTAGAAATTCGTTTTTTTTAACGCGCCACATTTTAACGTTCCCCTTTTTCTCTTTCCTTACGTTCACCGTTTTAGTTCGTTAATAAAGTAAATAAGGCCTTAATTACGCACAGGCACGTAGTTACGATCTCGCGAATCCTATTCTCCAACACGATAGCACTTCGCAGATAGGATGGAAAGCGGATGGATCGAGAAAGGACGACGTAGAAATTACGAAAGGTCGCGCACCATCTATCGTCGAACGGAATTCGGAAGCGGAGAGGACGAAGTCTCGTATCGTCCGAATGAAATTGTTTCTATGCGACGATCTTCGAAATCGTTCACGGAACGCAGCGTCTACCGTGCGTGTAAATCTGCCAAAGGTGTCTGTTGTCGTCAGAGGAGCAGCAGCAGTAGCGATAAATAACAACCAAACAGACACACGACAAACGTCCACAACGGTAATCGAAACAATTTCTCCCGACGATTACAGACATCCTTCGCATATTTGGACATCGTAGACGTTAAACGAGAAGATGAATATAAACAAAACATTATTAATTGGCTGTTTATAACTTTCCTTAATTGTTTTAATAATAACTGGATCTTCCGCAAAACTGTAGTCCGCGTAAAAAAAAGTCAAATCAAATCAGCCATAAAATACAACAGTCTCCGTATCCCATCCAGCACATGCTTCGCATCGTTACTGTAAATAACAACTTCTCTCTCTCTCTCTCTCTCTCTCTCTCTCTCTCTCTC